>JADLZL010002794.1:0-185957 GCA_015844335.1 Chrysopogon serrulatus
CGCCTAGGCCGGACTGAATGGTAAGTTAACAAAATGGTAGACATCATCAAGGGACCAACCTTTCTTTGCTATTTCTCCAAAGTTAGGATATTTTAATGGTATACATCCAATTTTCCCATTTAACAATTTACAATTATATTCTATACTCGAGACAAGGATACAAAAATTACATGCTACAACGAGAAAGACAAATAACAAATTACAAAAGTGAGGGCTAATTAAATGGCTTTATAGTTGGACAACAAGAACAAGAAGATACAAGAAGAACTGCAGTACTAAAGTGGGAATAGAAGAAGTAGAAGAAGAAGAAGAAGATATGGAAGGAGCTTGGGGGAGCACCTCGGGAGGAATCGATCGGCGGCGCTAGGGTTCGAATAGGCGGTGGCGCTGGTTGGAATGGGCGGCGGCGTTCGGGTTGCAAACGCGCGGCGCTAGCTAGGTTGGAATCGGCGGCGGCGACGCTTAGCTAGGTTGGAATCGGCGGCGCGATTTCAAATTTTGGCAGCCCTTCGGGGTCAAAGTCGATGCGCCGAGAGATTGAAAATCCTAGGCGCGAGAATGTGGTATATGTGGACCTTCATTTACCGTGGCGGCTGGTCAAGAAGAACCGCCACCGATAAAGCACCGGACGCCTTCCGCAGTTGGCACGGGACGCGCCGACGCTGGCCAGCAATGTGCCGCGGGGGCGGAGGAGTCATTGGACGGTGAATGTGTTCATGCCGCGTCCGAGAAGTTTGCGTCTGCGCATGGGCCCGATGGCAGATTGCAAATCAGCCCCGCCATCAAGTCGCTCATCGCATCGCCGAGTCAAGGCGTCGGATGCCCCACCACCGGGGCGCGTCCGATGCTGCGGGGGCAGGTTTTCGAACCTCTCGTGGTTGCGTCCGACGTATGGAGGATCGTCTCCGTGACACCGGGTCGGAGCGTCCGATGTGTTCATCGTTATCGCTGCGCTTCAAGTACTCAACGGACGCCGACGTCGGCGTCCGTTGACCTTCCTATCTGGCGTCCGATGCAGCAAAACTGCCTCCACTCACATCCGCTTCAAACACTTTGCGAATGGCTTCGACTCCAATCAATCATAGGCCTATTCTAGAACCTGTCTAGCACTAATTTTGGCAAGTGTGCACCACACCTAACCATTAGACACGACTATAGGTCGAACTAATAAATTGCACCCCCCTTATTAGTACGGCTAAAGGAGAAACAACATCCTACAAACTAATCCAAGTGTCACCCAACTCCATCGACACTCGGAACTAGCCATCCTTAACCTTGTCGTCCATTCTTTTGAAAACCGAAACGATTTCATCATAAGGGGGCATGAAAACCATTACACGCACTGATTGGCATTACCATGACCTAACACTCTACCGTCTCTGCAAAACACACGTTAGTCATGATACTCAACGGTTGTCATCAATCATCGAAACCCTATCTAGGGGCCTAGATGCTTTCAATCTCCCCCTTTTTGGTTATTGATGACATCAACCTCGAGTATGAAAGAAGTGAGGTTTTTTTTGAAAATCTTGATTCATATAAGCTTATGGCAATAAGACGAAAAGGAGTTAGTAAAGCTTAGATGAACCAAGTAACAAGACATACTCGAAAGGATAGAAATGAAATGCGAGTACAAAGCACGAAGCTCATTTGAGTAAAGATAGAACAGGATATGGAGCAAATGAGCAACGACAAGTGACATGACATAACATATAAGAGAATATCAAGTAGAGAGCACAATCAAAGCACATGTCACATGTCATATGATATATCACACCACCAAAAGCATGTAAGTATCTAAGCAAGTATCTCACATGAAACCAAAAGCAAGTATGATATGCATGCATGAAAGTGTATGGCACACCAAAAGAACCAAAAGAACTAGCTCCCCCTCACATGCTCCCATATCTCATCAATCTCCCATATCTCACCAAAAGCAAGTATGGCTATCTGTAGGTTAACCCCGTAATCAAGCTCCCATATCTCATCAATCTGTCCAAAATATGATCTTCTTTTGCCCTGTCGAGTCGTCGATAGCCTCATATCGAACACCGCTGTTTTGTGCCGCGCTTTTCTTATCTTTATCTTTTGTGTGAAACCTATATCCGTTGATATCATACCCTTGCCACGAGGTGATCTGGGTAGAAGGGCCGAACGCAAGCCTCTTAGCAGTCTCATACTCCAATTTGGACTCATTTGTTGCTATTTCTGGACGGGGTATGTCGTGCTCTTTAAGCCAAGCTGTGAAAGTCATCTTGTGTTGTTTCTGGACCAAGGCTTCCGTGTTGGGTGCATTAGACGCTGTTCTTATCTCATCTAAGTGTTGCGCAACGTAGTCCTCCATGACCACTAATTGAGGACATACACATGTAATGAGCTTCTTGCCTGATTGTGTACGCTACATCGGTGCGTACTTTCTCCCCCCGTGCACCCCATCCCCTGCGGTTCTACCTTCATGACGATGGGCGGCCAAGCCAATCGCTCTTCCATCTCGTATGTATTTTGTGCAACAATTCCACGAGACTCCTCGGTTGTGTATGCCTCTATCATAGAGCCCTCGGGTGAGCACGGTTAAGCACGTATCTATTGAGGGTCGACATGAGGCGCCAAACGTCCACATCCGGGTGTAGGTACACCGGGCCTAATTCTCGTATCCGATCCACCATGTGCACCATCAAGTGAGGCATAATATCAAAGTAAGATGGGGGAAGCACATCTCCACCGGGCAAAGAGTCTCCGCGATGAAGGTTTTCAAGGATGGTAGGTCAACTTTGTCGATGACCTTCTGGGTGATGCGGTTAAAGAAGTAGCCCAGACGTGTGATGACCATCTTCACGTACTACGGACCGATAGCTTGGATAACAATTGGAAGGAACACGGTCGGCATGACATGACTTGAGTCGTGTGAGTTGTAGTTGGTCAATGTGAGGTCTTTCTTCGAGACCAGACTCTTGATGTTGGAAGAGAATCCGGTGGGAACCTTGACACCCTGAAGCCACTGACACACATTCCTCTTCTCCTCAGTTGTCAGGTTGTAAGCTGCGCCCGAGAGAACAACTTTACCGTTTAGCAGTGGTTGCGGGTGAAGTTCTGGTCTGATGCCCTGGTTGACAAGATCCATCCCTGACTTCAATCCATCCTTTGTCTTCCCCTTGATGTCTAGCAGGATGCCAATCGTGCTATCAAATATATTTTTCTCCAAGTGCATGCAGTCGATCGCATGGGGTGTATGCAAGGTCTTCCAATACGATAGGTACTTGAAGAAACATGATTGTTTCTTAAAAGGCACGCGGACAGGGGTTCTTTCTTCCTCCTCGTCATTATCATCATCAGCATGCTTTCTCTTCTTCCTCGGCTTCTTGGTCTCCTCTTCACCTTTTTTCTTCTTTCCAAACTCGACTTCCATGTCCTTGACGATGCCAAAAACTTTTCCCCGAACCTCGTTTGTTCAGGTATGTCAAGTTGTGGTTCATTGTTGTTGTCAAAGTAATTGTTCATCTCACGTCTTCGGTACCTGTGGCCCTTGGGAAGCCATCGTCTGTGCCTCATGTACACCATCTTCTTGGATCCCTTAAGGTAAGCATAGCAAGTACCGTCGATGCAAACTACGCAACCACTCTTCCCTTTGATCTGCCCCGACGACGGTGAAAAAAAGACCGGTGGTAATCGGTGATAGTGACAAAGATGATGGCTTTTAGAGTGAAGTCCTTCCCCGTGGTCGCATCTATCATCTTGACCCCTTTTTTCCCGAATTAGTGCGCATGTCCTCCATCAACAGTTCGAAACACGTCTATATCATTGCCGGGCTGCTTTGGTCCTGAAATAAGCATGGTAAGCATAAGGTACCTCCGTTTCGACAAAGATAGGGAGGTAGGTTGTAGATGGTCGGGATGATGGCCAAGTCTTTGGCGTCTTTGCTTTCAGGTCACCAAATGGATTCATCCCATCGGTACTTCGGCCTTGAACCGGCGTTCCTTGCCTCTTTGCCAAATTCGGGGAACATGCTATCGAAACGCTTCCCCTTTGCCGCCATCGGAAGGGTGTCGCAGACTTGCCATCACCCTTAAACTTATCACGATCACTAGATGCATGCCACGACATCAGCCGCATCCTTGGGGTTCCCAAATAGAGCACGTAGCCGTCGATCACGGGGAAGGTACCACTGCCCGATAGGGCGGGACTTCTCCTCGCATGTATCCCTCTTCTTCCTCCTCCACCTTAGAGCGAGACCCTGTGTTGCATGATTCTTTTTGGCCACCTTCTTCTTAGACCCATCCGGGGCCCCCATCATTCGGATCCGCCCGACAACCAGCATTCTTCTTGTACCGACCGAACCCACGGTGCGGGCAGCTTTTGAAACTCTCATACCGGCCCCGATACGGGGATATAGTGGTTAGGGGCATGCATCAAACTTCTTAACATTTAGGGCAAGCGGCGGAATTAGCTTCTTCGCCCGACACGTGTTGGCTTGCACCTTGTTATCCTTTGGGAACGCATCACCAAGGACATGCGTAGCTCGTTGAAGCTTCGTATCCGACCAACCAAAACGAGCCTTCAACATCGGCATGTGTAGGTTAAAACGCGGCCTTGATCCACTTCTCCGGACAATCCTTGTACAGGCGGATCAATTCTTTGCATGCTTCATCTCTCTAAAATTCTCCAACCACCTCGCATTACCGAATAGAATATCGTCCTCGTCGTAGCGGTTCACTATGGACTCCACAAATTGCACGTCATGCGGTTGGAGGAGTACAGGCTCACCTTCTTGGTCCCACCATCATCATCGGCTATGTCTTGGGCTTGGTCCCCGCCATCATCTTCACCAACATTGGTACCGGTGCCACACGAGGGTTGTCCTCCACGGTTGCGCATCGGGGAATAGTCGACGAAGTTTGCTCTAGGCGATGGACCGGCGATCGAACTTCAATTTCCCCATGATAGGTCAGGCACCGTGTAATCCTTAACAAAACCATACCGCATCGGGTGTGATTGCACCACATTATGCGGATGGGCTTTCTTGTTCGCACAACTTTTACATGGACATATGGTGGTCTCCCCGCTTCACACCGAAGTCGATGTTTCTTTGCGGCGGCCATGAACTTTTTCACCTCATTAAAGAAGGTCATATCATCGTGCACCCTTGACGTCTGGTACATCCATTTGGACCGCTCCATGCAACAACCTCTCTTGGGTGTGCCCTTCCTTCATATCCAACAAAGTCAAAAGATTAAAAGTTTGAGGTGAACTAATTCAGACTCCAACATAGAAACTATAAGTACAGCGTAATCCTACATGCAAAAGTGTAAAAAGAAGAGGACAAAAAGGTGGAATAAATTTTGCAGCTTCTTGTGGATGTGCTCCAACTTCAAATCCAATCCAAACTTAAATTTTAAGATGTATATTCATACTATTCTGACATGCAAATTAAAAGTGTAAAAACAAAAGGAGAAAAAAGTGGAGAAAATTAGCTAGGCTACTCTCTTGAGTGTGCTACCTACTTCTCAATACAATCCAAACTTCAAATTTAAGATGAATGTTCATACTCTCCAAACATTGAAATAGAGTCCTGCTACATGCAAAAATGTAAAGAGAAAGGTGGTGCAAAAGGTGGCAAACCTCTTGGATGTATGCTCTCCTCGATCACGCTAGCTCCTGCTTTAAATATAAAGTCTAAACTATAAATTTGAGGTGATCATTTGAGCAAATGAAGATTAAAATGCACCCCCACCATATTCGCCGTAGTAGATCGAACCGGCGGCCGGCAGGAAGAAGAAGGCAGCTCTAGGAACCGTACACTAGAAGCTTGGGGATTTGTGGTAGTAATTAACCGTGGCGGCGCCTTATAAAAAGCCGCCACAGTTAATCACATTAACCATGACGTTGCGATTATAACTAACCGCCACCGTTAATACATTACCGTGGCGGTTGGTTACATTAACCGCCACTGTTAATATATTAACCGTGGCGGTTGTTTACCGGGCCTGGCGTTGTCTGTGTTCGGGATTAACGGCGGCGGTTGACTCGGGTGACCGCCACGGTTAATAAATCTGTGGTGTCACCCATAATCAAATCTGTAGTAGTGTACCAGTATTTTATTCTAACTAGGAAATATGCCCGTCCGTTGCAACGGGGAAAAATAAGTAATTAAATTAAATTAAGATGAATAAGAGAGGTACTATATTTTAGAAAAATAAGTGATTTAGTGAAACTTCAAGAGTGGGATCAAAAAATTAAGATGTTGTTTGGTCACCTACAGGAGCAAATGTAATTTGTCAAATGTAACCTGTGTCTCGCTTATTAGATTGACGCGTAGACACGTCACCCTCATCCTGGTCTAGAAAGTTGCGTTGCCCACGGGTGAAAAAAAAGCTACTCCATCTTAAATTTTAAGTCATTCCAAGAATTTTGTAGAGTCAAAATTTTTCAGGTTTGATTAAAGATAATAATATTTTTGATACCAATTAAGTATTAATAGATTCTTCATTAGTTATATTTAGCATACCTAATGATATAAATCTTTGTATGTCTTTCTATAATTTTGATTAAATTTGAAAAAGTTTGAATCTCCAAGATGTTTGGAATGACTTATAATTTAGAATGGAGGGAGTAGCAAATATTAATAGAAAATAAAGCTGAGAATGCTACATATCTATTTACTTTGTTTTACTCTTTTTTATAAAATTTTAAATCTATAATTCATTTAATAATAACCATGAGATTCATATTCTATGTTAATATTGGCAATTATATTACAATGTTCTATTAAGTTTGTATCAAATTAAAATATAACAATCCGTGTGTTGATAGAGTTAAATTGGGTCTGATGACTTCGATAGTCTATTAAAATATGTACAGTTTATCTAAGTCTGTAGCAGTAAGTTTAATTTCAGTACATCTCATGTTAAAGTTAATCAAGGCAACGAACCACGAGCAACATCTCATGTTAATAAAGTTAACCAAGGCAACGAAGCATGAGCAATTATAGTGTATGTAAGAAGATAGATGCTACAATATGTTAATATATACCTTTGGCAATCTTTGCGACGCCAGCGTCCAAGTCTTTGCTTGCAATCGAAGACCCTGGTAACAGCCCCTTCTCCTTGCCTCCCATGGCGGTGATCTTGCGTCACATCCGTGCGAGGTCAGCAGCGTTGCCATACCCAACGAGCCGCAGACCCGCAGTAGATGCTGTAGTGCGCCGAGATCAGCGACGGTGGCCATGTCCACCTCCTTGAGGAGGTACCCAACAATCTGCTAGAGTCGCTGCAGCGCATCGAGGTCGGCGACAATGACCATGCTCTTTGAGCGCGAACATGTATGGAGTCCCTGGAACAACACCTGATGTCGCAGGCCACAGCATTGTTGGCGTCTCCGCCAACGCAGGCGCCATGCACTGCTGCGACGATGGGCGGCGAGGGTCTCGAACCTCGAGCCAAGCTCTGCCTCCGCAGCCGTTCGTCACTTCAGCGAGATCATGAATTTCTTGTACGACGAGCATATTCCAACCAAAATCAATTATATAGTAGAGAAAAAGTGAAAAAAATCTTGTTGAACTTAGAGTTCAAGTCCAACGTACCTTGGAATTGATTTTTTTACAGGGATTTGATTTGGAATAGACCAGGGAGATCTATCTAGATTCACGGTTAAGTCCTGTGTACATAATTTATATATATATATATATATATATATATATATATATATATATATATATATATATAAGGAAAAATTATTATGTTATTAGATATAGATATAGAATAAACGGAATTGGATCGATCTCTTAGTTGGACGAAAAAAAAGAGGTGGACGAAAAAAGATGTGAACCAAAAAAAATAGGCTGAAAGTTTTGCCTCTTTATTATTAGGTATAGATTTCTCACAATCCGTGGGAACCAAAATTTGAGAACGTCTCTCTCCTTGCCATCCGATCTCTCTGTTGGGCTGAATACAAATTGCAGACACGCAGGAAACATAATCAAGGTTGCACTAAATGCTTAGTGCAGATCCATTTAACATCTTGCGGTAACTGGTAGGCAACTCTAGAGTTAAACCCAGGTGCACTGAAAATCCATTCATTTAATCAATGATGGCAAGGTATGAGGTGTGACAGTGAGCAATATTGATATTTCTAATGTCGATTGGATATTTCCACAAGGATACAGAAAATATATTGAATTAGCCCTCCCTCGGGAGTATTCCGAGGTTGATTGTATTTATAATTCCCATAAGAAAGTATATGGCTAAAGATGATTGATAAACAGGATTTCTTAGGAACTAAATTCTCAAGCAATTGCATTGCATGACCTTAATCAAGGGTAAACGACTATAGTGCATGTTACCATTAATGATAAGATAAAGGTAACTGATCACTATAGAAAATAACTAGATAAAGAGTAAAATACATGGTTAGTCCATTAACTTGTAAGGCTATGTCGGTTTAATCCATCAGGTTTGAAAGTGCATTTTTTGATCTATAACCTTGCTTTGTGCTACACAAATAGTCCAGATGAGCTGAGGTCGTCACATGAACTCTGCCTATGTGGACAGCCCACCGTGGCAGCCATGCTGGCTAGGAACTCATGTACCGTACACGTGAGCATGCTGGGGGCGTGTTATTTTCATGAAAGCCCTCTAAATATTGTGGCCTGTCATTCCCTAGTCCTCCCTCTCTCTCGCTCTCGTGTTTCTCAAAAGGCGACGATAGCGGCGGCAACCTCGGTGCACCCATAGCAGAGGGACTAGAGTAAAAATCAACCTAGAAATCATAGCAACTAGAATTGCGTAGGGGCTTGTTTGTGGTGTTTTAGAGCTAGAGCAATTTGCATATCGTCATTTGTTGTACTAACGCAATTGCTCTAGTGCTCTATATAATTATTAATTAGCTTATTCACTTTCTCTAGCCATAGGACCTTTTAGTTGCTAAGTTTATCTCTAAATTGTGCTTGACTAGAAGTTGTTTACGATTATTCTTACTCTTCCTCTCCCACTAGCTACGTTGGCCGTCTACTCTTTTATCTAGGAGTAAAATGTATGATTAGTCCATTAACTTGTGAGGCTATGTCGGTTTAGTCCATCAGGTTTGAAAATACATTTTTAGGTCCATAACCTTGCTTTATGTTGCACAAATAGTCCAGATGAGGTCGTCACATGAATTCCGACTACATGGACAACCCACTGTGGCAACCATGCTGGCCTGCCACGCACGTGAGTGCACTGGGGCGTGTTATTTTCGCGAAAAGTACCCCAAATGTTGTGGCCCCTCGTTCCCCAGTCTCCCCCTCTCTCTCGTGTTTCCCAAAAAACGACGACGACCTTGGTGCGCCGGTGGCGGAGGGACCGTGGATCCGCGCTGGAGTAGACCGACCAAGAGACTAACTAAACCTAGAATCTAGTTAACTAGCTAAGCCAGCAAACAAGTCAACCTACACAAGTGCACTATAGAAAAGTAATTGAAAGGAGGATAGCAAAGTTATCGAACTGGGCAAGAGTCAATTAATTACTACCAAGAGAAATCCAATTGACACAATTATATTGTTTATATATATTGCTTGCTGACAACTTCATCCATGTTATGGCAAGACACTCACTAGATGGCTCAAGTGCTAATAGGCATCACACGTCTAGCCATATACAAGGGCAATGTAAGAACCACCCTAGATAGGCTACACAAGCCATGAGAAATCCGCTATAGTTATCTTCCGTGGGGAAGAATAGGCACAAGAGAACCTCTCATAATCACCATGACCGTGGCTGGAGACAATCACCAACCTCGGAATCATCACTACTCCAAGTTGTCTAGGTGGTGGCAACAACCAAGAGTAAGAAGAAATCATTGCAAAAATGATCCCTAAGTGCCACTAGATGCAGTCACTTAAGCAAATGCACTTGGATCACTCTCAATCTCTTTTTGGATAAAGCGAATGACAACTAGATGAGAGGGAGGAATTTAGCTCAACTCAAAGGAACACAAAGTGTGTCAAAGTGCCAAGAGTGTCCCAATAGCTGACCAAACCACATACATAGGTGCTCAAGAGCTCTGCTAGCCGTTAGACTACTCAATCGACCGTCGGACACACGGTCATAGGACCGTCGGACCACTTGCATGCCCATGGTCCGATGCCATGCCACGTGCTCTGCTACGACGCCACATATCCCAATCAAATATGTTGATCGTTGGAGGCTCCAACGGCTACTAGCCACGCAATCATAAGGGTAATACCTTACGTCCAGTTTAGTGTGATGCCTTTAATATAAATGACAACCTAGTAATACTCTAGATAAAATGCTACAATAGTATTTGATCTGTGCGCTTGTGGATACTTAGTTTATATTCTTGACAGTGGCATAATTTAATGCCACACTCCTGACGTCGTTGCTGGGGATGAGAACCTGGTATTTTATGATGAACGTTAAGAAGTATCAACAAGCATTTTTGGCGCCATTGTCAGGGATAGGATTTTATCTCTATTTTCTGTAACGACGATAACAAGTGCTAACAATGAAAAAGGGAACAAGGCCAAAAGCACACTTGTTTCAATTATTTCTCCTACTCGATTGTAGGGTTGACTGACTCATTGGTTGATATATCCATGATTTCTCAGGCCGTTGTGTGTTGTCTGCAGTGATCCAATTTCTGCGTCAATAGCGGCACATCAAAGCCATATCCTATACTTCTATAATCCTAAGACCCACTAAGGGGTCTCCTCCAATAAAAATTAGGATTTTCAAAAAGTGATGTATGATGATGTCATCAAAGGAGTTACCCCCACTTAGACTTAATTATCTCTCACTAGCTATTTTTTGAAATAGAAAAAAGTTATAGCACCTAAACCAAGTATCATAATTAAAATCCAATTGCACCATGGTGTTCCTCACAATAAACTCTTCAAAACAAGACCTCATATGGATATATTTCGATAACTTTTTTACGATTCACTAATGCCGAGTAATAGATGAGCTGCGGATGAGACTTTTTTACGTACTATCATTTTCTGTCTTTATCGATTGAGACTCATGGTCATTGATGATGTATTGCATTATTTCATTTAGTTTGATTCCACTTTTCTACCTCTTTTTACGTGTATTGTCAAGTAGTCATGTACAATTTTATAGAATTTAGATCTTACATTTTAATACTTATATGATCTCTTGCATAATAGCAATTAGCGAAGAAAATGCATATTGTAGTTTATGAGTTGTCCAATAGTTGAGTTGTCCAATAACAAGTTAGCTGCTTATCTTTTTAAATTATACATAAAGTTAATTCTAAATATTTCGTGCGCCATAATGTAGTATGAGAGTTATTACTTCGCTAATTCTCGCAGCAACGCGCGGGGAATTCCTCTAGTAGCATGGACGACAACGACAGTGAAGACACCGAGCATGGCCAAGGGACGACGCACCGTGGCACGGCACAACTATGTCGGTTGAATAGGTGCGGTGTAGCGCCAGCGTGTGCACTCCTTTGTTGCCTTCATAATTTTTGTTTGGCTGTTTTGTGTTCACTTGAATCGATCGATTCGGTGATAAATTTGACATTATTGGGAAATTTTCTTTTCGTCAGTTTGATTTGGACCTAGTTTGGATTTCCACAACGGCAAGAGTCCGATTTGAATAAACAAGGAAAACAGAGCAAACTCATAAACAACACTGGAGGGACAGACCCAAAGAACATGACAAATTCTGCTTCTTTAATAAAATACATAAATTTTGCCTTCTTTATCATATAGACATATATTATTGTGTGCATAATTCTCTTGACCTGTGATGTCAAGCAAAAAATTATATAATATATAGCTCTTTTATTCCGTTCATGAGTCACCACCTGTCACCATATTCATATATAACAACCATTTAGTTACGTATATGTAATCAAATACTGATTGACCTGTGACCTCACGCAACAATATAAGATATTGAGGTCCTTTATTCCCTCCATGAGGCAGCACCTGTCATCAAATGTAGCAAACCGTTTTAGGTACGTATATATATAAATAAATATTGATTAAATTGAGGAATGATCCTAATAATTGAATTAATTTAGGTGGATGGATGGAGTGCCTTCATGGTTTGCAGCACTCCATCGATATCGTTAGCGTTGGTAGACTTGCTCTACCTAATAATAACTAGCTTAAAAACACTTGTCCCTTGAGGCACGCGTGCATGTTTGTACCTGCCACATGTGTGGTGCCGCTTTCTCTGAGTGGAGACAGAGAAGGATCTAGGCTAGGTATGCAGCAATGCAAAGCTGATGACAGTGGCCACAATTTAACAAGGACGCTACACGCTGTATTTATATGATGCCCAAGTTTGAGCAGGTCGATCGATCTTTAAAAAAGAAGAGAGACAAAAAGTTTGAGAAGAACTAATAATGGCGATAGTCTATTGCAACCAGTTTTTTAGATCGTTTATTGAATTTTTTTTGGTATTAGACCTCTTATGGAAACCTCCACTTGTTAGAAGCATAGTATTAGACTTCTTGTCAGGGAACAAACTACCGGCCTGCTAAGAGCCCAGCTAAAATATCTCACGGCCCATCATTAAGGTTGTGCCTTGGCCTACCGGACGGCCAAGAGCGCCGTCCGTCGCACCGCCTAGCGACAAGACGCCCAACGGGCCATGGCAATAAGGCCGTGGAATCCACCGCACGACTCCTCGCAGAGTTCGGAGCCACGATCCCCAGGGCGCACGGCTCGCACGATCCTTCAGGCAGGGGTGCTGGGGGGCCTCCGGGACCACAACCCCGGAGGCTGTGACCCGCACAACCCCCTGCGATTGGCTTCGCCCCGAAGCCTCCCCTGGCTTGTTCCGGAAGACTGGGCAGCAACACGGAGGTCAAGATTCCCACAGGAGGGAGGGGTCAGCGCATGTCTACTTCGTCTATGCCCCGTGCAGGGCATAGACGGGTGCTCCTTGACCACACTATTGGTCAGAGCAGGGCATGGGGGCCATTTGACCACACTGTTAACTCGCGCAGGGCATGGCAAACCATGTGGATGGACGAATTGTCTGTCACGGCCCCATACACGCACCGTACGCCACTATTACGCCTGCCTAACCTTGTACGATGCATGGTTTAATCAACTGCTCACTCTTACTGACCACTGTGAGGGCATGGGCCGACGCTCCGTCGACGCGACAACACCGGCGAATAGTTCACGACGACGCGGTCAAGGGCAGGAAAAGGATGCCCCGACCCGAAGGAGGTAGACGAGCCACTCCACCATAGTCCTTTTTCTCTTTCTTTTTTTCTTTCTTTGCATGACACACCCACTCCTCCTCTGCGTAGCCCGTGTAAGGCTACCCCTCCCTTCATCTATAAAAGGGAGGGCGAGCCACCCGCAAGCTATCACACCTCGCTCACCACGATATTGGCACTACGCTTTTATCACAGAGACTTGAGAGCCCCTCTCTCTCGAACCGTTTGTAACCCCTATTACAAACTGCCGCTAAGTAACACAACCCGCTTAGACTGGACATAGGGCCCTCGCCCGAACCAGTATACTCCCCTGTGTCCTCTTAGCAAATCATCCGAGCATAAACACGCATCTATAAATTTATTAGTTGGTGCTTACTCGAAACACAGTGACCTCTCATTGTTAATTGCGTAGTATATATGTATTTTATAATCTTTTGTTGTTATATATAATTTTGGCCTCATAAAGGACCGGAGAAGTGTTGTTGTCTGATTGTGAATAGCGGGGTGGTGATAGCAAAATAAAATCTAGGAATCTCTAAATTTATGCAGTAAATAGGCCGCCATATTGGGCCATTGCTTCATGGTCCATGGGCCCTTCCAAGTGGGAAGACAGCACGGGTGGGCTGTTAATCGCGTCTAGCAGGGATCAAAGTTAGCCAGTTGCTTTGTTTCATCGGCTTTGCCCCATCGTGGGTTTTTGTCGCAGCGCCGAATTAATTAAATACTAGGTTTTTAGATGAAAGTTAGTTTTTCTTAATAACTTCTAGGGTACTAAACCTTTGGCTTAATAAAATAGTACGGACAATCAAATCTATATCTAATTTAAATGAAACAGTTGAAATTTGATTATTATTTTTTGCCTACCCAGTTCTAGTCCTGTATTTTTTTCTTGCCACACCTCGGTTGTTTTGAGTCATCCGCTCCTCTAAGTTGTTTCACTACTGCACTATAGGCCTTTAGTCCTGGGTCCATAGGGCCTATAGTCCTGGTTCCTAAGCCGAGCCTAAGAAATCGGAACTAAATGTTGCACCTTTATTCCTGGGACTAAAATGTACGCCAAGCTCGCCACGAGACCGAACCTTTTTAGATCCGAGTTACCAACCGGGACTAAAAATATTTTTTCTTTTTTTCTTTGCTTTTCAATTCATTATTAATTTTGGTTTTACAATTATATTAGGTTTTCAAATGTGTATTCTTCACCGTTAATACATGTATACACACACCTATAATTTATATAGTTTTGAGCATTATACACAATTAAACTATAAAACTAACTACTCCCTCCGTATAGGAAAAAAATGATGTTTTGGACAATGATACGGTCTCCAAAATACAACTTTAACTTTATATTTTTATAAAAATACTCATCACAAAATGATAAATTTATACTTTTATGAAAGTATTTTTCAAGACAAATCTATTCATATAGTTTTCACATTTCTAAACTCAATAACTTAAAAGTTATTCATGATTTATGTTCTAATGTTTGACCAAAACCTTGTCCAAAAACGACATTCTTTTCCTATATGGAGGGAGTACATGTATATTATGGAGCTATACATATTATATATATATATATATATATATATATATATATATATATATATATATATATATATATATATATATATATATATATATATGCACATAAATTCTACAACATTATCCATGCATCCGGAATAAAGTATTTACAACATAAATATTGTCCACCACTCAAATATCATACAAATGTTTGTTTGTCTTGATTTGGTTTTATTTGGTTCGTCGGGATTAAAGTAGAATTCGGTGCCAGCCTTGAGGACATGCCCATTAAGAAATCCTATGATTGTCTCTTGAATGCCTTTGAGGCGGATCATATTCAACACTTGTTCCTTCCGCCATGTCTTCTTCAATTTACATTAAAGAAAAAAGTATTAATATACATAATATTTATTTAATAGCAACAAATAAATAAAATGGATTTATTATATATACATTTTACTATTGACATAGTTTCACTTGTATTGGAGAATCACTCTTTTCTAGATATACAAGTGAATTATAGTCGAAATGCGCAACTCGAAACACGTAATCGCTGCATTCTAGTAAGGGTTGTGAAGGAAGGCCCATGCACATCGCAAATGTGGGCAACCCAAAGATCTAGACTGGCCCATGAGTCTACCACACGAAGACGGTGACGAAGGGGCCTAGCCTTGGTGTGGTTGCACCAGGGATACATGCGCATCCTCACTATGGCACTACCACCTCTCGCCCTGACTTTGGCATGGCGGTTCCATGATCTTAGGGGCTCGGTTCCGATGGTTTCCATGTTTATCTCCACCGAACTGACCTTTAGATAGTATAATAAAGGGGAAGAGCTTCTCCCAAAACAACGTACCAACATCTTGAGTAGTATCTTTCACCACATTTGTATTTTATCCTTAGTAGTTTAGTTGGAGCTAGCAAAGCTACCTTGGAGAGCTTAACTCTTTGGGAGGATCTTTAGTATGAATAAGATAAGATATATTATTTCTTCAGGTTCTTGTTTATGTTCTTATCTTATCAATATTGTTATGCAACAAAACTAGAGTATAGTCCAGATCTTATAATCATTGCATAGGAACTAGTTTATATGTCATGATCTCGATATATATGACTTTATGCTTTAATATTCATTATTCATGTATAAGTCTGATTAGAGTTAAGTTAAGATGGTGGTTTATCGCGGTTCATAGTGTGTCTAAGTTTTTTACTTGTCGATCTATAGGGTCAGAGTCTTGAGGGGATTTGGATAGTTTCTTTATATACAAGCATGATGTTTAGGTATACGAGGAGTACATAAATTATCATATAAGGTTGCTCGAGCTAGCTCGTTTGGCTCACGAGTCAAATCATAAAAATACGTTATAGAGAGATTATAAAAGCATATAGGCATCAAATATAAAGTACTTATAAATTTAATATAGAAGACTATTATCTATTCATTGATTGATCCACAATTCGTTACATTCTTCTCTTCCCAATATTCATCAAATTTAGCTAACACTATAGCATCGATTTTCTTCAGATAAGGGTCCTCAGAATTTTTTGTCTTTAACAATCAAGTTTGACTTTCAAAATATAAAGGTAGAAGGTATTAGCAGTAGGATAAACTAATCCTAAAAATACAGTAGGGTAAATTGACTGGCTTGTTCGAGCTAACGAGCAACTCGCGAGCCAGCTCGAGCTGGCTTGTTATAAAATGAGCTAGCTCGTTATAAAACGAGTTGATAAAATGAGTCGAGCTCTAGCCGAGCTATTAATGAACCAGTCGGCGAGCTATCGAGTTTCGAGTTTTTCATCCGGACTTACTCCCGATCCATTTCACTGCCTAGCTCTAGTAAGTATTTTGTTCATGTATGCGATCATTTACTATTCTTTGCATAACTATATTAGACATGATAGCTCATATATCAGATTATTTCTGTATTCTTTCATTTTCTTTCTTAAGATATACTCAGGTGTGCCCTGTATTAATATTGAGTATTGATCTATCAAAATTGTTTAGAAAAAATACAAACCGAAAGCAATACCCCTTCGTCTCTAAGTAAGTGTCGCCATGAGATGCGTGCCACAAGTTTGACTTAATTTGTAGAAAATAAATGCAATATTTATATCCTAGACTAATTTTGTTAAAAGACTTGATCCAAATATCTTTCCGATGATACTAATTATGATACTAATTGATGATATTTATTATTTATTAAAATTCTTTTGGCGGTTGTTTTTGAGGAAAGTGAAACAACACTTATTTAGGAAACGGTGGGGAGCACGTGCCATACAAAATGTGAACGCAATTGTCGGCCTCCGCAACAGAATTACCTTAATTAAATTAAAGAGGCAAGCCTGATTTTCCTCATATATTACTCACACAGTTTACACACTTCGCTGCCTAGACCTGTCTTGCAAGCAAAGATAGAGAGAGAAGGAAAAGAAAAACTCCAAGCCATGTCACTAATGAATAACCAAGTTAGGACCAGGGAGGATGATCTGAGAATGATGTGCACATTCAACACTTTCCCCATATCGAAAATTTCCACCTCACCACCCTACCCCACACCACCTCGTTGCTGTTGCTGGCCCTCCTGGTTTGAGTTGTCCCCACCTCTCCCTGCACCAAGCTCCAAGCTAGCTACAGCAACAACACCAGCAAAGTGAGAGAGCTGGGAGAGAGAAGCGCAGACGGCACGCACAGCAGCTTTTCTGAGTAAACACACTGCTCTTCTCTCTTTTGTTTCTTTCCTGTTCTCCAGTTGTGGCTCACTAGTTACTGCTATACCCGCCTACCAGCGGCCTTGGCTTTGTTTGCATCTCCTGCTCCAGCCTTTCCTTTCCCACCACCCACCCAACGCCGAAACCCGCGCAAGAAACCAGAAGCAGCAAAGCAACCGGCGCTGCAACTTGCTTCGGTGGCTTGGAGCTGGACGTGGTGGATTCTTGGATCACCGTGCATCGGTCCCCGACTCACCGGCGTGCAAAGTGCAGGAGGGAGCAGACATTCGCGCCACGGCAGTAGCCAACCTCCTCCGCTCTTGAATTGGCTTTCAGCGTGCAGCCAATCAAGAACCCCCACCAATCCCCCTCACCTCTCTCTCTCTCTCTCTCTCTCTGCACGCGATTACTGGTTCGGTGACGCGCTGCTGGCCTACCTGAAATCCTGATCTTGCCTAGGTTGTTTCTTGTGCTTGTTCATGTGGCTCTTGGAACATCCAACCCGGGACCTGGGAAGGGCACAATCCACCATCCTAGCGGGTGAATCGCTGAAGCACCACTTGCTTTGTACCGCCAGGCGCTGTTTCTTGAGCCTCTTTGGTGGCTTCAGTGGGTGAAGAGAGGGTTGCACACTGATGGTTCCGAACGGGGCAGGGGAATGCGGCGGCGGCTGCCGGCGGGGGAAAGCAGCGCACGCCGGTGTCGGCACTGTGGCTGGTTTCTTCATATGTCTCTTGATGGTCTGGGCAGTTGGTGGATGTGGGAGGTCTGGTTGTGGCGGGCTGGCTGAGGACCACGGGGTGGTACCGGTGGGGCAGTTCAACCTCAGCAGGAGCCAGCTGCAGGCATTGGTGTTCCTCCTCTTATCGACACAGGTACTTGCCTCCCTGTTTACTCTGTCAATCTCTTCTTCTGGGTTAGATTTCGTTTGTTCTAACCGAATGGAACAGTGTACAGGGCATATGTACTATAGAATCGACTGCTGTAGTGCTGTTGATGTGATCATTCCTTCCTTTTCTTTTCTTTTTGCGAATTCTTGATACCATTTTCTACTCTATTTCGATAGCCATTAACTCTCAGATGTACTTGAATTGCAAAAACTACGAGCAAACACACAAGTTACTGCAGTGAAAAGCAAAGCTTGTATTAAAGGAATGGCATATATCAAGAATTCAATGCACTCATGCAGATTCTCCTTGTTGCACGTCAAATTAGGAGCATATGAAACTTTTCTATTCTAAATCTCTTATGTGATGGCTGAAGAGGCATGTTGCATTTTTTTTTTTAAAACGCAGGAGAGCTGCGTTTTATTGTATCAAGCAGAATGGGTGGTCCTCAACAGGATCCTCACTCATTCGGGGACCAAATATGAGTGAGGCAATTACACAGACTTGAAACTCATGCACAAAGCTAACACACACGACTCAACTTCCCTTGATTGCAATAGTAAGCCCCAGCCACTGCAGTTTCTCCACACCAGCCACGCACCATAAGGCGTACTCATCCTTCAGTTCACGCAAAATCGTGTTAACCGCAGGAAAAGCCCCCTCAAACACACAAGCATTTCTGTATTTCCAAATAATCCAGTTGTCGAGAGTAATTAGAGTGTTCGCTCCTTTTTTGTGCTCCTTTGTAACTCTTCTCATCGTCTTGCGCCACCAATCTACAAAGCTCCTTTCATTTTTCCAAGGGACTAAATCTACTAGGTCCAACGGATGGAGCAATCTGAACCATACTTGTCTTGCCACAACACACGTTGTTAACAGGAGTTGTATCATCTCATCTTCTTGATCACAGAGAGGGCATTTATCCGGATGAGAGAGGCCCCTCTTAGCAAGCCTATCTGCTGTCCAACATTTTTTTCGGTTTGCCAACCACAGAAACATTTTGCATTTAGCGGGGGCCCAAGTCTTCCTTTATCGACGCCAAGGCTCAAAGGTCACAGCGCGAAGGAAATAGGCTTTACAGGCAGTTTTGGAGGAGTCATGTCCGCTAGCATCTAGCGTCCAAATGTGACGATCCTCTTGGTCAGTCATAACAATTTCTGTAACTGTAGGAATTCTCTAATACCAGCCCAAGACTAGCCTCCTTGGATGTCCCTGGGCCATTCCCCATTGTTGAAAGCCTCGGCCACCATCCGGTCCTTGCGTATTTTTGGAGGGACACATGCAAAGACTATTGGCGCAAGATTTTTCAATTGAGCAACCGTGCATCTTGTTGTATGGTCATGGTCAATTCAATATAGTGCTGTTTGGAATGATGAATCTGTTCTTGTATTTCACGATACTTTTATGAGCTAATTTCTCTACTAAACTAAGTAGTATCTGTGGTAAACATGACAGGAAGGGGAGATGTAAAAGGTGCTTCAAATGCAACGGGCCCATTCTTTTTTTTTTTTTTGCTCATGTCAGATAGATCATTCCACTGCATATTTATAAACTACAAATAGACGTGCAAAACAGAAAATATACATGTCAATGTAATCGAACATATTTACTTTTCCCACCAAATATTTGTACTTAGTCCAACTGAGAGTTTAAAGTATTGTTTCTAATAGATGTCTGATCAAATAGTTGTTTCTGTAAAAATAGCAGGGACATCATATGATCACTAGAATTAAGAATGTCTTTGGCCCATATAAATTTCTATTCATTTATCATGCACAAGTTCCATATTAGTTATTTAATATGCATTCCTCATTGTCACTTTGAACTATTTCTTTGCATTTGTTTTGTAGAAAGAATGTATGGTAAATTCTGGATTGGTCCATGATGGGAATCAAGTCAATGGTGTGTCTTTTATCCCAGATATTCGTTGTATTCGAGATAGGATATCTGATGGAAAACAGAATTGGTTGAAGGACGCAATTCTTCAAGAATTTTGCACAGCACAAGATAAATATGGCCTAAATAGTGATGCATCTGCAGCACTGGAAGATAAGTTATTGCAAAATGTTATACAAGAAGATATTAGTTCTACCACGCAATGCAATGTGAGTGTTTCATGTTGAATTTTATTTCCTCTTGTACAGGCTTGGTGATTTGCAGCTTGTCTAGACTTTGCAATATAAAGCAAATATAGAGTTGGATTTAGTGAAACAAATGGTTTCTATATATATTCGCTGATCATCTGGAACTTAAATTGGTTACGTGTAAACATGTTCTTCTATACATATGTGACCATCACAGATATTTCATATATGTTTCTTCAAAATTCAATCCTACATACAATTCACTACAAAACCACCAATTTACCTAGCTTCTTCATATTACTCATCAACCTTTACAAAGTTGCATTGATACCATTTTGTTTCCAATGTTTCTAGCCGCATGAATGTGACTTAAGTACTGGAATCAGTGACGTGAATGTGGTCCAGAATATTGTGTCAAGTTCTAATCGCACAATGATATTCTTCCTATCTGCTTTGTTTGGGAGCATTGTAATTTCACTAGTTAAAGCTACGCACAAAAGAGGGATTCAGTCAAACAAGCTTTATGCAGATGAGAAAGTTCTCCAGGTACCCAGTGCTAAAATAAGTCGAAAGTGGTCAAAGAGAGCCCTGCTTATTGGTGTCTTACTTGGGCTCTGTAGCTCTGTGTGCATATTTTCATGCATGTATGCCGATGTTGTTGCTCGGAGAATTGAGAATCTAGCTAATATGTGTGATGAGAGAGCAAGGATGTTACAGGATCAGTTTAATGTAAGCATGAACCATGTGCATGCTTTGGCTATACTGGTCTCATCATTTCACCATGGGAAGAATCCATCTGCTATCGATCAGGTACCCATCAAATCATGCATTGTAAGGTGCTCCACCCATAGTGAATAAAGAATTCCCACTTTTTTGAAAAAAAAAGTTGTCTCCGGCCACTACTCTCACACAGCCTGGTTCTTATAACAATGATTGATCTAAATGGGAACCAAACAAGGAAACCAAGTCTATTAAATTTGTGTCATATTGTAAGAGCAGAACAGTAAATTTTTTAGAACAGGTCAATCGGAACCATATTATTATGTGTAGTGAAATCAAAGTGCCCTTAGTTCAGCTCCTGCTTAGCACCACTTAATACTAGCTTCCAGAACAGTGAAACCAATATTAAGATTGTATATTTTCTAAATTTAACCACCATGTTAGTATATTTACTTGGGTAAGTCATATATAATTCTTCTTTTGGTAACATTTTAGTTACCCTACTGGATATTGTTGGAATTTTCTGATTATTGGATTATTGGGCCTAACCCTAGAGGGGCAGCCATATAGTTCATACATGGGCCTCATGGGCTTAGCCTCATGGGCCTAATACACACATACTCCAACACCCCCATGATCTGAACTACCGGCGCGGTGGAGTTCAGGACTGGACATGAAAAAAAGTACACACACGAGCCCCCCCACGGACACAATTAGCCACTTGGTGATGTTGAATTTGGAGCGAAACTCGGTGAAGGCCGAGGTTGGGAGGCCCTTAGAGAAGATGTCTGCGAACTGGGAGGTGGTTGGTACGTGGAGCACCCGCACCTCGCCGATGGCTACCTGATCACGGACAAAGTGAAGGTCGATCTCCACATGTTTGGTTCGTTGGTGCTGAACGTGGTTGGTGGAGAGGTAGACCGCACTGACGTTGTCGCAGTAGACCAACGTGCTCCGGTGGAGAGGGCTATGGAGCTCTCCTAGGAGCTGCCGGAGCCAGGAGGCCTCAGCCACGCCGTTGGTGACCGCGCGGTACTCAGCCTCAGCACTGGAGCGGGAGGCAACTGGCTGCCGCTTGGACGACCAGGACACCAAATTGCCGTCCAAGAAGACAGCGTAGCCGGAGGTGAAGCGTCGAGTATCCGGGCAGCCGCCCCAGTCGGCGTCCGTGTAGACAACCAGCTCGGTGGAGGAAGACCGCCAGTGGAGGAGCATGCCATAGTCAACAGTACCCCGGAGGTAGCGAAGAAGACGCTTGAGAGCAGTGAGGTGGGGCTCCCGGGGATCATGCATATGGAGACATAATTGCTGAACTGCATAGGCTATGTCCGGCCGGGTGAAGGTGAGGTACTGAAGTGCACCAGCAAGACTCCGATAAGCAGTGGGATCTGTCACTGGTGTACCCTTGGTCTCGGACAGCTTGCCCTGTGTGTCAACCGGAGTGGAGCAGGGGTTGCAGTCAGTCATCCCAGCTCGCTCCAGGATATCAAGAGTATACTGCCGCTGGTGAAGAAGGAGCCCTGCAGGGTGAGGCTCAACGGTGACCCCGAGGAAGTGGTGGAGCACCCCCAGATCCTTCATAGCGAACTCCTGCTGAAGGGAGGAGATGATCCGGCGGAGGAGGGACTCACTGGAGGCTGTGAGTACAATATCATCAACATAGAGCAGCAGGTACGCGGTCTCAGCTCCATGGTGATAGATAAACAGTGACGTGTCGGACCTGGCCTCCACAAACCCCAGTGTCAGTAGGAAAGCAGCAAACCGGTGGTTCCACGCCTGGGGGGCTTGCTTGAGACCGTAGAGAGACCTGTTGAGCCGGCAGACCATATCAGGCGAGAAGAATCAACAAACCCCGCCCGGCCGACTGCGATAAACTGTCTCGGTGAGAAGACCATGCAAAAAGCATTCTTCACATCCAGCTGATGCACGGGCCAGGAGCGACTGAGAGCCAGTGAGAGCACCGTGCGGATGGTGGCCGGCTTGACCACTGGGCTGAAGGTCTCATCATAGTCGACTCCAGGGCGCTGAGTGAAACCCCGGAGAACCCAACGAGCCTTGTACCTCTCAAGAGTACCGTTGGCCCGACGCTTGTGTGTCCAGATCCACTTGCCGGTGACGACATTGGAGCCCGGTGGACGGGGCACCAGATCCCACGTCTGGTTGGCGAGGAGTGCCGTGTACTCCTCTTCCATCGCGCGGCGCCAGTGAGGGTCTGACAACGCCTCGCGGACGGAAGAGGGTACAGGAGAGACCTGCGAGTCCTCGGGCATCGTCGCAAGAGCCCGGGGCTGCAGGGTGCCAGCCGCGTGTCGCGTCACCTTCGGGTGAACATGATGCGGGTGTTCGGTGAAGAATCGTGGGCGGTACCACCGGCGTCGCGACACGGGCAGCCGGGGGCCGAGGCGGCGGAGTCAGTGTCGCCGGCGGTGAAGAGGCCGCCTCGGGTGAAAGCGTCCCTGGCGAAGAAGGGGTCACTGGTGGGGGACGACGGTGGAGCGGAGTAAAACGTGCGTTCTGGCGCTGGTAGATTAAGCGCTGGCCGGGCGGCGAAGAGACAGGCCGCCCCGGAAGGCAGCGGCGGTGGCGGTGGCGGGGCGGCTACCGTGCCCGGCGCTGGTAGACGAGCGCTGGCCGGGCGAAGCGCGCAGGTGGTGCCGAGTCGACCTGGGACCCACGCCAGGTGCTGGGACGGGGTCCGGCTCGGAAGGTGAGCCCTCGATGCCCGGCCAGGAGCAGGCCGTGGACGCCACCGGCGTGAGGCGAAATGGGCACGGTCCCATCGAAGAGCACGGGTAGCAGTACCGCAGGATACAACTCGTAAGGGTGGCTCGACCACCGTGTCGGTGGGAAACTTGATAAGGAGATGTCGGGAATCCGGAGTGGAGGTGGGTGTAGGGGTGGTGGAGAAGGGGAAGACGGACTCATCAAACACCACATGGCGAGAGATGAGAACCCGACGAGAGGAAAGGTCAAAACATCGGTACCCCTTGTGATCGGGGAGTAACCGAGGAAGACCAGAGAGTCGATCGGGGAGCCGGCTTGTGCGGAGGCGGTGGTCGTGGTGTTAGGGTAACACGCACACCGAAGACTTCGAAGGTGATCGTCGGAGGAGGGTACCAAAAAAGAGCATGGTGTGGTGTGGGTCTTTGGGTAGCGATGGAAGGAAGACGGTTGAGGAGATATGTGGCGGTGTGTAAGCTCTCAGCCCAGAAGCGAGCAGGTAGTGACGCCTGAAGCAGAAGGGTGCGCATGGTGTCATTGGTGGTGCGAATCATGCGCTCAGCCTTGCCATTCTGAGAGGAGGTATATGGGCAAGACATGCGCTACCGGACACCGTGAAGAAGGCACGAGAGGTGGAATTATCGAACTCACGACCATTGTCGCACTGGACGGCCTTGATGGTGAGCCCGAACTGTGTGGATACCCAAGCGAAAAAGTGGAGAATCACGGGAAAAACATCCCGACTTGGCACGTAAAGGAAAAGTCCACGAATAATGAGAGAAATCATCAACAATCACAAGATAGTGTTGGAGTTAATTTATTTTCTTAAAAGAGAAGTAAAACGGAACTTGAGGTTGAACATGCATGCACGTGCTAGTCCTAGATGCTTCATGAATTAGCTAAGTTGTTCTAGGGATTTAGAGTCAAAAGCAAATTGAGTTTGGCAAAAGGAAGGAAGTAGTAAAATAGAAATTGACTATTAGCTAGCATGTGCTGTATTGTAATGTCGGTTACTGTAGGAGGCACTGTGGCAACCGACCCAAATAGGTTATATAAGGACATGGGCACTTCAGTTGTAAAAGTAAGCTAGAGTGTTGAGTTTAGGCCTAGCTTCAGATTAGCTTTGAGCTGTATGTATTTGTATGTGAGAGGAGATAATAAAGATTTGTGATATCCTATTCACCGTGTGAGTTTGTGTGAGGGTATTGGTGAGCTAATCACTCACCTGTGCAGCCAGATCCGGGGCCAACAAGTGGTATCGGAGCCGAGGTTGTGCTGTTCGTGATCACCGGAGATGGCTGGTGAGGATAGCGCGTCATCGACGCCGCTGGGTGGTGGAGCAAAGGCATCACCGCACCAGGAGATCATCGTGCGGAGCACCGTGCGGGAAGTTGGCGGGGCCAACTGGCCGGTTCTCACCCGCACAAACTATGACGAATGGGCGGTGTTGATGAAGGTCAAGCTGCGTGCGCGCAAGCTTTGGCGGGCCATCGAGCAAGGCACCAAGGATGAAGAGAACTGCTCGGCGTTGGAGGCGATCCTCTCTGCCGTGCCGCCCGAGTACGTGGAGTCGCTAGGCGCAAAGGACTCCGCAAAGGCTGCTTGGGACGCCCTCAAAGCCATGCGCATCGGGTCTGATCGCGCGAAGAAGGCGAAGGCACAGCAGCTGTGGCGGGAATATGAGGCGCTAGCGTTCCGTGACGGCGAGGCGGTGGAGGATTTCTCCCTCAGGCTGCGGTCACTCACCAGCCAGTTGGCGGCGCATGGCGTCACCATCAATGACGAGGAGGCGGTTGCCAAGTACCTACGTGTCGTGCCTCCCAAGTACACGCAGATCGCGCTCTCCATCGAGACGCTGATCGACATGTCCACCCTCACGATTGAGGATGTGACTGGCCGTCTGCGGGCGGTAGATGACCGCAGAGAGGCGACGGCGATAATGGACAGCGGCAAGTTGCTGCTGACCGAGGAGGAGTGGACTGCCCGGATGCGGGAGAAGCGGTCCGGGGAAGGCTCCTCGAGCGGCGGCGGCGGCAAGCGCCATGGCAAGGGCCGTGGCAAAAACATGGGAATTGAGCAAGATCAAAATACAAGAGAAAAAGGTATGGACAAATCTGACTTATGGTGTGATGTTTGTGAAAAATCTGGTCATTCTACGAAAAAGATGTTGGAAAACAAAGATCGCAACAAGTGCAAGAAAAAGGGCCATATTGCAAGAATCTTGTAGATCTCAAGAAGATGAGAAAAAGGCATATGCCGTGGAGAAAGGCAGTGATGATGATGAGCCTACTCTCCTTGCCATGGAAGTATGTGAACTTTCTCGGCCTACTGAAAATGAAGTTCTCGGCCTACTGAAAATGAAGAGAAGGTCTGTGACAAAACTATGCACTAAAGACGAAGCATTAGAATCTCTCTTTTTTCTTGTCAAGTTATGCAAGAGAAAAATGAAGATAAATGGATTATTGACAGTGGTTGCACAAAACATATGGCTGCTAATCCAAGTATTTTTAGAGATATAGATTCATCACATCAGGTCAAGGTACGCTTGGGAAATGGTTCTTTTGCCCAAGCTATTGGAAAGGGAAAGGTTGATGTTCAAACGAAAGATGGCAAAAAGGTTATTCGAGATGTTTTGTTGGTACCCGAATTGAAGCAGAATCTGCTCAGTGTTAGGCAGCTGCTAGGACACGGATATGTTGTTCATTTCGAAGATAATGCTTGCCAGATCATTGTCCGGAAAAATAAGAACTGCCTTATTGGAAAGGCAGATATGGATGAGAATGGGAACTTTGCATTGAAGATGAGTTACCCTACTCAAACTGCTTTACAAAGTGTGGATTGTAATAATTCTCTGAGAACCAGTCTTAATTTTGATGGTTGAGAAGAAGCAAGAAGACACTCCGAGAGAAAAGAGACTAAACTTAAGTTTGAACTCGGGATGCAGTTCAAAATCAGAGTCAAGTTTAAATCGAAGAGAGCCGTTGACTGTGTCACCCTTACCCCCAAGGATAGTTGAGAGTAAGGGGAGTTTTTTCAGTCATGTTACCAGTCAGTTGTTGAAGAGACTGGGAAGCATGGAGTAGGAAATATGAGACAAAGGACACACAGCATTAGGAAGAGAAAAATATGGAGGCCTAAAAGGAATTTTGTGGAAATTAAAAAGGATGCAGATAAAAGATGGGAAAATAATTGGTGTCCCAGTTGTTGCAGTAAGAAAGAGAATATCTCAAAAAAAACAAATTAAGGGGGAGAATGTTGGAGTTAATTTATTTTCTTGAAAGAGAAGTAAAACGGAACTTGAGGTTGAACATGCATGCACGTGCTAGTCCTAGATGCTTCATGAATTAGCTAAGTTATTCTAGGGATTTAGAGTCAAAAGCAAATTGAGTTTGGCAAAAGGAAGGAAGTAGTAAAATAGAAATTGACTATTAGCTAGCATGTGCTGTATTGTAATGTTGGTTACTGTAGCAGGCACTGTAGCAACCGACCCAAATAGGTTATATAAGGACATGGGCACTTCAGTTGTAAAAGTAAGCTAGAGTGTTGAGTTTGGGCCTAGCTTCAGATTAGATTAGCCTTGAGCTGTATGTATTTGTATGTGAGAGGAGATAATAAAGATTTGTGATGTCCTATTCGCCGTGTGAGTTTGTGTGAGGGTATTGGTGAGCTAATCACTCACCTGTGCAGCGAGATCCGGGGCCAACAGATAGTACTTATAACCAGAAATGCTGATGATAGGGGATGTCCATAGGTCGCAATGTACAAGATCAAAAATACGGGCCGCATGAGAAGAACTATGAAAAGGAAGACGAACATGGCGGCCCAGTTGGCACGCATGACACAAATGCTCATCGTGAGCCCGAGTATATGGAATGTCGGAACTACAACTGAGCTGCATCAGGGCATCACGTCAAGGATGGCCGAGGCGTCGATGCCAAGTAGTGGCGGCGAAAGCAGCGGACAAATCAGATGGCGAAGAAGGCGAGGCAGACGCCGGGAAGCGAAGAGTGTAAAGGGGCCCCGTACTGTCACATCGGAGCAGAGGACGCTGGGAAGCCAAATCCTTCACAGTAAGACCAGAAGAGTCAAACTCCACAGAACAAGAATTGTCAGCTGTAAATCGACGAATAGAAAGAAGGTTGTGAACCATCGAAGGAGCAACAAGAACGTCAGGAAGACGAAAGGAACTATGAGTGCCGGTGGCACCCACAGAAGTGACAGGAAGACATGAACCATTTGCGACCATGATGGACGAAGGGTGAGAGAAAGGAGGATGAATGGACGAGAGTATACCGGGCTTGGGGGCGGTGTGGTAGGTAGCCCCCCGAGTCCGCGATCCACTCTGGGCCGACAGGAGGTGTCGGGCCCATAGTGCCGAAGGAGTGTGCCAAGTCCACTGGCTCCAACCGGGAGGCACGGGGCGAGGTGCCGGAGAGAGCGGGGTGGAATCCGGGAGGAGCACCGGTGAGCATGGCAGCCGGCGGGCGAGGCACACCACCGGGAGCTTGGAAGGGCCATATGGAGATGCGCCACGACCATGGGTTGTGGAAGGATGGCCGGGGAGGCGTCTCGTGGTGGCGGTGGAGCCGGTGAAGCTCGATTGGCCCCACCACCGCCCCGACGCCCCCGGCGGCCACCGCGGCGATGACCACCACGCCCCCCACCCCCGGCCGGAGGGGAGGACCCGAGAAGGGACGATGGTGGCCGAGGAGTCGTGGCGCTGGGCGGTGGTAGGGCAGCGAGAGCAGACGAGGAGGTCGAGGACCCCGGCGTAGGAGACGGGCCCAGCGTACCGCCCTGAAAGTGAGCTCCTCCAGGGGCAAGGTCGTCCCGGACCTCGTGGAAGGTGGGGAAGGGCCGCAAGGGTGAGATCAGAAGCTGAGGAGGTGGCTGTAGCGATCGGCCGAGCCCGCGGAGGACGTTGAGGACCAAGATGCGGTCCTCCACGAGCCAGCCAAGGTCCCCAAGTGGGAGTCCGCCATGTTCTTCATCCGACGCCAAGCATTTTCGGGACGGAGAGGTCCCTGGGACGAAGTTGCGAAGCTTCGCATCGAGGCGGAGTGCCCGGGCTTGGCATTGCTCGAGAACTGGCCCTCGAGTGCCAGCGGGCTCGGGCGGGCGCCGGGGATGTTGGGGAGGACGATGTCGTGGAGCTCGAGGGGAGATAGTCCCTGATCCGATTCAGACAGACGATCTTTGTCAAGGCGGAGCCACGCCGGGTTCTCAGGCGCAACCGGGTGTCTAGGGAGGGCGTGGTCGTCGGGGCGAGCGGCCGAGGGTGAAGAAGGGCCGGTCCGCCAATGGGCATAGGGAGGGCGACTCTGCTCGGGGGCAGACGGGACCGAGGTTCCGACGTTACAGCAGACCCCGCCGGGTAGTGGGCGCACCACGAAGCGGATCGGCTTTGGCGTCGTGCGAGGACCCTCACGGTATGAGGCCCAGCGGGGGCCCCTGGCTGAGCCGGAGGAAGCGGCAGCGTCGTCGGAAGGGAACGCAACCGACGAGGAGCTGCTCCCTCGCGAGCACGGGCGAGCCAAGCGTCGCCATGTCGCTCGGCCCCCCGCTCCCACACGAGGCGGGCCGACAAGGCGTGCCCTCCCCGCCCGCGGCAGCGATCCGGCAGCAGCGATGGCGGCGGCGAGGGTGGAGTCAGCACCGCCCACTACGGCGCTGATGTTAGGGGAAGAAGCGGCGGAGGAGGTGGCGCCGGGAAGGAGGCACCAGCGCCGTGTACGGGCGGGCGGCTGCTCAAGAGCAGCGGCAGCAGCGCAGCTGCAGCAGCGTCTGCGCCCTGCAGCCCCAGGGCGCCAGCTGCGGTGTCTTTGGAAGCCCGGCCGCGCCCGTCTTTGGAGGCCGGCCACGCCCGTCTTTGGAGACCCGCCCGCGGCGTTTCAGCGAGGGCCGCGCCTGCTGCGCGCCTAGAGCCGCCCGCGGCTGCTGCAGCAGGCGCACCCAGCTGCGCGCTCTGCTTGGCCGGCGGCGGCTGCTGAGGCTCATCCGCCGGCGCCCGGCAGCAGCAGCAGCAGCGGCATTCTGCGGGAGGGCGCGCCACTGCGCGCTAAGCGCCGGACCGCCGCCCGCCCGGGACGCGAGCGGCGAGGCGCGGCCGCGCCTGCTGGAAGGAGGCGTGGGCGGCGGCGGCGCCCGGGAGGAAGAGGGAGGGGGGGGGGGAAGAAGGAGAAGTAGGTGGGGGGGGGAGGAGGAGGCCGGCCGTCCATTGGTGGCGGCGGCGGGGCGGGAAGGCCGGGCGGGCGGCCGAGGGAGCGAGGGAGGGAGGAAGAGAGAAACCCTAGCTTGATACCATGTTGGAATTTTTCTGATTATTGGATTATTGGGCCTAACCCTAGAGGGGCAGCCATATAGTTCATACATGGGCTTAGCCTCATGGGCCTAATACACACATACTCCAACAGATATCTTGATGTCTATCAGTGTCGTGCCCTCAAGGGAACATAACTTGAACTCTTGAAGTAGATGTATTCTTTAGTAGCCATCTTAATTCTTATCTTAAAAAGGGAAGCCATCTTAATTGCTGACACTATGAGCAAAACCACTTGTTTTTTTTTTTAATTTGGAAAAAAATAATGTGATTCAAAGATGGAAAACAGAGAATCAATTTAAGTGAATAAGTGTTTTTTTTTTCTCGGACACGTAGGAGTCCTGTGCATCATTGTATTCTTTTTTTTTGGACATGTAGGAGAGCTGTGTATCATCGCATTAAGGATAAGAAAGTATGGGAAAAATTACACATGCCCCAAAACAGATTATATCGCCACTTACAAAGGTTAATTATGACCCAAAGAGCATGCAGCTCCAAAATCAAGCAACTCCTGTGTGCTGACCACTTCAACAGAAATATCTGCCTCCTAAGGATTATCTGGATTTACTTAATAATTAGGAGGTACTCCATAGCAACAAACACCAGAAACTTACTGTAGCTGAAAACTGGAGACAACACCCTATTCCTGCTTTCAGTTTAGTTATCTGAGCTTTAAGTATGTAGAAGAGCAAGGAATGTATGCCTGGCTCTAATAATTGTACATCCATTTCTATAAGAATACTGCCAATTGCCAAGAAAATAGGGACACTGTTTGGTGGTTAACCCAAAATCAACTGTATTTGGAACTGTGAAGAGATTCCTAAACCAGAGATACTTAGTTTGGAACTGTATTCTGTATTTATTAATTAGCTATGGTTTGTAGATAAAAAACATGTTCTTTTTCATACTGCTTGAATACCTGTACACTTTTCAAGGATCATAAACCTTTGCTAATATCAACTCATGCAGAAAACATTTGAGGACTTCACAGCAAGGACAACATTTGAAAGGCCATTGATGAGTGGTGTCGCCTATGCATTGAAGGTATTACACAATGAAAGGGAGCAGTTTGAGGAACAGCATGGATGGAAGATTAAGAAGATGGAAGCTGGAGACCAGTCCCTGGTTCATGACTATAATCCTGAAAAGCTTGAACCGTCGCCAGTGCAAGATGAGTATGCGCCTGTTATTTTCTCCCAGGAAACTGTGAAGCACATTATATCTGTAGATATGATGTCTGGGAAGGTAGGTAGGATATTCGTAAGTCTTTTTAGTAACCTTTTTTATTTTATTGAAACAAAAAATCTTTTTTATTTTATCTATCCTGAATTCCTGATTGCTATTTTTTGTTATGAAAAGAAGAAATTTCTGAATCTTCTTCTAACATTCAAATTATTAAGATTAAATATGTGTAGAACTTTATATTTTTATTTAAATTTGGTGCATAAAAATTAATCATTTTTCCAATGAGTGTGATAGTAATATAAGCTGTTCGGCGTCTTGTTCAATGGTCTGCCTGTTAATCATTGTAGCAGTTACTCTCTCTCTCTCTCCCCCCTCCCCTTTGTTCTCTCTATGGAGATTATATAACTAGAAGATACCCCGTGCGTTGATATGGGAATTATAAAGAATTTGGATGAAATTAAGTGAAATTGGCATAGATAGCTTGCATTAAGAAGTCGGAAGTCAGTGGGATGATATGGCTATTAATGGGAGATGATGTGGATAATTAGTAAAAATGATGTGGATGACTTGCATGTTGAGATAGAACTTGTAGTGGGGATTGATTTATAACAGATATAGATTACCAAACCTCATGATGCTAATAATAATAATAATAACCACAACTTCATTTGTCTTCTAACATGAAAACCTTGATTTCAGGAAGATCATGATAATATATTACGTTCTCGGGCTACAGGTAAAGGGGCCCTAACATCCCCTTTTAAGCTTCTGAAATCTAATCATCTCGGTGTGGTGCTTACGTTCACAGTATATAAATATGATCTACCTCCAAACGCGACACCACAAGAGCGTATTCATGCTACAATGGGGTAAAATTTGTTTGCAAAGTTTCAAGTGAAGCTATAGGCATACAATATTAATTTTTCTTTAGGAGACTTAACTTTGTTGCGGTTATTGACACTTTGCAGTTATCTTGGTGCCTCATTTGATGTCCCTTCTCTGGTGGATAAGCTCCTAGAACAACTCGCTAGCAAACAAAAGATAGTGGTTAATTTATATGACACCACAAATCATACCTCTCCTATTGAAATGTATGGTTCTGATTTTACTTCATCTGGTGATCTGCACATAAGTAGCATTGATTTTGGAGACCCAACACGCAAACATGAAATGCGTTGCAGGTACCATGCTTTTTGTGATCATAATTTATGCAATGCTTCTGTTCTTCAGATGCGCTCAGTGCTTTCTCTTTCAAACTTCTATTTCAGATTTAAACATGAACCTCCACTTCCATGGTCTGCAATAATAATATCAACAGCTGTAGCTATAATTGTTTTGCTTGTTGGACATATTATTTATGCAACTCTGAACTCCCTTGAAAAGGCTGAACATGATTATAGAGTAATGAGAGAACTTAAAGGACGAGCTGAAGCTGCAGATGTTGCAAAATCTCAGGTTCATTCTACCTCTTCAGTGTTTTTATCCTATGTGTTAGTTTGTTATCTTATTTGTGCTACTTTTCTCTTTTTGTTGGCTGAGTCGGTTATTGATTGCCTTGCAGTTTCTGGCAACTGTTTCCCATGAGATCCGGACTCCAATGAATGGTGTTCTAGGTCTGTACTTCTGATATACTCCCTCCGTCCCAAAAAGAATGTCGTTCTCGCTTCCCGAGAAACGATTGCTGGCAATTTTTAAAAATAGTAAATAACATCAATTAATATCACAATTAGTATTGTTGAAAAGATCTTTAGATCTAGTTTTTTAACAAATTTATTTAGAGATATAAATATTATACATATTTTCTACAAATCGAGTCAGACTTGTGGCACAAATACCCAAAACGTCATCTATTTTGGGACGGAGGGAGTATCTTTTTTCTCTATTATTACATATTGTAGTTATTTGTGTTTATGTTTTAATCAAAGACAGCTAAATAAATTTTGGAATTGGCTTTCTTCCTGAATCAGGTATGCTGCAGATGCTAATGGACACTGAACTTGATACAACTCAGCAAGATTTTGTAGTCACCGCTCAAGAAAGTGGAAAGGCATTAATAAACTTAATAAATGAAGTCCTTGATCTTGCTAAGATAGAGTCAGGAAGGATTGAGCTGGAAGCAGTGCCTTTTGATGTCCGTGATATTCTTGACAATGTGATATCTCTTTTCTACGAAAAATCACAAGCTAAAGGCATAGAGGTGAGTCCTAATTTAGAAGCTGTATCTGTTTGCTAAACTCTGAATATTGTTTTAGTGCCATGGGACCTGAAATAATGTGTAATACTTTTTTGAGGGTAGTTGGCCGTGCTTGTATCTGATCAAGTTCCTGATGTTCTAATTGGGGATCCATGGCGGTTTCGGCAAATCATTACGAACCTTGTGGGGAATTCTATGAAGGTTAGATTCAAATCTGTGCTAACTTCATTATTTAAGATTGGTGGCAAGTTGTAACTGTGTCTAGTCAATCACACCACTTATCTTATACAACAATATGCTTCTTTTTTTTTTTTTTTTTTTTTTTTTTCAAAAAAGGATAACCTCAGCTTTTATAGAAAGCTCGAACCAGGTAACAGAACTGGGAATACCACTTTACAAGAACAGGCATAGTCAAGTCTGAACCCTTAGAAAAGGAAAACAAAATTACAACTTGTAGACATCTGACACCACAGTAGAGTTCGGCTTGAAGGTCTTGAGCCATCCCAGAATTTCCATCTTCATTGCCTGAAAGCGCTTCTGGTCTTCATCCTTCAGTCTGATACTCCATCTCTGTAATAAGGATAAGGCAGTATAGACCACGTCAGTTTGCACCTTAGGGAAACTTTTCTCAATAGTAATCTTATTCCTAGTGATTTATACAACAATATACTCTGTAGGAAATGTGACAACGTACTAAAATATTAACGCCATGAGCTTTTGAACCTGAGATTTGTAGGAGGAAGGCAATTGGTAGAGCTGATTAATTGTGTTGCTGAGCCTTGTGGGTGGATTATATAGGAGTACATTGCTTAGATGGCAAGAAACCTCCTTATTTAGAGATAAGAAGCCAGGATTACATGATCCTAACCTACCATATTTGGAGATATTTTAGACTTCTAGTATAATATAACATCCCCCTGCAGTGACAGCAGGAGCTGCAAAGACGAAGAGACCAGAGAAGAACCTGAAGGTTGTAAGACAAGCTGACATCACCCTGTAGTCATAGCGTTTGATGTGTCGCATATGAGTGCTCAAGCAAGGTGGTAGCCCTTTGTGCCAATGTCAAGGTAGCCAAGCCCAATGATTACAAGTCGTCCCTGGCGACTCAAGACTTCGCTCATCAGTTAGCTGGCGGCGCACGACATCACCATCACCTGCGAGGAAGCAGTCGAGAAGTACCTGCACGCCGTGCCATCCAAGTACTCCCAGATCACACTCTCCATTGAGATGATGCTGGGCCTGTCAACCCTCATGATTGAGGATGTGTTGGGACGGTTGAGGATGGTGAACGATCGCACTGGGACGGTGGCGGCAGCGGACGGCGGCAAGCCGCTGCTGACCGAGGAGTGGACGGCTAGGACGCAGGAGTGGTGGTCTGGGCTCCTCCAGCCGTGGCGACGGTGATGCGAGGCGCCGTGGCCAGCCGGCGCCAAAGAAGGACAGTGACGCTGCGTCACGTCTAATCGACACCTGCCGGCATTGTGGACAGACCGGCCATTAGGCCCGTGACTGCTAATGGCCGAGTTCTGCGTGCTGAACAACGCCGCGGAGCTGCCGGAGTCGAGGGAGGAGAGGACTGCGAAGCAAGGGATTGCGGAGCAGAGGAAGCAGAGCGTCCTCCTTGATGAGTCGCGCGCCCAGATCCACCTGAGACGCGTGGGTGGTGGTGTGGAGCAGAGGTAGTATTTGGACTCGAGGCGCGGATCAAACAGATCTAGGCAGTGTAGGAGGGAGAGACGGAGTAGAGACGACGCGTTTTGGCTGCAAGTCCCCAGCGCGGAGCAGTGACAGGGTGGGTTGATGGCGGTCGAGGAGGACGCCCGAGTGCATGGTCGGGTCGTGACCTCAGTTGACCTCCAGCATGGTGGCGCAGGGACAGTTCATGGCTAGGCTTGACTGCCACCACGGCGGCGGAGACGAGGTTCGGTCTGATCGTGAAGACACTTGACGGAGGAGGTTGACATGGGAGGTGTGGCAATGTGTTGCTGCGACCCATGCTAGAAAGATGACGAGGGTAGCAGATCAATAGGATCTGTCGCCTGAACAAGTGCACTGCCCCTAGAAGAGATTGATTCCTGGGGGCACTCAGTTTGGAAACGATGTCTTGTACCCTAGATCAGAACTTGAAATCGTGATACCATGTAGGAGAAAGTGAATTCGTGGAATTGGTTAATTGTGTTGCTAAGCTTCGTGGGCAGATTATATAAGAGTAGTTTGCTTAGGTGGCAAGAAATCTCCTAACAGCTGTGGCAAGATGGGATTACACGATCCTAATCTACCATCCCAATATGCTCTAACAAGATTCTCAGATAACCGCAGCAGTAGCAACTATGATATGGACTATATTTTCGTTACCTAAGTAGACTGTTACTTTATGCATCCTTTTCATTTATGCAACCTAGGAATTATCTGACTTGTCTCCATCTTAATGTTGCTGCTTGTAAAAACAGTTTACTGAACAGGGCCATATCTTTGTTCAAGTGCATTTGGTCAAGGAACTAAAGAGGAAACAAAACAATTTTTGTGATGTTTCTGCCCAGAACAGAGAAATTCTTTATGATTCTGACAATTTGATGCTATGGAACACACTAAGCGGACTTGAAGTGGCAGATAGCTGGAAGTCCTTGGAGAATTTTAGGATGATCAAGAATTCAAATGGTGAAACAGATACAATTAACTTAGCTGTAAGAGTTGAAGACACTGGCATAGGAATAACAAAAGATGCCCAAATGCGCATTTTTACACCTTTCATGCAAGTTGACAGTTCCACCTCACGAACATATGGTGGAACTGGAATTGGCTTGAGTATTACAAAACGTTTAGTTGAATTGATGGGTGGAGAAATAGGGTTTACTAGTAAACCAGGAGTTGGTAGTACATTTTCTTTTACTGCAATTTTCATGGAGGACAGAGGAAATCCTGGAGATATTAAAAGATATTATTCTGAAACTATTCCATTGGACTTTCAAGGAATGAGGGCTCTTATTATCGATGGAAGGAATGCACGTGCAGAGGTTACTATGTACCATCTATGTAGACTTGGAATACAGTGCAGTCTTGTTGCCACATCTGAATCTGCATCTTCAGCTTTGATGGAAGCCTGCACCTCAAGGTTCATTTCCTACCCTGTGTAGCTTACCATTTGATTTACTTCTAAAGCTTTTAGAAATTAAAAGTTATTTTGTTCAAACAAATGTAACATGCCGCATTTATAAGCTTTGTCATCTGACACATGGCTTGGCTATAATTTCTTTAGTTGGTTGGGTGCCATTTCTTTGAATATTTGCCATACTGTTGATTTACCTTTTTTTGAATTTGCCATACTGTTGATTCCCAAATAAGGTTTGATAATTTCTCATGAACTGAAGAAAAATAGGAGAAACAGAGTGAAGCCTTCGTTGGTTTGAGTTTAGAAATTGAAATAGGATAGTTTGATTCTAAATAACTTGTGAATTCCTTCAGTTTCTGTCATCATTATGATACATTTGTTCATGGCCAACGACCTACACTTGTCTTCAATATTACTACCCAATGAAATTAATATATAATGTTGCCGTCATCACTTTTCATGTATGCATTTTCTTTTCTGAACACTGTTGATGCCTTGTTGATATTATCATTGATATTTTACATGTTTACATGTTGAGCAGCAAAAACAATCCGAACATGGTCCTTGTTGATACAGAAGCTTGGGGTAAAGGTTCAGGTTTGGCATTCTATCGTCGTTTTGTAGATTGTCAGCTAAAGGGCACACACAAGTCTTCTCAGCCCATGCCAAAGACTATTCTTTTGGGAAGCTCAATAATCCCGGCTGAGTCTGATTATTTGAGCTTGACAGGATTTGGCGATTGCATAAGGAAACCCCTCCGTCTTAGTACTATTACTGCTTGTCTTCGCAAAACCTTAGGGGTTGGGGTTACAAGGCCGCACAGTAGAGATCAATCTTTGGTTCTTCAAAGTGTACTAACTGGAAAACAGATTTTGGTTGTGGATGATAATGCAGTCAACCGTAAGGTTGCAGCTGGTTCTTTGAAGAAATATGGAGCTGTAGTTACATGTGTGGACAGTGGGAAGGATGCAATTGATATGCTCAAGCCACCTCACACATTTGATGCTTGCTTCATGGATGTTCAGATGCCTGAAATGGATGGGTAATCTTCCTTTCCAATGAGTGACTAATGAAAAATTGTCATATGTTTATTTACTTGGTGCAGATGTACTATAAGAATTCAATATATAAAAGATTCTTTGTGCAGAAATCTGTCTTGGAAAATCTTACATTAGTTCGCATGGAAGTATGTCTTTAGTTAGCTACGTGCTTCTTGAGAAAGAGTTTTTTTTTTTTTTTCTGGATAAACACTTCTTAAGAAAGAGTTATTTTTGGTCCTCGGCTAAAACACTTGTCAAATGTATGCATCTCCTTATATATTAGAAAGCACTGTCATAGGAGTATCCTGCTTTCACATCCAGGCCTTGCTCAAAAAAAAAAAAAAAAAAAAAAAAAAAAAGCAGTGTAGCCTCACATGCTTGTGTTTGCTTTCCTATGGATTATAACAAGTGGTTACATCCAATTTGATCACTTGTAGATCCACTGTGGGGCTACCATTAACAATTTTGACCTTCAATTGGCAATTGCAGATTTGAGGCTACAAGGTTAATCCGGTCCACAGAGAAAAAAATGAACGATATGATCCAGATGGGTGAAGTATCAGCTAATAATTATGGAACTAAGGCCCAGTGGCATGTACCAATATTAGCTATGACGGCAGATGTAATCCAAGCTACTTTTGAAAAATGTATGCAGTGTGGAATGGATGGATATGTGTCGAAGCCATTTGAAGAACAGCAGCTCTACTCTGCTGTTGCTCATTTCTTGGAGACTGATGAAACAGAATAGCAGATCCAATTTCATAGGAGATTGACTCACTGCAACAGTGGTTCAGTATCTGCTAAAAGACCCATTTGATCAACAGGTCCTGCAAAACAGCGAAGCCACGGAGTGCCAAGATGTATCTGGTATTTCCTCTACATGCTTTTTAAGAGCAAGCTTGTGCAATTAAATTAGTACCCATGCAGCTCCACAAGCATATGCATCTGCATTCTTTATGGAGTGGGAAAACTTTACTTGTACACTCGCATGTCAAATATCTACTATAACATCTTGTTATCTCAATAAAAGAGAACTATTATAACATAGACATGCCTAGCACTGAGTGCAGATAAAGCATCTATTATTTTTGAAACACAAATACTAATTTGCTCAATACTCATTGTAGAAATTGCTGATTTGGTAATTTACCTTTGTGACCTTGCTTCAGCAAAGAAAATAGACTGGACTTCCACTGACCAGAAGAAAGAAGATAAGAAGATAGTAAGGGTTACAAAATAGTTTGGTCTGGTTCAGCAAATATATTTTTCCTGGCCATGTTTTCTGGAACCAATACAACTTGAGCTTGCAACGGTGGTAGCAGTTGCTTCTATAACACCACATTATTTCAAAATGCTGTGTTGTAGGTGCTTTACAGACACAAACCAAGGTTCAGCTTGCTTCAACATTGAATTCAATGATCAAGAAAGCGAGGGTCTTCAAATCAGGGAGGATACACTTGTATCACCAAGTCAGGCATACTTTTCAAGGTGACCGTGTTGTGATGGTTCAATGCAAACTGTAAAGACGCAACTGCGAGTTCGGGGATGTCGTATGCTCGCACTCCATCATTTTTGTGGGCTTAATCAGTAGGTCTTGTATATACATTTAGGATTGATTGTGTTACGAGTATAATTGCATCGCCTCTCTTTAAACTTAGACCCTCTTTGAATGCATTAGTGGCTAATAGTTAGCTAAAGCATCTCTAGGAATTTAATATAGCTTACTTGCTAATAGATCTAGCAAGTTAAATATTTTGTTCTTCTTGAATGGTATCGTATAATAGGTTGCTAATAAGTGATTTTGAATTGGAAATCACGGACTATTCTAACTAAATATTTTGCATTAGTATTTTTTTAGTTTTTACTACTTTATTGCCTAGGATTCTTTATTTTCTTAATTTACTCGTGTCCAATTTACTCTGATCTCTAGAAAAGCGTCGGATCTAAGAGCGGATAATGAGTTTATCTTGATTGTGGACACTTATTAGTTAGAGAGGATACTTGATAATAACTTTTTATTCTTAACGAGCTCTTTTATCAAAATGTTGGAGGACACATTTTTATGTTTTGATAAAAAATCATATTAAAGTTTCGCTATTAACTAGTTTGGTCCAAAATAATTGTTAGTTGAGTATTCATCTAGAGAGATTTACCTGTATGGCCCTGGAAAAAAATGCATTTTCCTTATATAGCCTCTATTTTTTAAACTTACTTGTATGGCCCTAAAACGAAATTTTTTGTATGCCTTTTTGTCCATTCAGCTCACTTGACGGTGTTAATGAAGGATAAAAAAGACTGTTCTACCCTTGGCAAAAAAAAAAAAAAATTGCAAAGTTTTGTTCTTTAAAAGTAATATTTAGCAAATAATTTGACACATAACATAGCATAATTTAATAAGGTTGGGTTGTCATGGTTTACGGATTGCTCTTTACCTATTATACGTTAACACTAGCAAATATGCCCGATGCGTTGCAACGGGAAGATAAAAGTATCATTTTAATGAAAATTTAGTATAGAAATAGTACATATCTTTTTCTACTCTTTTTTATAAAAGTTATAATTTATTTTAAGATCACCATGCATTCCATAATATAGACATACAGTTGGTGTAGATCCACGTCACGTGTTCACTACCAAAGCTGAAAGCTTATAAACAACATTTTTTGGCGCTCTAGGGCGCTGAAATGGCTTTAGCTCTGAAGAAGGCAGAACGCTCCACCGTATGACCTTATTTGATGCGGCTTCACTCGCTCTAGTGCCGAAGCCATACACGAAGCCAATGCAGAAGCCGCACCAAACTTGCCCTAAGTTAGTATTAGCAATAATATAATAATATCCTTTTAGGACTGCATTGAATTAAAATACAATCATGGTAGATTTTCCCCTCCCTTCCATTTAAGACACAAAAATATTTATATATTACCTATAAGTATATAATAACTTTATTTTCCATACTATATATGTGTCGGTAGAGTAAAATATCAAATTCCATAATTTATTTATTTTTTGAAGACCAATCACCATGCATTCCACAATATAGACAGACATGCGGTTGGTGTAGATCCATGTCAAGTGCTCACTACCAAACCTGAAAGCCTACAAACAACATTTTTTGGTGCTCTTGCACAGGGCGGCGAAACGGCTTTAGCTCTAAGGAGGCAGAAGCGCTCCACCGTATAACCTCGTTTGATGCGGCTTCACTCACTCTGGTGCCGAAACCATACACGAAGCCAATGCAGAAGCCACACCAAACTGTAAAAATTCAGAAGAGTCAGTTTGAAAAAAACGCTGATCAGAAGACATTGAACATACAGACCTAGAGAGGCATTGGTTCAGAAAAAATAGAGTTGATCGGCTGCTCCTATCGTTTATGATTTTACGTAATCAATTTTCTGTGCAATTGATTTTTGGCCATAGTCAAAGCCGTATCTTGATTTTAATTTTGTTTTTCTCTTTTTTTTTTTGCCATGTAGACAATGAAGATCTAGCGACTGGTTTCTTCTACTTGCTTATACTTGTATCGCTGGTGGCTTCCATCACACGATTGAGGAGGAATTTTGGACGTCAAGGATGGCAGGCCGCACCACATTCAGCATCATGTAAAAACGTCAATTAATCTGCACAAAAAATTAGCCTAATCTTGATCTTTTTGTGAGCTCCGTATAAACGTCTTGTAAAACGTCAATTAATATGCATAAAAAATTATGGCCAACGCTTCACGTTGACTGCTTCCTTGATGGCCGCCACGATCCTGAGCGGGCCGTCTTCTAGGTCGTGCGGCGGTGCGGCCCGTGGTGGCCGACGGCGGAGATGACGGGTCTCGTGGTCTTGGTCGTCCCCTGCGCATGCCCATGCATGGATCTACGATCCCAGTCTGTTAATTACCATTTGTTGGTATTTACGCAGCATATACTGGGATTAACACAAATAGCGACATTTTGACCCAAATAGCTATATATATCACGGAAGATTTAAAGCAATGTACCGTGGTGGGCCATAATATCTGGGCTTATCTCAACTATGTTTCAATTAAATACTAAGGTCCGTAAAAAATACTATTTAAAATAATATCTTATTGTAGGCCATAATACCTAGGCTTATCTATGTTTCAATTAAATACTAAGGCCCATAACAAATACTATCTGCAGTATAGGATTTATACCATATGGTAAATTAAGGAGAGATAGACTCGATTTATTAGGTGGTTATTGTCTATGTATTATATAAGAAAGATTAAAAAAGATAGAATGTTAGTTATCAATAAGGTTTTGCAATTCTAAACTAAGTGGTGGTTTTATTTCATTCTTCTTGAAAGAAAAGTTAGTTAGAGGAAGGCCAGACCAAAAAATGGGGGAGAGAAACCTTTGCCTTTTAAGTATTACTAGCAAACATGCCCGTGCGTTGCAACGGGAAAGAAAAAACTCCCAAACATTTATAAAAAATGCTGACCCATATAATAATTACATATTTATGGTTTCTCCTTCTAAAATTTTTTAATGTTAATGGTAATATGAAGATGTCTTATTAAATGTGTATCAAATTAAAATCAAGATTTTTTTTCTCCTATTGCAACACGAACATATTTAGTAAATATATAATAATTTTAATTTCACACTACCTATACGTTGGTACGTGTTACAGTTTAATATCGAGTTCGATGACATTTTTCTAGACCCATAAAAATTTTGTAATTCTACTTTTTTATATATAGTCAGCAAGGAGTTAGTTACCGTTGCATCAAAGGACTGGCCTAGAAGAACTCTTCTATTTTTCCACATGGTAATCCTCATAATGTCTTTCACTGGTACTGATAAAGTGAATCATAGTATTTGTCTAACTAAACTGGACAATAAACTGTTCAAGATTTTAGTTTATGATTTAATTAATTGGACCATTGGCTATTTCATGTTGTAATAATATAGAATTTGTTTAGATTTAAAACTACATCAATGATTTACCACATCAATAATTTAGAGGTGAAAATGTCTATTTTTATATTAAGAAAAGGTCGAGTGCTCAAATATCAAAATATTTTTTATTTTTTATATTTATGGTGAAAATAACAAAAAACGATAAATAGAAATGGAGAAAGAAGACGTTCAATGAATAATAGATGTAGATTTACGTGTTTTATTTCTATATATATATGCCCGCCGAGCTTCCCTTACTTGCTTGTTGATTTTTTCTATGTTATTTAAAAACCAGATAGGCAAACTGTGGTGGTGGCTGGGTGCACTCTGGTTCATGCCCTTTGGACCAAAACATATAGTCACAAAAAATAGATCAAAACAACAATTATGGAATTTGAAAACAATGTGTCGTAAATACCTTGGACTTTATGTTCGATTTGAGAATATTAAGAGAGAAATAACAAAATCAAGTCAAAGATGAACTGGCTGGGTGAAAAAGGGAATAAAAGACTCGTTACCTACCAATTAGATGATTTATTTATGCACGTAACTGGATAGATGCATGCTTACGTATTGGCCAGTTTTGAGTAGGAGGGAGCAACGCTATATAAAAAACAGAAAAAAAAAAAATAAACAACGGCAAATCAAATAAACTCCTCACAATATATTTTTATAAGAAATAATATTAGAAAGGAAAGAATAGATAGATATATAATTGTTTTGGAAAATCTGTGTAGGACTTGAACTCATGGCAATTAGAAGTGGGACTACTTGTATCCTTTTTCTATTTATGTTTCTAAATTGATTTCTATTTGTATCATTTTCTGTTTAATTTAGGACTCTGATGAGTTCGAGTCACATACATGAATCAATCCGTTTTAGAATCTGGCTCTATACCATCTTTGGACACAATGAGCCTCATATAAGCGCGATATCTAGTAGTTAGAGGAAGACGGATCAAAAAAAAAAGATGTACAAAAAAAATAGATGGACGAAAATAGATGGGCTGAAATTTTCGTCTTTTATTATTAGGTAGAGATTAGGTATAGATACGCAAGTAAAACCACCACGCACGCGTTCGCCACTGCCGCGCTCGGGCCAAGCGCTCGCGATAGTTAAACCTGCTGCTGCTGCGCTTGCCAAAGTCACGCTCTACCTTGCCCCCCGCCATCGCGTCGCCGCCGCCCGCGCTGCGCTCGCCGACGCTGGTACTGTGCTTGTGCTCGCCGCGCCGCGCTCGAGGTCGCCGCCGCCGCTGCTTGTGCTTTCGGCGATGCAGCGCTCCGAAGCTGGCTCTGCCACCGCCATGCTCGCGCTCGCGGGACTCAAGGCCGCGGTCGACACCGCTGTTGCCATGCTCAGCTTGCCCATCGCGCCGCAGCCCACGCTCGTTCCCGTCGATTGTCGCGCCCCTCACCAGCCCGTGGCTGCGCCACTCCACCGGACAAGCAGTAGGGCCTTCTGCAGGCGAGCTATCCTCGGATTGAGGGTGGGACGGTGCACTCGGAGCCGGGCGGTCCGGTTCAGCGGCCCTTGGTCGGCGGCGGTAGCGCCCGGCCGGCCGCACCGGGGGTTGGTTTTTTTTTATTTTTAATCCTTTAATTAAAGATATTGCAAGAACAAACAGGTTGAAAAAATATTTGCGCGGTGTATCCCCTTTGGTTGCGCGCCGGCCGTCCCCGGTGTGACAATTACCAATTTGTCTCGCCACATGCGCCGGTGTTGACGGCCACTATTGTATTAATTCAACCGTCAACTAGCCATGAAAATGATGCAAATATGATCACCAAAGTAGACATAGGGTTTACACTGACCGAATTCCACGAGTTTTGGTGTTTCACTATTTATGCAAAGCGTAAACCGAAAAAAAGGCGCAAACATATAAGCTTATCGGAAGAAGAAAACGGAAAACGGACTCCACGCCTACAGGGGGAAAGTTCCGTAAGAGACGAGAAGGCACCACGCCGAGCCGGGGGCCCGGAGGTCACCAGTGGGACCGGCCGGTCCCACCCCTGCACCGGCCGGGGTCGGCTGGGCCCGGTCCAGCCCCGGTTCGCCCGGTTCGCTCCACCGCCTTTGAGGATCGATCCTAGCCGCCCATCAATGTCGGTTTGATCGGATGGCTCACGATCATCGCCCAGGGCTATAAAAGGAGAGGCACCCCCATGGGAGAGGAGCCCCCATTCATTCATTCTCATTCAGAAGTCCAATCATCAGCCAGAAACCCTAATCAGAGCTCCTTAGCTAGGGCCTAAATAGCTAGATTAGAACTAGAGGGAGGCAAGCGTAAGCTTGGATTCCGGAGCCATCAAGAGCTTGGATTTGGTATAGTTCTTACCTCCTCTCGCCTTTGTTCTCTTTCATTGTATAGTTATATGATTGCTACAATTGAATTGATGAATTCTCATTTACTTATATTCATAGTTATTATGTTCCTTGTCTATTGTGGTTATATGCTTAGTATAGCTAGATTAACATTATGTTTATCCATAGGTTCGTGATAGCACTCATCTAATTGATCGTTGGGTGAGTGATAAACATTGTGTAAGCGTGGTGCTTATACGTTGTTTATCTGCGAATACACCCTATAGGCCGGGTTTGGTAGATCGCGGGTGTGACATTCCTGTTGAGTCCTATGTAATCCGAACCCCGTTTATAGGCACAGGAGAGCTTGTATACGACGGAGGGGCGTGCTACGTTTTTAAACTTCCCTAGTATGTCCACTATGAATAAATGTAATGCTAACCTTAGCCATGACTACTAGGTGTATTGCACTAACCATAATATACATTGACATGTAGCTAGGAATAACCCAGAATATCTCTTGATGTTCTACTAGCAACCCTAATGATATAGCTAGGAGTCTCTATCTGTTTATGCCGATGATTATATACTTATCTTATCTATTATTTTGTGACTTACCCCTGCATTGAGTAGCGAGGACATGGTTATGCATATTCGTTACACTCTAGGTCATCACACTACCTTTACACCAGCCATATAGACCTTCCTTTGGGATAATATAAATGACAACCCGTAATACTCCGGGTAAAATGCTACAATGGTATTTGATCTGTGCGCTTGCGGATACATTTCTATATTCTAAATGGTGGCATGATTTAATACCACACCTCTTGGTGTTATGCTGGGGATGACAACTTGGCATTCTAGTGGCGGTGCGCTACTCTAGCATTCTTGGCGCCGTTATTAGAGATAACATTAAGAGGTGTCAACAGACATTTTTGGCGCCGTTGCCGGGGAAGGCAATTGGCAATTGAAAAGGATAACGATAGACCCAACAAACTAATGAGTTAGAGGAAACCATAGACCCCTACTCAATGCAGGCTTACCCTTGTGTTTTCTATCTTTGTGAAATCTTATGCAGGGTAATGAATGAGTGGCTTTGATCTACCAGATAACTACGTTGAAAATCCAGAGAAACTCTTTCGAAGGAAGAAATTCCAGCAAGTGAGGGACATCTTTGAATCTCCATCAAGGACACCCACTGCTGAGGTTCGTTCTTTGGAGGAGTAAGCTCCTACAAGAGAAGAAGAAGAACAACAACAAGAGGGCAACTTAGCATCAATCTTCGAAGAAATGGCTGATAAGTCACTGCGCGAGTTCTCCGCTCCGAACACCAACAACATCCGCACTGGACCTAACGTCGAAGTTGGGGAGAATGGATTTGAGCTCAAGCCAGCTCTCATCACCATGGTGCAAGCCAATCTGTTCTATGGGAAAGCACATGAAGATGCAAGTGCTCATCTCCAACACTTCCTGGAGATTTGTAGCACTTTCAAGTCGAAGGATGTACCAAAGGATACCGTCTTCGCTACGCCTGTTTCCCATTCTCTTTGTTGGAAAAGGCAAAGCAGTGGTTCTACGCCAACAAAGACAACCATACAACTTGGGACAAGTGCTCCACAGCTTTTCTAGCAAGATTCTTCCCTATGGGCAAGACGAGTGCCCTAAGAGGGAAATTCTCGAGTTTCCAGCAACAACATGATGAGTCAGTCCCTGTGGCATGGGAACGCTTCCAAGATTACATATCAGAATGTCATCATGGGATGGAGAATTGGCTCCTAATGCAAACTTTCTATCATGGGCTTACCAACAGCACCCGCAACAATGTTGATGCTGCTGCTTTGGAGGTGCATTTATGTCACCGACCATACCACAAGCTCTTGCTCTTATGGAGAAGATGGCCTCCAGTCAAAATTAGAATGATGAGCGCCAGACCACCCGCAAGAGGAGTGGAGGAATGCACTAGCTCAAGGAGGTAGACATACTGTCTGCCAAGATAGATCTGCTCATGAAGAAGCTGGAAGACAAGATAAGCCAAAGACAAGATGTCATGCGCATTAATGATGCATGCATGACTTGCGAAGTGTGTGGCAATATGGGACACTCAGACAACAGCTGTCCTGAGACCCATGAGGACGTGAACTTCAACAACAACAACAACAACTATCGTCCTCAAAATCAAGGATGGAACCAGCAAAGACCCAACTACCAAGGTAACTTCCAAGATAACTTTCAAGGCACTAATTATAATAACTATGCTCAATTGCCTTTGAGGGAAGTGATCTCCAACCAAAATAAAATTATAGAGACTTTATCTAGGAAGGTAGCATCCAATGATAAAATGCTAGAAAACATAAACATCAAAATGGATAGCTTTACCTCTGTTGTTAAGAACCAGCTTAGCTTCAATAAAATGATAGAACAACAATTAGTTGAGCTGGGCGTCACTGCTCCACCGACCAACGAAGGTAAGATTCCGTGGCAACCTCTAGAGCTCGAGACCGTGAACCTTATTGATGTGTATGCAGGTTACTACGTTGAAGCATCATCAGGATGGAAGGATGACTCCATGCCACCCAAGAGAGGAGATCCGGGGAGACCCGTGATTTCCATCTCTATTGGACAAAGCATGACTTCCCCGAAGTTATGCGCGATCTAGGCGCCGGTGTCAACATCATGCCTAAGGTAATCTTCGACCAAGTCTTTCCATGGGCATCTTTGTTGTACAATGATATGTGTTTGCAGCTTGCGCACCCAGCGATCAAGTACCCCAAGGGAATCTTAGATGACGTGTGCATACAAATCGGAAGATCATATGTCCCTCAGAGACTTTGTAGTCCTGGATACCGGCAGAGACATCAAGAGTCCAATCATTCTTGGCCGACTATTCCTGAGTACTGCAAAGGCTGTCATCTACACGGACAGTGCCAAGATTTGCTTCACTATCAAGGTCAATAAAGAGAAGTTCAGTTTCAAGAACAAGACCCTTGAAGCTCCTATAGATCCAAGAGGAGCTTACTTCCCAGTCAAGCCAACAAATGAAGGAACCAAGAGGAATTCAAAAGGAAAGAGAAAGAACAGGAACAGAAGACAAGTGAGAAAGCAGGTCCAAGTAGTCAAGGCTGTTGAGTACAAGCATGACCACCTCTTAGCTTCACCATTCTTAACCAAGAAAGAGGATCCAGGCACGCCAGCCATTGATTGCACCATTGGCCAGTGCTCATTCTACAACGCCTTCTGCGATACCGAATCAGCTGTCAACATAATGTCTAAAAAGGTATATGATTTATTATTCGATACACCCCTGTACCCTACCTAAATACAGCTGCAGCTAGCGGATAATACGACAAGATTTCCGGAGGGAGTAGCAAGAGACATCATGGTCACGATCCAGGACCACTACGTCCCAACCGACTTCATGACACCGGACATGGGGGAAGAAGACGAGACGCCGATCATACTTGGAAGGCTGTTCCTCAGCACCACCAACGCGATCATCTACAATGGATCAGGCCAAGTCCACTTCCAATTTCCAGGGGAGAAGGTACGCTGTTATTTTAAAGATTATAACTCTCCTGGATTAGCAGCTTTTACCCAGTCCAAGAGGAGACATCAGCGCCGGAGGAATCACTCTCAAAAGAGCAATGTTGAGGAGGAGGAAATCAAGGAAGAACCTACAGCACCAAAGGCACAACCTACGAAGGTATGGAAAGAAAAGGTAACCTCCTCATCTGAGTCATCATCACCAGGAGGTCCAACATCAGGGCCCACATCCTCGGGATCCGATGAAGCACCCCAGGAATGAAGAAGACGAGAAGTCTTGTCCGGAGGACTTTAAACTCTGAACCCTTGCCATAAGGTCACAATGGTAGTTATCCATTTACTTTCTTGCACTTTTAATTCATAGTTAATTTTTATCTTTATAGAAAACCACAAAAACATTTGAAAAACATCAAAGCCCCATGTGACATGCCTGTAGTGCAAGCTAAAGGTGTGTTCACTATGGTGGCATAAAAATAAAATAAAATTAGAATACATATTTCAATTTTTTGTTTGATAAAAAAAACCAAAAAATAATCATTGAGCATCCCGTCGCAGTTGAATGTCTTTGTAATAACCTTTGGAAACCTCTCACAATAACCAACCCACGAACGGCTAACCACTAACTGTTTATCCTAACCCGTTCCACGAGTTTTGGTGTTTTGTGAGATGTTGGCTGCAGGATGACTCTGAGAGCTAGTTCACTTAGGAATCATCATCTTCATCACTCGAAGTACACCTTGTACACAGCTAACCACTGTGTGGAGGAAGCAACTTCTTGTCGGATGAGATGAAGATTCTTGGCTACACCAGCTCTTACAAGCGTGAGCTCCATCGAGAGTACTCAGCTTCAATGCTCAACCGCGACAACAACCAGCTTGGGGGAAGGCATCCCCTAGGTACCCAGGTAAGTGTACCTACGCGATTATCGAGTCAGTCATAAAAATTTAAAATACCAAAAATATGTGAGCACATGAAGGTTCACCATAGTATCTAAGAAAATTTAAAAATACCAAAAATATGTGGGCATATGAAGGTCCATGCTTTTTAAGAGTCCTTAGAGTCTTTTGAGTTCGAGTCTTGAAAATGAAAAACCAAATAAAAATAATTGTCTGTCTAGAGTCAATGAAAGGAAGCTCTTGAATGAATTGAAATGATGATAAGTCGCTCTGTTACAACACCTCCGAAATGCCTAGAGTTTAGACAAAAGTTTTCCCAAGTTTTAGCTCCAACTGTTTTGAAATGAGAATTTGCTCTCGAGCCTAAAACTTGTGGGTTGCATATGCTTGAACTAAGTCTAGGTACCTGATTGATAAGATTGAGAAAATCTGAGCTGCTATCTATCTTGTTCTAAGTGACACTAAAGTTCTGGAGATTTATCTTTTGAAAAATGCAAAAACATGATGAGTTCCTATATGACAAAGCTTACATTCCCACCAGAGCTAACATGACAAGATAGGCTAGTTAAACTTCCCACACAAATTGCTTGTCTTGCATTGAGTTTTGTCAACCTTTGTGACCCCTGGTGAGAAATTTGTCATGCTCTTGAATCAAGATCCACCTCCATATGCACTACTCTACACTAGAATATGCGCAACAACATTCCATTCCACCTACATCCATTCCAAAAATGTTTTCCTCCTACACTGGGAGAGAACACCAAAAAAATATTCCATTAGGTTAGCCACCCAATAAATGCTCCTTGTTCCTGTGTATCTCTCTAAATCCATCAATACCAAAAGGAGTGCTATGAGCTATGCAAAAAGATATTTGAGAAAAAGAGAGAAGAAAAGAAAGATGGACAAGTGTCCCAATGCAAAACAATGGGTACCTAGATACCTGACTCCCTGAAAAAAAGAAGAAAAAGAAAATGAGAAAGAAAAAGATAGCTCATCACCTCTAGTCAGTCTTAAAGGAGAGAGAAGCATTCAAGGAGCTGAGTAGAATTAGGTTCCACCATATATTCACCATATCCATCCACCTATATATCTTGATTCGACTGCATGACTTGTTTCTCCATGGATCCATTGTTTGACCTAACAACACATGCATTGCAAGTTTGCTCTTTCAGTTTTCTCCTTACCTATGAGCTCCACAAAAGATTTAGTTATAGGATGAAAAGAAAGGCAATCATCATCACTGCCTTGGTGAGAATCCACAAATACCACATACGTTGAGAGAATTGAGAGTGTCATACATGGGAAAGCTCTGAGTTTTATTTAAAAACCTCTAAAAACTCCAGAATGATAATTGATCAAAGAATTTGAGACATAGTGCTTAGATGGGATCTTTCTGTCTGTCAAGTGCTCAAGACTCAAGGAAGAGCTAATAAGCCCCACAGTCTAAGGTAATATGGGTAAGTTTGAAAGTCAGCTCAGTTATTGCATAACTTGGAGGAGAATTTCTGTCTGACTACAGGTATATTTTGAGAGAGTTGCTTTGAGATGGCTACAATGCTTAACGTACACATATATTCAATAACTTTTTCTAAGTTTTCTTTGCTAAGGGACTAGCAAAGGTTAAGCTTGGGGGAGTTGTTGACGGCCACTATTGTATTAATTCAACCGTCAACTAGCCATGAAAAGGATGCAAATGTGATCACCAAAGTAGACATAGGGTTTACATCGACCGAATTCCACGAGTTTTGGTGTTTCACTATTTATACAAAGCGTAAACCAAAAAAAGACGCAAAACATATAAGCTTATCGGAAGAAGAAAATGGAAAACGGACTCCACGGCTACAGGGAAAGTTCCGTAAGAGATGAGAAGGCACCACGCCGAGCCGGGGCCCGGAGGTCACCAGGTGGGACCGACCGTCCCACCCCTGCATAAAGCCGGGTCTGGCTTGGGCCCCGGTCCAAAGGGTTCGCCCCGGTTCGCTCCACCGCCTTTGAGGATCGATCCTAGCCGCCCGTCAATGTCGGTTTGATCCGATGGCTCACGATCATCGCCCAGGGCTATAAAAGGAGAGGCACACCCCTGAGAGAGGAGCCCCTGTTCATTCATTGTCATTCAGAAGTCCAATCATCAGCTAGAAACCCTAATCAGAGCTCCTTAGCTAGGGCCTAGATAGCTAGATTAGAACTAGAGGGAGGCAAGCGCAGTGCTTGGATTCTCGGAGCCATCAAGAGCTTGGATTTGGTATAGTTCTTACCTCCTCTCGCTTTTTTTCTCTTTCATTGTATAGTTATATGATTGCTACAATTGAATTGATGAATTCTCATTTACTTATATTCATAGTTATTATGTTCCTTGTCTATTGTGGTTATATGCTTAGTATAGCTAGATTAACATTATGTTTATCCATAGGTTCATATAGCACTCATCTAATTGATCGTTGGGTGAGTGATAAACATTGTGTAAGCGTGGTGCTTATACGTTGTTTATCTGCGAATACACCCTATAGGCCGGGTTTGGTAGATCGCGGGTGTGACATTCCCTGTTGAGTCCTATGTAATCCGAACCCCGTTTATAGGCAATGGGAGGGCTTGTATACGACGGAAGGGCGTGCTATGTTCTCAAACTTCCCTAGTATGTCCAATATGAATAAATGTAATGCTAACCTTAGCCATGACTACTAGGTGTATTGCACTAACCATAATATACATTGACATGTAGTTAGGAATAACCCAGGAATATCTCTTGATGCTCTACTAGCAACCCTAATGATATAGCTAGGAGTCTCTATCTGTTTATGCTGATGATTATATACTTATCTTATATATTATTTTATGACTTATCCTGCATTGAGTAGCGAGGACATGGTTATGCCTATTCGTTACACTCTAGGTCAACACACAACCTTTACACCAACCATATAGACCTTCCTTTGGGAAAATATAAATGACAACCCGTAATACTCCGGGTAAAATGCTACAATGGTATTTGATCAGGCGCTATGGATACATTTCTATATTCTAAATGGTGGCATGATTTAATACCACACCTCTTGGTGTTATGCTAGGGATGACAACTTGGCATTCTAGTGGCGGTGCGCTTACTCTAGCATTTTTGGCGCCGTTATTAGAGATAACATTAAGAGGTGTCAACAAGCATTTTTGGCGCCGTTGCCGGGGAAGGCAATTGGCAATTAAAAAGGATAACGATAGACCTAACAAACTAATGAGTTAGAGGAAACCATAGACCCCTACTCAATGCAGGCTTACCCTTGTGTTTTCTATCTTTGTGAAATCTTATGCAGGGTAATGAATGAGCGGCTTTGACCTGCCAGATAACTACGTTGAAAATCCAGAGAAACTCTTTCGAAGGAAGAAATTCCAGCAAGTGAGGGACATCTTTGAATCTCCATCAAGGACACCCACTGCTGAGGTTCGTTCTTTGAAGGAGCAAGCTCCTACAAGAGAAGAAGAAGAACAACAACAAGAGGGCAACCTCGCACCAATCTTCGAAGAAATGGCTGATAAGTCATTGCGCGAGTTCTCCGCTCCGAACACCAACAACATCCGCACTAGACCTTACGTCGAAGTTGGGGAGAATGGATTTGAGCTCAAGCCAGCTCTCATCACCATGGTGCAAGCCAATCTGTTCTGTGGGAAAGCACATGAAGATGCAAGTGCTCATCTCCAACACTTCCTGGAGATTTGTAGCACTTTCAAGCTGAAGGATGTACCAAAGGATACCGTGCTGCTACATCTGTTCCCATTCTCACTGTTGGGAAAGGCAAAGCAGTGGTTCTACGCCAACAAAGACAACCATACAACTTGGGACAAGTGCTCCACAGCTTTTCTAGCAAGATTCTTCCCTATGGGCAAGACGAGTGCCCTAAGAGAGAAATTCTCGAGTTTCCAGCAACAACATGATGAGTCAGTCCCTAAGGCATGGGAACGCTTCCAAGATTACATATCAGAATGTCCTCATCATGGGATGGAGAATTGGCTCCTAATGCAAACTTTCTATCATGGGCTTACCAACAGCACCCGTAACAATGTTGATGCTGCAGCTGGAGGTGCATTTATGTCACTGACCATACCACAAGCTACTGCTCTTATGGAGAAGATGGCCTCCAATCAAATTGGAATGATTAGCGCCAGACCACCCGCAAGAGGAGTGGAGGAATGCACCAGCTCAAGGAGGTAGACATGCTGTCTGCCAAGATAGATCTGCTCATGAAGAAGCTGGAAGACAAGACAAGCCAAAGACAAGATGTCATGCGCATTAATGATGCATGCATGACTTGCGAAGTGTGTGGCAATATGGGACACTCAGACAACAGCTGTCTTGAGACCCATAAGGACGTGAACTTCATCAACAACAACAACAACAACTATCGTCCTTAAAATCAAGGATGGAACCAGCAAAGACCCAACTACCAAGGTAACTTCCAAGGTAACTTTCAAGGCACTAATTATAATAACTATGCTCAATTGCCTTTGAGGGAAGTGATCTCCAACCAAAATAAAATTGTGGAGACTTTATCTAGGAAGGTAGCATCCAATGATAAAATGCTAGAAAACATAAACATCAAAATGGATAGCTTTACCTCTGCTGTTAAGAACCAGCTTAGCTTCAATAAAATGATAGAACACCAATTAGCTCAGCTGGCGGCCGCTGTTCCACCGACCAACGAAGGTAAGATTCCAGGGCAACCTCTAGAGCCCGAGACCGCGAACCTTATTGATGTGTATACAGGTTACTACGTTGAAGCATTGGAAGGATGACTCCATGCCACCCAAGAGAGGAGATCCAGGGAGACCCTGTGATTCCCATCTCTATTGGGCAAAGCATGACTTCCCCCGGTTGTTATGCGATCTAGGCGCCAAAGTGTCAACATCATGCCTAAGGTAATCTTCGACCAAGTCTTTCCATGGGCATCTTTGTTGTACACAGATATGTGTTTGTAGCTGCGCACTGCACCGGACGATCAAGTACCCCAAGGGAATCTTAGATGACGTGTGCATACAAATCGGAAGATCATATGTCCCCTCAGACTTTGTAGTCCTGGATACCGGTAGAGACCCTAAGAGTCCAATCATTCTTGGCCGACCATTCCTGAGTATTGCAAAGGCCGTCATCTACATACCGACAGTGCCAAGATTTGCTTCACCATCAAGGGCAATAAAGAGAAGTTCAGTTTCAAGAACAAGACCCTTGAAGCTCCTATAGATCCAAGAGGAGCTTACTTCCCCGATCAAGCCAACAAACGAAGGAACCAAGAGAAATTCAAAAGGAAAGAGAAAGAACAGAAGTAAGACAAGTGAGAAAGCAGGTCCAAGTAGTCAAGGCCGTTGAGTACAAGCATGACCACCTCTTAGCTTCACCATTCTTAACCAAGAAAGAGGATCCAGCACGCCCGACCATTGATTGCACCATTGGCCAGTGCTCATTCTACAACGCCTTCTGCGATACCGAATCAGCTGTCAACATAATGTCTAAAAAGGTATATGATTTATTATTCGATACACCCCTGCATACCCTACCTAAATGCGATTTGCGGTGGGCGGACAATATGACAAGATTTACGGAGGGAGTAGCAAGAGACATCATGGTCAAGATCCGGGACCACTACGTCCCCGACCGACTTCTTGATACTGGACATGGGGGAAGAAGACGAGACACCGATCATACTTGGAAGGCCGTTCCTCAGCACCACCAACGCGATCATCTACAATGGATCAGGCCAAGTCCACTTCCAATTTCCAGGGGAGAAGGTACGCTGTTATTTTAAAGATTATAACTCTCCAGGATTAGTAGCTTTTACCCAGTCTAAGAGGAGACGTCAGCGCTGGAGGAATCACTCTCAAAAGAGCAATGTTGAGGAGGAGGAAATCAAGGAAGAACCTACAGCACCAAAGGCACAACCTACGAAGGTATGGAAAGAAAAGGTAACCTCCTCAACTGAGTCATCGTCACCAGGTTGTCCAACATCAGGGCCCACATCCTCGGGATCCGATGAAGCACCCCGGGGAATGAAGAAGACGAGAAGTCTTGTCAGGAGGACTTTAAACTCCAAACCCTTGCCATAAGGTAACAATGGTAGTTATCCATTTATTTTCTTGCACTTTTAATTCATAGTTAATTTTTATCTTTATAGAAAACCACAAAAATATTTGAAAAACATCAAAGCCCCATGTGACATACCTATAGTGCAAGCTAAAGGAGTGTTCACTGTGGTGGCATAAAACTAAAATAAAAATTAGAATACATATTTCAATTTTGTTTGATAAAAAAACTAAAAATAATCATTGAGCATCCTGTCGCAGTGAATGTACTTTGTAATAACCTTTGGAAACCTCTCACAATAACCAACCCACGAACGGCTAACCACTAATCTGTTTATCCTAACCCGTTCCACGAAGTTTTTTTGTGTTTTGTGAGATGTTTGTCGCAGGATGACTCGAGAGCTAGTTCACTTAGGAATCATCATCTTCATCACTCGAAGTACACCTTCTTGCACACGCCTAACCATCGTGGGTGGAGGAAGCAACTTCTTGTCGGATGAGATGAAGATTCTTGGCTACACCAGCTCTTACAAGCGTGAGCTCCATCGAGAGGACTGCTTAGCTTCAATGCTCAACCGCGACAACAACCAGCTTGGGGGAAGGCATCCCCTAGGTACCCAGGTAAGTGTACCTACATGATTATCGAGTCAGTCATAAAAATTTAAAATACCAAAAATATGTGAGCACATGAAGGTTCACCATAGTATCTAAAAAAATTTAAAAATACCAAAAATATGTGGGCACATGAAGGTCCATGCTTTTTTAAGAGTCCTTAGAGTCTTTTAAGTTCGAATCTTTGAAAAATGAAAAACCAAATAAAAATGTTTGTCTGTCTAGAGTCAATGAAAGAAAGCTCTTGAATGAATTGAAATGATGATAAGCTGCTCTGTTACAACACCTCTGAAATGCCTAGAGTTTAGACAAAAGTTTTTCCAAGTTTTAGCTCCAACTGTTTTGAAATGAGAATTTGCTCTGAGCCTAAAACTTGTGGGTTGCATATGCTTGAACTAAGTCTAGGTACCTGATTGATAAGATTGAGAAAATCTGAGCTGCTATCTATCTTGTTCTAAGTGACACTAAAGTTCTGGAGATTTATCTTTTGAAAAATGCAAAAACATGATGAGTTCCTGTATGACAAAGCTTACATTCCCACCAGAGCTAACATGACAAGATAGGCTAGTTAAACTTCCACATAATGCTGCTTGTCTTGCATTGAGTTTTGTCAACCTTTGTGACCCTGGTGAGAAATTTGTCATGCTCTTGAATCAAGATCCACCTCCATATGCACTACTCTACACTAGAATAGGCGCAACAACATTCCATTCCACCTACATCCATTCTAAAAATGTTTTCCTCCTACACTGGGAGAGAACACCAAAAAAATATAGACCTTCCTTTGGAAAAATATAAATGACAACCCGTAATACTCCGGGTAAAATGCTACAATGGTATTTGATCTGTGCGCTTGCGGATACATTTCTATATTCTAAATGGTGGCATGATTTAGTACCACACCTGTTGGTGTTATGCTGGGGATGACAACTTGGCATTCTAGTGGCGGTGCGCTACTCTAGCATTCTTGGTGCCGTTATTAGAGATAACATTAAGAGGTGTCAACAGCCAGCGCGACAAGCATTGCTAGCGTGGCGTGGCGCTATGTGGGGCCCGTCCTGTCACGCCATATGCTCTGGCGTGACAGGCCTGTCACGCCAGCTCCCCTGGTGTGACGAGTACTTAAAAGCCACCAACCCTCCCCTCCCCTCCTTTCTTCTCCCACTCCCTTTCTTTCTTCCTACGAGCTGTCGTGAGCAGCCCCCTTTTTCTTGCTCTCTCCCCTCTTTTCCTCTCATTTTCTCAACTTGAGTAACCAAGATTGTTTGGGCACAATTGGTTGCACTCATTTGATCTTTGAGGTAAGACCCCCACATTTTAGCATGTTTTTATTTGGTTTACACTGCTTTGGTTTGTACTGCTGTTCTCTGCACTGTTGTGGTTTTGACTAGTGTGGTTTTGACTGCTGTAGTTTACACATGCTCTTCTCATAATGTATCTTTTTACATTTAGGTTTTGGTTGTATGCCTGTGTGATGTGGAATTTGTTAAGGTTTTGTTCCTATGTACATTGTTTTAGGGTTTCAATTCATCTGTGTTTTGGATAGCTGGTATCATATAAGTAGGTTTATTATTATTTGTACGGTTAGGGTAATGATACAATTCATTAATTACTATTTGATTTGAAGTAAGTTGGTATTAACTATGTCTTTGACACTGGTTTAGGTTTTGCGGTGCCATTTATGTTTTCTGATGTGGGCTTTAGTTTGTATGGAAGCACTAAACTGAAGGCTTGATGTAGGTTTCTAAGATTGTGATGCTTGTATATATAACTATAACATAGGTTTGATGGAGGTTGGCAATGAGGATCTGTTCGTGCACCATCCGGCAGTCCACGACAACATAGATGTTCCATTCGTAGATGGCGATCCGGTCCCCAAATGTTTTTGTGGTGTATAGGCCTTTGTGAAGAAGTCGAGGCATCCAAGATCTTCTAAGCGTGCTTTTTTCTATTGCCAATTTCGACGTCGCCCCCCTCGGTTGGAGCCTTGGAGGTATAAATGGATGCAACTTCTACCAGTGGTTGGATGGTGATGCAATGTTAGATCGATGCATCATGTTCTTTCCTTATGACCCCTAAAAGAGTTTTTCATACGTTGAGTTTAAGAGGTGGGTGTCTCCCCCCTCGAATCCTCCAATGAGTGGTATTGAGTAGTGTTTCGCACGAGCTGAGCGGCTGAAGAATCCTCCTCACTGCCACTATGGCAAGGTTGCAGTTCTCCAAGAACCAAGTAAGGATGGAATGTTCACTCCATTCTTCCATTGTGGTCAACGTGACTATGTAAGTGTTCTTTGGATTATTGTTGTTGTTGATGTCATTTGCGGTTGTTGAAATTATAACACAATGGTTGCAACTATTTTCCATTTCAGCGTGGATTTCCAGCTTGTGACTTTGATGAGTACGTCTATGGATCCAGATCACATTGGCCTTCCGAGTAGGAGGTTAAGGAGTTTACATTTTAAAAAACATGGCCATGCTTGAAGATGCCGGACCGTAAGTGCAAATGTGGCATCAAGACTCGCGAAGGAGTAGTTCCTTCGGATCTAGGGTGGGGCCACTACTGTGGGAATGCTTTTGGAGGTCCGAATGAGTTCTTCGTGAGTGCACTTACTTATCAACTTATCTGATTAGTTAATAAAATTTGTGAACCGCTATATTTGCTCACTGATCTTTATTTGTTCAGGAGGGGAAGACATGTGACTAGAAGGATTTCCCTGTCGTGGAGAGTTGTGGGCGGAAATCTACGAGAATAAAGTGCGTTCGCCTTATATGAATGAAAGGCAGAGGATTAAACTACACAAGGCTAGGCAAACTTGCCGCATGAAGTACAGTGTTATAGGCCCATCCATTGTCACATGGAATATGCTTGGTGATGACTTTGACAGAGCCACCGACTCAAAGTTCAAGAGAGTTGGCCGACCGTATGATAGTGAGGAGTTCATTAGGTTTTGGCGCAAGAACAAGGAGCGCAAGAGGGAGCTCGATTTTTATCATCATTAGAAATTGAAGAGCGAGGACCGTTGGCGCGTGCAACATGGCAGGCAACCTAAGAATATGTGTCGTGAGTTGTGTCAGTACTTAGTGTGTAACCAATTATCCAAACCCGTGCATCTTGTTATTGGTGATGTTAAGAATTCTTTGTTATCTGCAGTTCCTGAATCGCCACCGAACGATGGACATCTCCTGGCCCCTAAAAATGATAAGGATAACGACGACGGCACGCCTCCTGACTTCAACTATGACCCCGATGCCAAGTATGAGTGGACCACCGAAGACTACAATGACTATGACTACTAGTTGTCCAGATTGTTGGTGGATGCCTTGGACTTGTTTGTAGAAAGGCAGCTTTTGTATAAACTATATGATGGCCTCTCTTGCTGTGGCGCATGCATGAACTATGACGTGCACTTAAGTTATGCATGGCAACCATGACTTGGTTTGTACGAACTTGCTATGCAAGCGCTTGACTTATATTTGATGTTTTATGTGGTTTGTCTGTGAAAGAAAGATATTTTTGCATCGTGTGGAAGAAACAAAGTGTGGAGAGTACATTGGACGAACAGTTGTAGGGCTGGAAGGAACACAGCTCCCATAGCAGCGCCCCCACACCTGGCGTACGGGTGCCATGGCTGGTAGGGCTGGAAGGGCCTGTCGTGCCAACTCAGCTGGCGTGACAGTGCCTTGCTGTCACGCCAAGGAAGCTGGTGTGACTAGTCGCACCATGAAGCTCTACGTTCTAGTTTTTTTGGCCACGGTTTCCACGATTTGGTCGCGCTAGGGCGCCTGGCATGACAGTTGTCGCGCCGACGACTCTGACGTGACAGCTAGGCTGTCGTGCCAACACGCCGTCGCGCCATCGCTTCCTTGGTTGCATTTTGTTTTGGCCCTAGTTTCTAAGATTTGGTCGCGCCGGGTCGCCTGGCGTGACAGCGCCGTGCCGACGACTCTGGCATGACAGTGCCTTGCTGTGATGCCGGCTGCCCTGGCGTGACAAGGATTACCATTTTGTTGCAAGATGTTGCCTTGCTGCTTAGGCCACACATATAGAACATAAAAATGCCTTGCTGCTCAAGGTACACATATAGAACATATTAGAAGGAATTGGCCACACATACACAACATATACCGAAATAGTCTCCAAATCACATAGATAACCATTCACATACACATTCACATAGTTCACGACACATAGATAATATGTTCATGACACATTCACATAGTCCACGACACATAGACAACCATTCATTTGTTCACGTAGTCTTGAAATACCGAAATAGTCTCCAAATCACATAGTCCACGACATAACATAAACATAGTCCATGACAAGTTCTAAAACTCGACTACCGAAAGAAGTTCACAAAGTGATCACGAGGCCGACATGTAAGGCTATCGAGAACGCCGCTGGCTTCCAGGGTTGGAACATTGGCGCGCTACAGGTCTTTCTTAGCTTCAACATATGCCAGCATGGGCAAGTTAGTAACCTCTTCCCTCCCATATGGATCCCATTCAACCTACAATGCATGGTCCATAGTACGTGTATATGATCATCAAAGTGTACATAGAGCAAAATTGCAAAATGAAGCGAGTTTGGGTTAAAACATACCTGATCAGGAGTTAGGACATCCAAATCATTGGAGTATTGCACGTAGCAACGCTGGGGCTGTCCATGCACGGGCTTCACTCCCTTCCAAAGGTAGCACACTGGGGGCCTACAGTCACCATGTGGCCAAGCCTGCAAATAAGCAATTTAGAAAGAAAGAGTTAGTAATGCAGAACACAAGAACGAACTCTATGTATGTCAAGAAAACTACTCACCGGCTGAAAGGTCCTAAATGGCTAGAGGGGGGTGAATAGCCTATAAAAATTTCTTACAAAGCACTAAACAAATCGGTTAGTATAACAAATGGCGAAGCAAGAGTTGCGCTAGCCTAGTGGGGGTTTGCAAGCCAACCTAACCAATTCTAGCAAATTAAATACACTAGGCACACTAAGATTAGGGTCCTTAGCAATACAACTATGCTACACAACCTAATACACTAATTTGCACAAATGTAAACGCAAGAGAGAAACCGAGATGTGCAAACCATGCCTTCGGGATGATGACCAATCACCGTCTTGTCAATTCAATTGAAAACCCGAAGAGATGATCCAATAGAGAAATCCAAGTTGATCTCGAAGAATCAAGCCACACAAGAACACCGAGGGACACAAGATTTTTATCCCGAGGTTCATGTGCTTGCCGGCACGCTACTCCCCGTTGTGTCGACCACACACTCGGTAGTTCGGTGGCTAATTGGCGTCACAAGCCAAGCCCTCACCGGGGGCCACAAGAACTCACACAAAGTGAGGGTAACTCAATGACACGAGATTCCACTAAGGATTCCTTTCGTGATCTCCCGCGGGGTGGGACCAACACCCCTCACCATCACCTCCGAAGTGGCCAAGAGCAATCTTCAACCTTGCTCAACTCTGGCTCGCTGCTCCAACCGTCTAGGTGACGGCAATTACCAAGAGTAATAAGCTCAATCGCAGCAAGAACGCTCATTAGTGCCACTAGATGCTCAATCACAAGGCAAATGCACTAGAAGCTCTCCCAATCACTCTCAAGATCAATCAAGATGAATGCAAAGTGAGGGAGGAGGTTTGCTTAGCTCCAGGGGATGTCAAGTATGTCAAAGTGCCAAGAGCGACTCCCCCAAGCCGGCCAATTCACTTATATAGGCGTCCCCAAGAACACCCAACTGTTACTCACAAATTGGTCTGTCTGCGCGTCGACCGGACGCTGTTTAAGTGATGACCGAACGCGTTCGGTCGCGACGTCCGGTCACTCTCACCGAGCCACGTGTCAGGTTCTTTTGAATGTAGCCGTTGCGCGCCAACGGCTCGATCGCTCGCGCCCTACACCGATCGGACGGACGCTGCGTCGTGCCAAAGACCGACGCCGGCCATGTGGGAGTCCGGTCACTACCCAGAGAGCATCCAGAGAGGACAAAAGTCGACCGGACGCGTCCGCTGCACCCTGACCGGACGCGCCCGGACTCCGGTCAGCACTCAGCTCACCACGGCCATGCCAACACACATGTCCGGACACGGCACCGGATCGTCCGGTCGCCCAGCGTCCGGTCACCCCTGAAAGACGACGGACACCGCAGCTTGACCAGAGGGGTCTGGTCCCTACCAGGACAGCGTCCGGTCACCTCTGAGTGACCCCAAATCGTCTGAAAACTCCCAAGTCCCGCCTCGCGAGCTCGGCGGGAGAGTTCCACACCCAAACACCATCACCTCTTGCTCTCATGTGCCAACACAAAAGTGTCTCTCCACTTGTGCACGTGTGTTAGCATTTTCAAATAGATTTTGCAAGAGATAGTTAGCGCACTAGGTCCCTATTGCACATGCAAAGTCATTGCTCACCTAGTGGCACTTAGATAACCGATATTGCATGACATCGCCCTCTTAATAGTACGGTTATCAATCCTATACCCGACCATCAACTTCTCTACTCGTCTATGGCCAGGAAAATGGAAATGCCCTAGCATATACCTTTGCCTCTAGCATTCCATCTTGCTCCTCATCTTCCTTCATCTCCAAGTGTGGTACTTGATCACTTGTGGTCATCTCCATCAACTTGATCACCATTCCACCACTTGGCTTGGACCTTCCCTTTCTCTAATGCTACACACTTAGCAGTAGGGTTAGTCCTAGGTTTCATCAATTAGCCAAAACCAAACTAGGGCTTTCACCGGCACACGTGCTCTACGCACCCTCCCTATGGGAATCCTATCCCAAATCTAAACTTGAAGCAAGTACGTGCAACCACCAATGTTAGAATTTGGCTCCTTCCTCCTACATGCCTCGCATAACTGCCGGTATAACCAAGCAAGAGCAACTGAACCCCAGCTATAGGCATTGATGTTGTCCCAAGGTTGATTTAGCTATGGAAGGACCATCCAGGAGACTGTGTTCCCAGAAGCATCTGGGAGAAGGAAGCTTGCCACCATATGCCACATCCAAACCTGGGCATACCTCTCAACAACATCATCTCTGGTGTGCGGCGGACAAATGTCAAAGCGGTCCCGCAGCTACCTAGAGCTCACTCCTGAAGTCTTCTCCTTCCTCCACTCCTCCAGATCAGGTGTGTTGGCATTTCTAACGTCATTACTAAAAAAGCAGTCTGACGGTGGGCTTGGCGTCTTCTCCTGTTGCGTTGCTTCCGATCTGCTCATGGTTATTTAATGTTTTGAATTGACAGCGTACCTTTTCGGTAGGTAGGTTGAAGTGGATATGTCCAGACCCAATGTAGATGTTGGCGTTGGCTGTGTAGAGGAACGGTCTTCCCAAGAGGATCGGAGAATCATTGTTTCCCTACATGTCAAGAACTAGAAAATCTACAGGTATATATTGTCCTTGAATTCTTACCATGACATCCTTGACTACTCCTTCAGGAAATCTTAATGATTGATCTGCCATCTGCAACTGAATACATGTTGGGTATAAATTTAAATCAAATAATTCATCATATACCTGTTTTGACATTACGTTGTAGCCTGATCCAGTGTCGCAGACGGTGTGAGGAAAGGTGGTGTCTTTGATTGTGCATTCAATGATTGAAACACCTGGATCACCTCTCTTGATTGGAAATGGCTTGGGTAGCATATGATCGTTTTCTGTGTTGAGAGCAGTGATTAGTTGAGTTGTCTCTTCAGGTGCATGCTTGGTCCTCCTCCATCTTCTGTTGTTTCTGTTGTTCTTCTTCTTCGGTATTGGTTGCTGTTCTTGCTCTTCTTGCTGCTAGAATTGCTTCAGGGTTGTAGGAGCTTTTAGGACGTGGTTCTTGAATGCGAACCTTTCTTTCTTGTCCTTGATGGATAGGACAATCTTGGCATACTCCACATAGATGATGGCTTTTATTGTGCACAGGAATGGTCTGCCCAAAATGATGGGTGTCTTCTCATCTACTCCTGTCTCCATGACCATGAAGTCAACTGGGATATATGATTGCCCCACTCTAATGACAACTTCTTCTAGTACTCCCTCAGGGTAGCAAATGAACTGATCTGCAAGCTGTAAACGCATATTTGTGTACAATAGGGGATCATTTAATATTTTCTCATAAATTACCTTGGGCATGATGTTGACACTTGCGCCGAAGTCGCAGATAGCCTCCGGAAAGCTGTGGCATCCTATCAAGATAGGAATGATAGGTCTTCCAGGGTCTCCCATCTTCTCTGGTAGAGAGTGGTCAATCCACTGTACATCTGCAGGCTCAATATGATATTGGGTTGCATTGTGAATATCAACAAGGTTAGCAGTTTCTAAATCTTCTGGTTGGCCTAAAATCTTGCCTTTTTCCAATGGAGGAACAACAGCAGCTAACTGAGCTAATTGTGATTCTAGCATTTTATTGAAACTATGTTGATTCTTTATAGCAGAAGCAAAAGTATCTATTCTAGTATGTATGTTTTCCAAAGCTTTATCATTCGATGGTAGTTTCCTAGTCATCTGGTCTAGCAGTTTAGATTGACTAGTAACTAATTCTCTCAAAGGCGAAAGGTTATAATTATTAAAATTATTACCCTGGTTGTTACCTTGGTAATTACCTTGTCGAGGTTATTGGTTCCACCCTTGATTTTGTTGAGGACGGTAGTAGGTGCTGTCATTGATGAAGTTCACATCCTCTTGCAGTGTAGGGCAACTGACAGCTGAGTGCCCGTAGTCTCCACATTCTTCACATGTCATATAGGAATCATTGATGTGCATGACTTTCTTCTTCTCTATATCGAGCTTCTTCATGATGAGGTCTAGCTTGGTAGTGACCATGTCAGCTTCCTTGAGATGATGGATTCCTCCTCCCTTCTTGCGAGGTTGAGTACGTTCTTCATTGCATGTTGAATTTGAGGCCATCTTCTCGAGAAGTGCTTTAGCGTCTGAGAGCTTAAGTGACAGGAAAGCTCCTCCAGCTGCAGCATCAATAGACTCACGGGTGCTAGAGATGAGCCTGTGATAGAAGGTCTGCATTAATAGCCACTCCTCTATCCCATGATGAGGACAGTCTTCAATGTAATTCTAGAATCTTTCCCATGCTTTAGTGAATGATTCATCATGTTGTTGTTGAAAACTTGTAATCTTCCAACGCAGAGCATTGGTCTTGGCTGTAGGAAAGAATTTCGCCAGGAAAGTGGTCGAGCATAGGTCCTATGTAGTGTGTTTGTCTTTATTGATGTAGAACCACTGCTTGGCTTTCCCCAATAATGAGAACGGGAAAAGACGGAGTAAGATAGCATCTTTTGATACTCCTCTGATCGTGAAGGTGCTGCAGATCTCTAGAAAGTGTTGTAGGTGTGCACTTGCATCTTCATGTCCTTTTCCACAGGATTGGTTGGCTTGAACCATGGTGATGAGAGCAGGCTTGAGCTCAAATCCATTCTCCCCAGTGTTGACTGCTGGTCCAGTCCGAATGTTTGCTGTTGTTGGGGCAGAGAATTCTCGCAGTATCTTCTCAGCCATGTCTTCAAATACAGGAGCTAGGTTTTCACCTAACTGCTCTTCTGCTTGTTCTTCTAATTGTTCTTCAAATTCCTCTTCCAGTGTTGGAGCTGGCTCCTCCGAAGAACTAGCTTGAGCAGCCGAGGGTGTTCTTGATGGTGACTCGAATTTGTCCCTTGCTTCTACAAACCTTCTTTTTCTAAAGAGTTTCTCTGGATCGTCAGTGAAGTTCTTTAGAAGAGAAAAACCATTCATTCATCACCCTGCATAAGATAAGAAAATACTAACAACGAAGGGTGTACTGATTGAGTTAGAGATTGATTGGTAATATGACTTTATCCATGTGTATATATGTTATCAATATATCCTAAGTTTATTGTGCCTTCTCCGGCAACGGCGCCAAAAATGCTTGTTGGCATTTCTAACGTCATTACTAAAAAAGCAGAGATAAATCCTACCCCTAGCAACAACGCCAGAAATGGTCGGTATATAATTAACTTGTCATTAGCAACTAGCCACTTCTTAATTACTAACATTCCTAAACATGAAGTAGGTTGTCATCCCCAATTATATTGTTAGGAAATTATTATAGATTTACATGTACTCATGTGACTAGGCAGATTAATAAAGATATGAATATAATATGAATGTAAACTAATGGGTTACGCAAGTGGACAGATAATTATCTGCTTTGTAGCATTTTACCTAGGGAAGTCATCCAGGTTGTAGATTTATAATTATACCCTTTGGGAAAGCTATATAATAAACTATAATCTATTATATTGATAAGAAACTATATAGGATGAATAAGTGATATTACCAATGTCATATACTCTACTCATAATAGGCAGAGGTCACAAGATAAATATGGATAAATATGGGTGATAGTATAATCATCAAGTATCATAATTAAGGATAACCATCAGAGCATCTTACTAGTCATAATCATAGTTAGCCATTGGATAAACTAGGGAGTTAGATCTAAGGTAAGTCTATAACTACATCAATGAATAACTCTAATTAGTGCAACTACATCTAGTAATCATCGCTAAGTCAACCCTTAATCATTATCACATGTAAAGAGGCATCAACTAATGAGGGTATTAAGACACTAGGGTCACCTCCTTCGCGACCGTGCCCATGCTAGTCCGACATACCGGGGGTGGACTATAGAGGAACTAACGTAGCTGTCACCTACGCAGACTACCACACGTCCCGGCATGTCAGGGTGCACTCGCAGATAAACAAGACATCTAGACACCACGTCTACATATCGTCTATCATCTACCCATTGTACAATTGGATAAACGCTATACGAGCAATTACATGAATTCAATAAGATCAAAGTAACTAAACTAGACATATAATCAAAGTAGACAATGACTAATGCAATTAAGAACATATGAATCTATTAAGAGTAAAGTCTCCCTAATCTGAATAATGAATACAATAAAGTAAATAAGAACTAGATTTATTACCGAACTCTCGCGCTCCAGACAGACGTCAGGGGCTCCAGATCCCAATGAAGAACTAGATCTCCTCTACTTCTAATCTAGCTAGCTAATCTTATGAACTAGAAGGCTCTTGATGAACTTGAAGGCTTCTTGATGCTTGATGGCTTGAGGCCTTGATGAATAATGAATTGGCTCTCTCCAGGGGGTCAACCCATGTATTTATAGTCCGGTGGGATGCGCGTGCGCCGCAGGATCAAACCGACGTAACGAAGGGCTGAGATGCATCGTGGGAGGCGGTGGAGGAACATTCTAGAAGGGGGGAGCAAACCCTAGAGGGGGGCACCGCCCGGCGCCCCAGTGAGGCCGGCCGACCCCACTGGCGGCCGCTGGCCCCCCAAGCTCCTTACGGTGTCTTCTGGAGTCTTCCTGAGTCTTCCCGTGATGTCCTTCGTGGCGGATATGTTTCGTGGTTATTTTGCACTAGAATCCCTCTTTTCAGCTTTTCTGAAAATCACCCTGGAAAATACAGAATATGCAAAACTCGTGGAAATTGTCAGTTAAAACCCTAGACTAGTGTGTTTTCATGTGTTCCTTCGGGTATAATGTTCTAGTAAAAGTTGACGTTAACGACCGTCAACAAGGTGGACGATGGCCGGTGTACTGCTCAACAAAATCTTTCCATGACTCTATCTCAATATTGCCAGTTACTGGAAGACTGTCCAACTGAAGTCTCAGAATGTAGGCAGCATCTTGCATTAGCACGCTCATCTCACCACAAGGTAGGTGGAAGCTGTGTGTCTCCGGACGCCACCTATCAATGAAAGCAGTGAAGATGGCGGCATCCATGTCCAGAAGCCCTGCATTGATGACTCGAGCAAGGCTTAGGAACCCAGCCCCTGGCAAGGAAAGGGGCGTAATGCTCGTCCAGCCCCACGGTCGGTGAGTGTGGGGACGGAGGTAGGTCAAGTCCTGGTACACAAACATCATCAAAAAAGGTCACATATGATAAAATAGGAAAAATATATAGTACGATAGAATAATATGGTTGAATCCTTGAATTATCTTGCCCTCATCCACCAGCAAGTGCGCTCGGTGGTCCTTGTCATAGCACTTCTGTAGAAAGAGGTACTACGGGTGAGCCATCCTGTAATTAAGTGTAAAAATGAGTTAGTAACAATGTAAGAAATTATGAAATATCATTATCAAAAGCAACAAACGCAAATAGGACATCACATTGCAAATAATTATGCTCCACTTAAAACCCTATACCTAAGCGGTACCACTAGTGTTGTCTTTCCCTCTAACTAATTTATTTGTCTTCCTCTATTTGCTATGAGTCGTAGCGGTGTGTCCGGTTTTGTGATATTTGGAGCATCGGACCTTTCCCGATGCCTCATCAAAGTCCCCACAACCATACATATCCTCACCATACCCATTTGATGCATCCATAACTCCTCGAAGACGCTTTTTCTTCCTTCTCCCTTTCTTTATCTTAAGGAGGTCTAGGTCGGGAACAAAATCTAACCCTAAGTAGTCTGGCCAATGTGTGGGATTTAGGTAAGGCTCAAAGCTAGACTACCATACTTTCAGAGTTTGGGAGTTCAAGTACAAAGGACTCATGAAATTTGGAACCTCATGGTTCACACCCCTAATTTTACAAGCAGTGATGACATGTGAATAAGGAACATGAAACAATTGTGGGATATTACAAGAGCATTGGGGTTTGTCAAGGTCTACCCTATAATTCCTAGCACCATATTTTTCTCCACTAGGATTGGTGCCTCCAGCTGACCTGATATTGTAAACTAGCCTAGATGGCCCAAATGCTTCCCCCACTTGGTTCAAAGCTATCGTCTCAGCCATATCCAAGTGCCTTCTACCTGATTTACCCCATTTGTCTTTACACACATTTGCTATGTTCCACCGCTTCACAAAGTATTCATTGCATTTCCTAAAAGAGTACTCAACAATCCCTGACACGGGGACGGCTCTTATACACTTGAACACTTTATTGAATGATTCTAAAGAATTGGTAGTCATCACGCCATACCTAAGGCCTCCCTCGTCAAAGGCTAGAGCCCACTTGTCTCTATTAGGCATCTGGTCTCGTAGCCATGTCTTAACTGGTCTATTGAGAACCTTTTTCAACTCATCCAGGGTTTCTTCAAACTTCTCCTTTGTACGACAGGCATATAGTGTCTTCAACTTTTGTACAACTTTCTTTTTCTTCTGTCTTCTCCATATATTGGCAGCAAAGTGCCTCATGCATCACCGGTGATCAAGAGGAGCACATCCTTCTATTTCCTCCCATGCAACACTCAATAGTCCATGATGACGATAAGAGATCAGGCATATCTTATGTGACGCACCCAAAACATGCTTCCTCAATAGCTTCATGAACCAAGACCAGCTATCATCGTTCTCACTCATAGCCAAAGCAAAAGCTAAAGGAATAAGTTGGTTGTCGGCGTCCACCCCGACAACTATATGAGAACACCCCTATATTTGCCTGTAAGGAAGGTCCCGTCGACAAGCACTAACGGACATCAATGCTTGAACGCCTCCACAGATTGGCCAAAACACCAAAACACTCTCTGCAGAATGGGTTTTTAAATACCGTCAACATTTGTAACTATGTGACCGGCATAATGGTACCATCGAAGGCCTAGATTAAAGTGTTTCATGGCACTTAGAATCCTAGAGACTTGGTTGTAAGACTCCTTCCAATAACCCCAAAGCAACTCAATAGCATGCTACTTTGCCCACCATGCCTTCGAATACTTGACTCTATAACCTATGAACCCAAATATAGCCTCAACAATCATGGAGACAGATGTGTCGCTATCAGCTCTAACAATGCCAACTAGCCGAGAACCAAGGTAATGGGCCGTGTTTTGGGCATGCACACCCTTCGGCTTCAAAGAGCGACAAGGGTGAGGTTGCTTGACATTGTGAATCTTCTATTTACCGTTCCTCTATAGCCAAGCCCATACTCCCCAACCACAACCATGCTTACAAAGCACGTATACCTCTTGTTCTTGTTCGCGTGGCTTACATAATATGGCCTGTGATACCTAACCGAGTAATCCATCAGGAAAAACTTTAGATGTTCCAACATGTCAAACACTCTTCCTTTCTTATTCTCCACTGTCTCAGTCTCACCTTCACCATCCTCTAACAACGTCAATCCCGTGTCACATATGGCCTCATCAATCATACTAATGTCCATACAATTACGAACAGAGGGTACCTCCACATGGACTTTCTTTAGTTGCCTAAGTTCCGCTTCAGTATACCTTAGTCGCAAAGATCCTTCACATGGAACACCTAATGACTCGGGTAACCCATCCTCACAGCAATCAATCTCCTCCTCGCTGCTAGGGTCAGACCTGTACTCATCTTCCAACACCCCGTCCGAAGAACTAGGGTTTGATGTGATGAAGTCATCTTTATCACAAAAGGCACGATCAAGGTCTTCATCCTCTGAACCTTTGGATATGTCAACGACATCAGGTGTTTCGTATCCAGTGTTATCGTCCACACCATATATAACTTCATCAAAATCATCGTCCAAAGCACCCACAATATCTGACCTTTCCATATCCACAATGCCAACTGATTCAAACAGTGCATCTTGGGTGACATTCTCAATAGCCGGGACATCGACTTTTCCACCCAAATCCTTCACAATTGGCCTACGTGCATTCTTCACAGCTACCTCCAAGCACTTCACACTACTATCCTTAACAACTTCAATGTAGTTGTTCCAATCATCTATAGATGATAAACCAATCAACACATAGTGTGGTCGTTCTTTGGCACAATCAAATCGACCTCTTAAGCTTAGTGGCCACCCAAATCTATCACGATAGTGCCCAACCAGACAATCAACACTCGGAGGTGTACTAAAGAACTTCACTTCTTCATGCATGCTTCTAAATTCACCATTTTCTTTCACTTTGCCACCACAAAATAGACGCACTAACCGTTTCATCTACAAATTCAACCAACAACAAAACAACACCATCAATAGCTACCCATTTCATAACCAAATCATCTAAAATCACCTCTGCAAAACCCTATCAAAATAATGCCATGACTAAGCAAACATTACACATCATCCATGCAAGACCTACCTACGTCCATGAAACACGTACTTCACGTTGAATCCACTGCCTCATTCTATCATAAACCGAATCTACGAAGCAAATCATATCAACTAATGCACAAACAATTCATAAAAAGAAATTTTCTCTAAACCCTAGACGTAAACAATATACATCACAAAGGAGGGGGAAGAAGCACATCGATTACTACCTTGATGAAGCAATGTACTAGTAGAGTAGTGGCCGAGTTGGGGGAGGAGGAGCAATCGGCCACATCGCGCTGCCGGGCGCTCAAGCGAAGCGGCCCGCGGCCGGCCCCGCCTGTGGGGTGGTCGCGCCTCCCGCCCTGCCCGCGCGCCGGATGCAGAGGAGGAGGGGAGAGGCAGGGAGGAGGGGGCTAGATGGGAGGATGGGAGAGGTAGGGAGGGCACCGGAGGAGGGGAGAGGAACGGGCGGCGGCCGCTCCAGGCGGTGGCGGCTGTCGGGCTGGGAAAGAGAAGGAAAGAAGAATGAAAGAAAAATCGAGGGCCGGCTAGGTTAAGAGGTCGCCCGCGCCAGCGCGCCTGGCGTGACAGGCCTGTCACGCCAGAGTCGTCGGCGCGACAGGGCGGGCCCCATAAGGTGCCATGCCAGCGCAGGTCAACCCGCCACGCCACGCTGGCAATGACTATCGCGCCGGCGCATGTGGCATGACAAGGTGGTACTGTCACACCGGGTGTGCCTGGCGCGACCAAAGGGGCTACACGGGCGCAAATATTTTCCCAACCTGTTTATTCTTGCAATATCTTTAATTAAGGGATTAAAAATAAAAAATCCTGGCAGCGTCTGGGCCGGCTGCAACAGCGGCGGCGCCTAGACTGCCCTCTCCCATCATTTTTTTTTCTGCTTGGTCTTATCTCGATCTCGCAGATAGGGTGCGGAATGTGGTTGTATGGAGAAAGAAAGCAGGAGGGTAGTTTAGACCTTTCGCATCCTAACCGGTAGCCAAACTAACAAACTACTCTAACAGATTTGACAAAAAGCCATGCAAGGAATGAAATTTTATTGAGGGCCATACAAGTAAGTTCAAAGAAAAAGAGACCATATAAGAATGATGTATTTTTTCAGGGCCATACAAGCAAATCTCTCATTCACCTATTAATTAGCTAAACTAGGCTTAATTTAGAGTTTAGAGTTCAACTATCAATTAGCTAAACTATTCTTCCATGGGGAACTCCCCCATGATCTTTTGCAAAAAAAAAAAAAAAAAAAAAAAAAAAAGGCCAAACTATTAACTATACCTGTTTGGATCTAGATAACTAAATATAAGCTCTATGATCAAACAGAGTGTTACCTGCGCTAGCAAATATAGTGAAATGGCAGCGGAGGATAATGTTATGGTACTCCCATTACCTATTAAGAGGTAATAGCTTAAATCTAAGCCCTTGTTTTTCTAATTTTATGAATCAATTAAACAAATAAATATAATTCAAGAAAAGAAAAAAGATCTCTAAATCCGTTAATGACGGGAGAAGATAGAAGCGGGAGGGCCTTTCTTCTTTGCTCGTGCGCACTGACTTGGGAAAGAGCTCACGTTCTTTGTGTAAACGTAGTACGTGCACTAGACAGGCAAGCCTAATCCCATAAACGAAGCTCACGCCGCGGCATCCTCCCGGATCACGTCCACATATATCGTAAGAAGAAACAGGTGGACGGTGCGTAGCATGCAAGTGAGTCAGTTTGGCGAGCGAGTCTTCCGGGCCCGTGTATATAACTAGATAACACACAAAGCCGGATCTATAGTGTGAAACGGATAGGATAAGATCAGATCACTTGGGGGATCAGCAAACATAATAACTTATTACATGCATACTCTCTGTGGGTGAGACAGATCAAGAGCTCAGCATTCTAATTTATTGTCTTCCTCTCTGCGGCGTGGACTGGGGATTTATTGTGAGGGCGGCGCGCGACTGGAATTTGGTTGCTGCTCTCCGGTGAGAGTGAGACGCGCGATACGGGCAAGCGGCCATTATTCTGCTTCCGGTGAGCAGGTGCGTCGACTACTAGAACTGTACGCGTTCTTCGTTTTTTTGCGACCTTCTGTACGTCTTGATTTCACTTGTCTGCTTTATCACGTTGATTGATTCACCCCGTGGTATAGGTATATATATACATACTAGGATGCCCGTGCGTTGCAACGGGAACAAATTTACCTATCAAACTTATTATATATATACTCCATCTATATAGAAAATAGAAGTCGTTTTGGACAAGATTTAGGTCAAACATTAGAAACATAAATCATAAATAACTTTTAAGTATAAATACTTTCATAAAAATATAAATATATTACTTTTCTGATGAATATTTTTAAAATAATATGAAGTCAAAGTTAGATTTTGAAGACCATGTTGTTGTCTTAGACAACTTATATTATCAACATGGAGAGAATATATATATATATATATATATATATATATATATATATATATATATATATATATATATATATATATATATATATATATATATATATATATATATATATATATTCCCTAATACAAGCCGGTTGTGCAATGAGAATTTTTTTAGGCCTCAGACTCGGACAGTGGCGGGTAGACGATTGTTGCCCAAACAGAACAAGAGGTGCAGGGTCAGGAGTTCAATGTTTTCATTATTGTCCAGTGAAGACTGCACCGCATGTCATCTAGCATCACAAAACCACCTTCCGAGCCGTACTGAGACACATGTCATTCCTAGCATCACAAAGCAACCTTCTGAACCTAATAAGACAATTCTTGATGTCAGTTCAGCTCTAGTCTCCGAGCACACACAATTCGTAGTTCTGCACACATCTCTATCTTCATCTCCTATCCCTCCATCCCTCCATCAGGTGCCTATATCTTCTTTTGTCGTTCCTACCAATCAACCATCCAGCACCTTCTACTTCAGTTTGCCAAATTGCAAAGCAGCACCATACTTCGCATAATTAGATTGTTGTCCGAAGGAGAGAAATTTAAAAACATAATTATATTTTACACAATCAGGACGTCATACACATGTCTGTCAATAATACTGGTTTGGGTCTATGCATATAATTTACACTAAGCTATAAATAAACATGTGTTTCCAGTCTATGCCACCCATTATTGCTGGAAAAGCTGGAAACCGAAGTCAGACATCCTTGTGCTTCAGGTATTTGGCATGTTCCTGAACGTTAACTTCTTTATCAGTGAGTTATAGACTCCAGTGAGCAGTTCATAATTTTGCATTAGATTTGTCGTTCTTGTAAATATCAGAGTGGAAGGAATCTGTAGTGACCTCAAGATCCAACTGTTATTTGTAATTGTCTAAAGATTTAACAAATAATGCAGTGCACAACGACAGCAAGAAAGGTATATAGGCTAAAAGACAAGTAGGCAAGCAGTGGTTTAATTGTTTGGTTTCATTGGTGGCATTAGGTATGGAAGAAGCATAGGAACGACTGTTTATATAAAGGTGCTTCACCTAATTTTAGCACCGTCATGCAGGACATTAGAACTACTATTCATGTTTCACGAAAATAAATTTCCATCAAGTACCTCATATTATCATTCTCCTCCCAACTCTTTTGCTGCTTCTTGAGCCTTTCTTTACTGTTCCTCCAACAATTACATGTATTATAACAAGTTCAGATCTTTCATAGAAAACAAAGTTCAGATTAGAAGACACTGTGTCTTATGTGAGACATGTAAGAATACAAGTTAGCAAGTCAATAACAACCTGCTTATGAGTTGCCCCAACATGTTGCTGATAGGCTGTCATAGCAAAATCAACATCCCATGCTGCAATAAAGAAAGATGATGTCAATACACTAAAGCATAAATAACAAAGGATACCTACCCACATTGAGGTGAACACAAAGCTCCAGCTAAAATGCAGAAAATGCCAAAGTGACAATGAACAGAATGTTCCAAATTGGCAATAACAAAATTATAGCAGACATTTGACATTTCTGCTTCTAAATCCTCTGAGTTTTTCAATATGATCAATCTCCCATTCTTCGTCCTTGACATTTACTTAATAATTTACAACAGCTTTGTTAATTATTGGATCCCAGAGTTCCATATAGCGCATTGCATATCCATCAATTGGCAGGAGCTGGTTCTCAAAAGATGAACTTGCTTGCTCTACTGCATCTGCCATCTGTTTCACATCAGCAAGCATGTAAGTATCTTCATCACCAATAGCTACTGTAAGAGCCTTTTCCACATCAGCTTTCTGCCTAAGCAAAATGCACAGCAGTCAACCAGAGCTAATAATCAGTTAAACACATCGTTAAATTTCAAAAAGGTCATGAAGAAGATTAAAGGAGATCTAACGTACTCCCCAACCCAAGGAAAACAGACCTCTTGATTTGGTTCTACTTCTCCATCACCAAAGATCAACAAGATATTTTCCTCGACCTTTTTAAGAGCCTAAAAAGAAGTTGAATACCAATCTAGCTACAAATAGTATTCTGATAAATCACTTCGCTTTGAGGAGCATAGAACAAGGGAAATAATCAATGGCATCATTATGGTAGAGGGTCTGGCTACTAATAGTATTCTGATAAATCACTTCACTTTGAGGAGCATAGAACAAGGGAAATAATCAATGGCATGCTGACATTATGGTAGAGGGAATATAAACAAAGCACTTCAAGAACATCACACGCTAGCAAATCAGCAGTTCTCTGTTTTATTAGCAGCACGACCTCTTCCGGTGCCTAAAAAGAAGTTGAATCACAAGTGCGGAACTGTGGATACAGTAAAACACTGGGCGTGCACATGTACCTCTGATATCTTTGAAAGGAATACGTCTATACAGTTGCAATTAGTAGGTCAAATCTGAAAACAAATGATGGAAGGGTTCTTGCAATTAGTAGATCAGATCTGAAAACAAATGATGGAAGGGTTCGGATGCTCAGTTTCAGACGACACGAAGGGAAGAGAAGGGGTGGGCATACCTGTTGGGTGCTCGTCGATGAAAAGCTCGAAGACCTCATCTGATCCCCTGGTGTGCGTAGGCGGAATGGCCTCGCTGCAGCAGCGGCCTTGTGGTGGCGGCACGGCGGCGCGGGACGGGCACGGCGGCGTTGGCGGCATGCAGCGGCGCGGATTGTCACTCCGACCGACGAGGATGAGGATGAGGACGAGGACGAGGGCGAGAGCGACGATGGCGGCGGCACAAGCGCGATGAGCAATGGGGGGACTGATCGGGGCCTGCGGCGGCTGTGCGTGGCGAGGTGGCGGAGGCGGCGGCTGCCGGGAGCGACGAAACCCCAGGGAAGACTCCGGGCCGGCATGCGGGGAACGAGTAGGGCACAGTGGGACCCACTTGTCGGCGCCGGGCGTAGGGGTCGGGGAGCGAGCCGGCCGCCAGCGTAAAACGCATCGGGGTGAAGCGAAGGGAGCGGGGACGATTGGTCTGGGCAATTTTTAGTAGTAGAGATTGCGTTAATGCGATAGGCCACGTATAAGAATCCTGTCTCATAATAAAGTTTGGGAAATTATACAATTGCATTGCATTGGGTGATGAATGAATATAAAAAAAATAAGAAATTTTATGATGGTCCAAAAAATCATGAACCATTTATCGAACAAGTTCAGATGGTGCAAAAAAATATGATGTATCAATGTGAAAGCACTTAGAGATACTAAAATAGGTGGAGAAGATACTAAAATAGGTGGAGATAGTACCAAAATTAGGTGGGGGCAAATACCAAAATATGCAGGCTGGAATTTTTTTTTAGCTCTATTTGATATTTTTTTATTTTTTCTGAATATGGATAAATTTGTAATTGCCCTGTCTTCTTGGGTGAACCACGGACAGCTCGTCCACCTCCATTGTTGCAGCAGCTCATCCTTGCACTCACGTGGCTGCGTGCTTTGCCTTTTGCCGCCACAGCATCCTTGTGGCGCGCAGTCCACGGTAGTCACCCCTGGTGGGAGCAGCCCATGCATCGCGCCGTCGCCTGAGGATGCTCAGCATCAGCCTATGTCGATCACCACTGCTGCGTGCTCCTGCTCACACGGCTCATTTAGCTTTTGACATGGCAGCCTACTTTAGTCCCACCGCATGATCCCTGCTAAGTGCTCTCAAGTCTCGGCCGGAGCGACGTTCGATGCTCCGGCAAGCTGTGCTCTAGCGGCAGCATCATGTTGTGCTGCACGACGTCGGCCAGACGGGTCACCACGCGACAGGCCAGCGCGAGAGGATGGCGGCCTTAGCGCCCACGAAGACGAGCACGCGTAGACGTTTTCCCGATTACAGCAAGCTGTCTTAGGGGATCAAATCAAAGGCACTGAACACTGCTCATTCACAACCATTCGCAAAGGGGCCAGGTGTGAGGGTTCCGTGAAGGGCATAACCTCAGTTACGTAAACACCTCCAACGTGACAAATTATATTTAATAAATAATGTTTCTTATTTAGTTAGCTTAAAATTAGGAAAAATAAAAGTACCTGAAGGTACTAAGCTACTTTTTCAACAATTGTAGAAGATCTCAGAAGCGGCAAGCGGGTTGTTCACTTGAGCTAAAAAGTCGTTTCAGCTTATAAGCCAATAATATTTACTTTCTTATATAAAATTAAAAATTTCTATAGTATTTTAGCTTATCAGCTGGCTTATAAGTCCGGCTAATCGGTAAGACTTATAAGCTAGCTGATAAGTCAAAATACTGTAAAAATATTTGATTTTATGTAAGAAGCAAATACTATTGGCTTATAAGCTGAAACTAATTTTTTTTCAGCTCGTTTAACGGGCTCAAGATCGCGATGGATCTTAGGCACGCGCGCAGTTATCACACACCACCCCAGTTGACTGGCTTCTCACGATCACGATTGTCCAGTTCCAGTAGATGGTCGGCTTTTCTTCTCCTGTTCACATTATTAGCACTGTGTTAATGGCTGACGATTGGATTCCGGGGGCGCTTTCCTCTGCCGCGGGGTACGGCCGTACGGGCAAGTGTGGCGCGCGTTAGGAGGGACGACGCCAAGAAAAGGGCAGAGGGCGAGGGAAGCCATTCCGATTCTGGACCACGTTGCCCTTGGCGGCGGCGGTGGGCATATCGGCGGCGTCGTCGTTGTCGTCGAGTTGAACTTGAACATGCGCGGTCCAGCACGCCACCTTCCTCCGATCCACTCCGTGTCGTCCGTGGCAAAGTGGACCTACGTACGACCAGCGGCCGGCGAGAAGAGAGTTGATAACACGGCCACGACATTAATTAGTTGTCGTTCAGTCGTTGGGTCACGATGGATCCGATCCTACCCATCGACACCCACAACCCTCGCATCTTCATCTTCTTATTGTCACCACTCACCACGTACGTTCAAACAAGAGACTTCCCAGCGAGCACCGCACCGACCTCAGGCTCAACGTGCACAGACGTCCAGCTGCCTTCCTTTGCCGCAACGTGCTTCTCTCTCTGCCTTTTGGACACGTACGTATATACCTCGAAATGAACCATGTACCATACATATGCATACATGTCATATTAGTGCCTACGTGCATATTTATGTTTCTTCATATATCTTGGATGATGCTTCGTATGCTATCCTCCAATAATTAAAGATTAAAACACATATTTGCGCGCGACGCGACCGTTGAACAAGTAATAAACAACATACATACATGACATTCTCGCGTTTCCAAGGTGTGAGACTGATCAGCCGTCATGCTGCTCGGTTGTAGGTAGCATTATCCACACACTGCAGGCACCCTCACCACATTGCTTGTGCCCCTCAAACCGCATGCACCACGCACCATACCGTCGGACCAGATCGGAAGCCGCTGCCGCTTCTTATCACGTCTATGGCCGCCGAATGGAAACCTGGCCTCCCTCCACATGAAAAACCAACCTTAACCTTGAATCCTCACCGTTTTTGTCTCGTCCATTGTCCTAGCCAGCGGCAACCTCACGTACCAGCCCTTAAATTTTCTGACGGTGCTCTCACGTGTGTCCCCCTGCTAGAGGCGACATATGTGCACTAAATAAATTAGGCCTCATTCATTTTCATTGGAATGGGTCGTTCCAAGTCCCGTTCTAGGTGGATTGTGGCCTAGCTAGTTTGAATCTGAATCTGAAATGGAAAATGTGTTCATTTCGGTTAGGCCTGGAAACAAATTAAAGCTAACCCAGTTTGAAACTGAGCCGGTCAGCCTCCCTCTCCACGGCTCAGATCGAATCCCCGCCTCCTACCCTCCAGATTGGTGATGGCCGAGGAACGAGTGACACAAGTGGATCCACTAATTCCAGATCTAGATTGATTTTTTATTGGGATAGGATCCCCACAACCAAACAAGATCTTAAAAGTTGTGCCATAACATACAATTTAACATATATAACTAGCCGCTCGATCGAGGCTCTAGATCAAAAGTTTAAAGAACACATCATGTGTGCCCTAAAATTGATTGGAAACATATGCCATTACATAGACATCTACAATATAATATGAATGCTACAACGGTAAAAATCCAAAAGTTACATGACGGCAAGCTGTTCTGACGGCAGCATGCAAAAAATACGTTTGTAATAATAGACCATTTTAAAGTTGTCGATGTTTCATTCAAGGCTTCAACCATTATTTCAAAACCGAGGTATCGTGTGTAACTTCGCTCTCAAACTCGGCCTTGAGCGTGGATCGGATAAGCACTCAACCGCTACCTGCCAAGACAGAGAACAAAAGCCATATATATGGCATGCGTGCGTGAGTTGTCAGTTTGTAGCACTCGGTGGCAGCTTGGGGCACAGGCGCACAGCCGAAGTGCGTCATGGCCATATATTATGCGTTATCTCTGTGGTGTGTGTATGGCTGTCCCTGTTCCTGCGATGAGAGAAGAACTCTGTATAGTGTGCTACTCAATTGTTTTTTTTTTTTTGAGTCAATAGAGCTTTCATTCATTTATCGCAAGAGTACAATCGGCGGCTGCTAGTTTAACTAGCCAGTCCAGGATACAATCAATCCAAAAGAAAGAGCGTTCGATGGCTGAGACAATAGATGCACAGAAGTGCGCCACCGAATTCGCCTCTCTATTGGTCCAAACAATGCGAAAATCAACAAAACTCTTGCCTAGCTCTATTATATCGAAACACAAACCTCCAACTGATGAGGCAGCTGGCTCAGCACTCTGCAGAAGCTTTGCGAGGGCCTGGCAATCAATTTCCAAAATCACTCGATCCAGCCCCAGTTCGGCAGCCAACTCCAAGCCCTCCTTGGCTGCAATTGCTTCCGCAGTGACCACATCCGGGACATCAGCAAACCATCTTGCTGCCGCTGCCTGCACTCGGCCATCATGGTCACGGATCACCACTCCGGCGCCAGACAAGTAATCTGCCTGATCAAAGCTAGCATCTGTGTTTATCTTGAACCACCCCATCCCTGGTTTCTGCTATCTTTCCTTTTGCCGCTGCACTTCCTGTTTCCGAGGTTGTTTCAATGACCCCAATTGCTCCAGCAGGGTTGAGATAAACCTTGCAGCAGCTCCCGGCTCTCAATTGTTGGGCGGTGATGTATACGTACCTTGCACTAGCTTGTTTTGCCACTGGCCAGACTAGGAGATATTTTCAGCACTCGTTCTCAATTAATCTTGTGTTCAAGGGTCATCATAATAAAAATGTGAGCAATGCAAATTATATTAGTAGCCCAGCTCATAATAGGCCGCGAAACAATCTAGTGTCATAATCCCAACTATATATATATATATATATATATATATATATATATATATATATATATATATATGACATTGATTTTAATTTTGCAATGGCATGTGGGGCCAGGTTTCCCATCCATTTCGATATAAGCTTCCCATCATTTTACCCTTGAATACAGGGACTGCATGAGGTTCTCTGTTGCAGCACGAGTTCAACTTCTCTACGTGCCCGTGCCTGCCAGTTTCCTCAGGTATGACCTGCCGCCTGCAGGCAGAGGCAACCGGTAGGAGCCGATATAAGTGGACTGGGAGCCGCTTCACTCTTGGAGCTTCATCGTGAAGTACGTAGTACAAGCCAGGAGAAGCCATGGGAGAAGAAGAGAAGCAACGTCGGGATGGCCATGGCGGAAAGAACAAGTACGCCGTGGCGTGCTCCATTATTGGTTCCATCATCTCCATCCTCATGGGCTATGGTAATGAACATGCATGCATGCATGCATCAACTGATCTTATCAACAACTTGAGCTCCTCCGATCCGATCCACCGTTTTACGGCAAAAACATTATTCTGTGTATATGTATATATATTGCAGACACGGGCGTCATGAGCGGCGCGATGCTGTTCATCAAGGAGGACCTCAAGACCAACGACACGCAGGTCCAGGTCCTCGCCGGCATCCTCAACGTCTGCGCCCTTGTCGGCTCCCTCACCGCCGGCCGCGTCTCCGACTGGATCGGCCGCCGCCGCACCATCTCCCTCGCGGCGTGCATCTTGCTGGCGGGGTCAGTCCTCATGGGCCTCTCGCCAAGCTTCGGTGTACTCCTGGCAGGACGCTGCGTGGCCGGCGTCGGCGTCGGATACGCGCTCATGATCGCGCCCGTCTACGCGGCTGAGATTTCGTCCGCCCAGATCCGCGGCTCCGTCACGTCGCTGCCCGAGATCTGCATCAGCTTCGGCATCCTGATTGGCTACGTGGCCAACTACCTGCTAGCCAAGCTGCCGCTGGTCTACGGCTGGCGCGCCATGCTGGGGCTCGGCGCGCTGCCGAGCGCCGTGCTCGCAGTCAGCGTGCTCGCGATGCCGGAGTCGCCGCGGTGGCTCGTCATGCAGGGCCGCGTCGAGCAGGCCCTCGCCGTCCTCCGGCGCGTGTCAGACACTGCGGGCGAGGCTGAGGTGCGGCTCGCCGAGATCAAGACCGCGGCGGGGCTGGCAGTGGCAGAGGACGCAGAGGACGCACATCCACACCCTCACCCTACAAGAGTCGTCGTCGGCAAGGGCGTGTGGAAGGAGATGTTCCTCCACCCGACGCCCCCCGTCCGGCGTATCCTCGTCGCGGCCTTCGGAGTCCACTTCTTCCAGCACCTCACGGGGATCGAGGCCGTGGTCCTGTACAGCCCTCGCATCTTTAAGGCGGCCGGCATCGCCACCCGCAGCGAGATCCTTGCAGCGACCGTTGGCGTGGGCGTCACCAAGACGGTGTTCATCATGACAGCCATCCTGCTAGTGGACCGCATCGGGCGGAGGCCGCTCTACCTCTCCAGCCTGGCGGGCATCATCGCCTCGCTTGCCTGCCTCGGTCTTGGCCTCACCGTCGTGGAGCGCTCGGCGCCGCGCCAGTCGCCGACGTGGGCTGTGGCGATGTCCATCGCGACCGTCTTCACCTTCATAGCGTCCTTCTCCGTCGGCGTGGGGCCCATCACGTGGGCCTACAGCTCCGAGGTGTACCCGCTCCGGCTGCGTGCGCAGGGCGCCAGCGTCGGCGTCGCCATCAACCGCGTCATGAACGCCGGCGTCTCCATGACCTTCGTCTCGCTGTACAAGGCGGTGACCATCGGCGGTGCCTTCTTCCTGTTCGCCGGGCTCGCCGTGCTGGCGGCCACGTTCTTCTACTTCCTTTGCCCGGAGACGCAGGGCCGGCCACTGGAGGAGATCGAGGAGGTGTTCAGCCGTGGCTCGCGTGCGCGGCTCCCGTCATCGGAGGCAGGTGTTGTGGAGCTTCCAGTATCCAACGTCACCGACGGCAACGGCAAGGCGCGGCCGTGATGCGAGAGCAGTAAATACGGATGAATCATATATTCGTACGTGGAATCGTGGTAATACGTGTGTTTGTGTATGTCAACATTTCTCAATTTTGGGAGCAAATATTTCGAGCATCTCGAATAGTTTCCAAAATTATAATAATTAGTAGACCAATTAGTTTTCCAAATATTGAGAGCATATTTATTGGTTCATCAAACTGTTTTTAAAATCTGGCTCCTATAAAATACATAAATCTATTTTGCATTGAAAATCCTAATATATATATATAAATCTCCTCACCGCTTCTATATTTTCTTTCTATTCTATACATTTGCATTGAGAACCTTGGCCTACTTTTTTTTTCTCGTACTTCCATCTTTAGATTGACAATTTAATACACGGACGGGTATTTTTGTACAATTGAATTGTTTTTCCTAGAAAATTTAGGTCGTAAGGCAAGTGAGCTAGTGGGTTCAAGGGCTGTGATGTATGCAGAACTCGACGATGAACACAAAAACAATGCTTTATACTGGTTTAGACCATTCGGAAGCGTAATATCCTAATCCAGTTAGTCATTGCATTAGGTATCCATATGAAGCTGATTGATGTACATCCGAGAGCTTGTCTTGTCTATATCTTTATATAGTCCAGGAGGTAAGAGTTCTAGTAGGTTTATAATTTAGGAGTCCTAGTTCAATTACAGGTAATATAACTAGAATGACATATAGAGTTTTAATTAGGCTAGGTCTTCGCTTTCCCTTGCGGGTCGGGTACCTGAGGACCATGTCCCACAAGCTCCCAAGCTCTTCATGGTCGATCGGTGAAGTCATCTTAAGCCTTTGGTCTTGACCAAGTAAGATCAAGCAACATCCAAGTGCTTTCAAGAATGGTGTGCGCTTTCTAAAAAGCGCACCCATTGGGTGTAGTGTAGCCCCGAGCCTCTTCCTATTTGGCATAAAGAGCTAGATAGTCTTGTCTGAAATTGCTCTAATTTTTTATAAAGAAAATTGAATGCATCCGCTAAGAATATAAGTCCCACAGCACTTGAGCCTAAAGCCGACTGCTCGAAGACTGCTCTATGATCTTGTAAACGTCCTCAAGGGTGCAGTCGAGTCACCTCCTAAAGACAAGGATCAATGTTTGCTTGTCGCCTGGTGGTTGAATGCATAAAGATATAGCCATCCATTTGGAAAGAGTAAAAAATCACCGTCAGCCCCAAAACTTGGTAGCTGTGTCATCCGGGTCCATGAACTTGTAAAGTGTTAACTTTGAGTCCCTAAACTTGGTTGGTAGTGTTATTTCGGACCCTAAACTTTAAAGTGATCATCGCTAATCCCAAAACTTGGTCGGCAATGTCATTTAGGTCCAGAAACTTGGTTTTAAGTCTTATTGAAGGGTTGAGATGGCGGACTAGAGGGGGGTGAATAGTCCTTTCTAAAATCTAATCGCAGCGGAAGACCGAATTAAATGCGGAATTGAAACTATCGGTCTAACCAAGACTTCACCCCTCTAACTAAGTTCAAGCACCTTACACAAGAATCCTAGGTTGAGCCACTAAGGTGCAAGGCTAGGTAGTGCTTCCCTATCCAATACTAGGTTGTAAGGTCACACAAACCTAAGCAACTAATACTCAATCAAATCAGAGAGCACCTACACATACTAGTGAGCAAAGCGCACAAAACCTAAGCCACTAGAAGTTCTCACTAGCACGGCTACACAAGCCTAACTAGTGATCTCAATTGCTTAGCTACACAAACTAAGCAAAGTGACTAGCAAGGCTACACAAGCCAACTAGCCACGCAATTGCTACTTCTAAGCTACACAAGCTAAGAAGGTAACTAGCAAGCTACACAAGCAAACTAGCTACACAAGAGCAACCACTACTTACTAGCACAAGTAATGAACGAGTAATGACAAGCTAGTGAATGCAAACCGACGAGAAGAGTAGACAAATTGACACGTCGATTTTTTACCGAGGTTCACTTGGTTGCCACCAAGCTAGTCCTCGTTAAGACAAGCTCTAAGGTTGTCGCCGGTCCTCTTGCTAGTGGTGACCCACAAGTCACTCTCTCCCACTGGAGTGCTCACCACGAGCTCTAGCACTTGACCGCGTAGAACCACTTGTTGCTCTTCGTGTCTCCCTTTTACTAGAGTTGCTCTTCACGATCTCCCATGGGGTGAGCACAACCCCCTCACAATGTCACTCCACGTGACTAGCAATCACCACTTAATCTTCGAGCGTGCTACAACGATGCCCACAAGCCTCCAAGCCATCTAGGAGGTGGCAACCTCCAAGAGTAATAGGCGCCATCGGCTTGTAACTCGATCACCTAGTGCCACACCTTGCAATCTCTCAATGCAATGCACTAGAATTACTAACTCACTCTTGAATGCAATCACTACAAGCTCTAGTGAGTTAGAGGGCTCTCAAGCACCACCAAGCAAGGACACCAAGTCCCAATGTGCTCAGCAGCCAGCCAAAGCCGGCCAAGGCAACTACTTATAGCCACAAGGGCTAAAAGAGCCGTTGCCACGAAACCAGTCAGCAGAGCTGACCGGATGCTCACCAAGAGACGACCGGACGCGTCCGGTCGCTCCCGCGACGCCATGTGTCCCTGCCATTCGAACTAGCCGTTGGCGCGCAACGGCTAACTCGCGCGCGCCACGTCATAGTGACCGGACGCGTCCTGTCCACCGACCGGACGCGCGACGCCCAACGTCCGATCACAACTCAGAGAGCTCCAAAACTGATTTTTCCTGACCGGACGCGTCCGATCGGAACTGACCGGACTCCCCCAGCGTCCGGTCCTCCTTAGCTCGCCTACGCCTCACCACAGCACACCGACCAGACGTGGCACCGGAGCGTCCGGTCGCGCGGCGTCCGGTCACCACCGAAAACACCCCGAATGCGCACACTTGACCGGACGCGTCCGGTCCACCCTAGACCAGTGTCCGGTCGAGTGTTTCTCAGCGAGAAACACTCCGACGACGTCGCCACCACTTCCGGCCTCCGGCGCAATGGAAATTGAGCACTTCACTTTCACGAAAGCACCAAATCCCGCCTCGCAAGCTCGGTGGGAGGGAGAGAGGATCCCAAATCCCTCTCAACCCGGCAAACTCCATCCTCTTTGCAAATGTGCCAACACCACCAAGTGTACATCACCATGTGCAAGTGTGTTAGCATTTTCACAATCATTTTCTAAAGGGTTTTCACTCCTTCTCACATCGCCACTCGATCCTAGCAATACAATGCAAAGTTAGATCGCTCAAGTGGCACTAGATGACCGATATACAAACAAGTTTGCCCCTCTTGATAGTATGGCCATCTATCCTAAACCCGGTCATCAACTTCTCTACACACCTATGACCGGTGAAATGGAAACACCCTAGGTTATACCTTTGCCTTGCGCTTTCCACTCCATCTCCTCCAATGCTAATGCAACACATGCACCGACATCCACATGAAAGATATGATTCACTTCATATCATCACATGGCCTTTGGTCCATCGATCTTGACCTCACTTGCTCTTCACCATCGCTTCGGTCCTTCGGCGCCAAGTCTTTGCTCAAGCTTCCCGACACTCGGTACCAACGGCTTCAAAGCCTCCAACTTGCCCTTCACCCTCACGATCGGTCCATCAAGCCAAGCCTTGTCTCGATCTTCACCTTTAGCCACATGACTCCATATCATGTATCATGCATTAAGCTCCTTCATCATCACATATGTGAGCCTTGCAACACATCACACCACCTCCATGGTATAGTTGCTCACACACATGTACCTGTGGACTAAATCTCTGTAAGTCTCACATAAGCACAATTAGTCCACCTAGGTTGTCACTTAATTACCAAAACCAAACAAGGACCTTTCAATCTCCCCTTTTTGGTAATTGATGACAACTCTACAAAGATATGGAAATTAAGTATTTTTATAATTTTATGCCACTTATCCAACATTTAAGCTCTATGTCTATGATTTGGATAAGCATCATAAAATCAACTTGGTAGTGTTAACTCCCCCTACATGTGTGCTCAAAAGGTTTGGTTTCAAGCTTGCACACATGCATAAATATGAAATTTATGGGGAGCGTTACCACTACTAAGCGATGCTAAGGTATACAAGATAGCGAATAAACCTTTGTAGCATGTATACCACTTTTTCAACATCCTTAGCATCAATCCTTGTTAGAAACAAGTGAAACTAGATACCACGTGAGATCAACATTATAATCAAGGTTCTAGTTAGCACTTACTATACTAAGACTAGGCTCTAGGTACCATAAAACATCAAACATCATCCAAGTCTTAGTTCTAGCAAACACTTGCACATAAGCATGTAGGAATATAAGACAAGTGCAATGCAAGCAAGCAAATGTAATGCACAATCAAATGCATCAAACATGTATTCATGAGCTTGCTCCCCCTACTTGTGTGCTTCTCTTGTCCAAGAATTTTGATCCCCTTGTATTCTTCAATCTTGCTCCCTCTTGGTCATATCCATGTCCAACTTATGTCTTTGTCCTTAAACTTCTCTCCGTATACACATATCTTTGTTCTAAAACTTCTCCCCCTTTGTCATCAATTTCCATAAGGGGTGTGGTTCTTCTTTGACAATGGGTTGCACCTAGGGTGTTGATGTTGACACTTGAATCTTTCATTTTTGATGGACACCTTGGGAATGATATCACTTGAAATTGAGCTCTTGATCAATTTGGGATGACACCCCTTATAGGTCTTTCTCTCATTTTGTTGTAGGGTCACCCACTTGGCTAACTTGATTTTTATGGGTAGCTTTTGCTTGAATTTGATCACTTAAGGTTGAGGATCACTTGAAGTGTAGGATATCACTTGAATGCTTGATCTAGACACCACTTGTAATCACTTGATGTAGCATATGTGTAGAAGATACCACATGTAGGAATGTGACACCATGTGTGTACCACTTGCATGAATGATGAGTCTAGATACCACTTGCGAATATTGAACTTGATATCTATTTATATTGTTGTCTTCTACTTCTTGAACTTGATTGTTTCCATGAGCTTCTTTATCTTTTAGTTCAGACTAGTAAACTTGCATAAGTGATCTAACTTGGTTTGAACCAATGACAAGCTTCTTCACACATCTTTTAATGGTTATCTTGTCAATGTTGAATTAGATCCTTTCTTTGCTCATTTAGCTAGATCAAACACTAGGTTCATATGCTCATGAACAAATTATATTTTACCACTAGATCATACAAAGTATAGAAATAATAGTGGCATGATATGAACTTAAAATCATTTAATTTTTATGAATGCTCACTAGATATGTCTATATGTACTAAACAAGTCCTTAGCAAATATGAATACATATGACAATCAATTTCACCTTTGCTTTGTTGGAGTAGAGGATAGTCATTATATTCCAATTAAGCTCCGTAAAGGGGATGTGAAGTCCATTTCAAATCTTGGTGAAGACTAATCATCAATAATGGAATCTATTCTTCACCCATATAATAATCAAGTGCATTTTCCATGTTGTGGTTGGCTTGCTTCTTCTTTGCTTGCATAAGACAACTATGGTTGATATCCACTTATATATAAGATCATGATGCTAAATGTGAATACCACTTTTGAATTCTTCATGAATTGCTCTCAATTTGGGTGTTACTTGCTTCTTTTGATCAACCCTTTTGATTTGCTCCAACTAAGCATCTCAAATGTCCTTTAGATCACGACTTCCATGTTAGCCTTCTAAGCCTCGCTTGGTTAACCTACAAAAGGCGGCAAGCCCCTACTAAAGGGAGAAGTGACCTCTCTCCAAAGAACAATCTTGATACTCACTTGAATTGTCTTTGATTGGTTGATCCATTGACTCAACATGATGAATAGCCTTGAAATCTTCTTTAAGTCCTTTTCTTTCTACTTTTTTAAGTCCTTTTCTTTCTATCAAATGATCTCCAATCATCACAAGAACTTAAACTTCATCTTCATCTAGAGCTTGGTCTTGATCTTCTAATTTGAGTACCAAATTGTGTGCTAGACACACTTTTCAATCAACTCGCTTGTACCCATTGCTTGTCATGCTTCTAGATCAATCTAAAACCAAACATAGGTCCCTCAACCACTTATAAACATGATTCCAACTTGAGGACCTTTCAATTGAAATGACTCTTGATCAATCCAATGTTTGTCACTTTTCTGGCAGATTCTGAACTCTTCAAAGAATAATTCATATTTCCCAATGTACAGCTCCAATGACCATAAAATTTGGTGAAGATGTGCTTCACTAAGTCATCTATCACCTATAAAAATTTGAGCTTCATTGGTCTTCTAGATTGCTACCAGATTTTAAATGTTTCTCAGTGGGTACATGCTAAAAACTGCTGCACTATAGCTGACAAGATCTATTCCAAAATCAAAGCATTTCTTGTCCAATTCTCATGAAATTTGAATAAAAATAACTATCATAAGTTTAGAGCATGCACACAAATTTTCAAGCCAATCCAAATAGATTTGATCCTTCAAACATAGACTTGATCACAGCTAGCTCAGATTTTCAACAATGGATAAATTTGACATATTGAGCTATTCTTCAACCATTGTGAATCAAACTTGATATCAACTTGTTTGAACACTCTCAGAAGACATATATCCATTCAAACCACTTACTAAATAAAGTCTCATGATCATATTCAACCAAACCAATCTAAACTTGATTACTAAGCATGAAATCCATTCAATCATCTCATAGCAAGCAACATATGCATGTATATCCAATTCAAACAACTCACATGCACCCAAATGAATGTGATCAACAAGAGATATACCTTGTAATACTCATGATCATGCACTAGTAAGCTTCAACTCAAATATTTGCAAGCCATCAAATAAACCAATTAAATCACCACAACTTGAAATGTGACACTTGTATGTTGTAGCACTTGGACTTCACTCCATTTGTCATGGCATTGGGATAATGATCATCATTCAATAATACTTGGCTCAAACTCATGATGAATACCACTTGAACCAAACCTCCAATTCCAATGGTACCTACAAACGATCATCCATTTTTTGATGGTACCCAAACTTGTTTGGGTCCTCTCAAGTTAGGAGCAACATACTTAGGCATAGCCTTAGTATGAATAGCGGAATGTTTTGCAATAGCAACCAATGAGGTACCATTATCATCCTTCCTAACACTACTAGAATCACTGGCATTGCCGAGTGCTCGAGGCTTTGCCGAGTGCTTTTCCTCGGGCACTCGGCAAAGCCCCTCTTTGCCGAGTGCCGCTCTCGGCATAGAAACAAACTCGGCAACGGCGCCTTTGCCGAGAGTCGAGCACTCGGCAAAGAGATGCTCTCGGCAAAGAGTGGCCATTGCCGAGAGCCGGCACTCGGCAATGAGGAGCCCTCGGCAAAGCCAGCCGTGAGGCAACGCCGTCACTCTTTGCCGAGAGCCGGCCGTTAGGCACTCGGCAAAATAGGGGCTTTGCCGAGTGCCCTAGGGCTAGCTCTCGGCAAAGCCCAGTCTTTGCCGAGTGCATTGCTTGAGCACTCGACAAAGCTTAATTTTTTTTGTTTTTTGCTCTCCAATTTTTTATTTAGCCTTTTCACATTATATTATACTATGTTTTGAAATGTGGCCTATTTTTCAGGTGTTTTGCTAATTTCTAGAAGTTTATTTTATTTCATTCCAATTTTTTGGGAAAATCCAAATTTGAACCGCACGTGCATCCAATAATGGACTTTAGTGGCTAAAAATTTGATATTAGCGTTATTTATGGTATGTTAAGGGTGTCCTAAGACTTTGACCTAAAATTTTAAAGACCATAGTCACGAAACATGATGACCCACGTGCGTGCGCACAATTTTTAATTCTTAAAAAAGCAAATGAATTCAAAAAATCATGAAATTTGCTACGTTGTCATCATTTCATGCGCCGATGCTGTGATAAAAATTTGATAATGTTTCAAGCAAGTTGTCACATACGTCGCGTTCGAATCCGACAATCCCGTAAGAAGTTTCATAAACATATAAAGTAATCCGGATGAATCGGACTTCAAGCATTTCTCGCGGTTGATTTAGATCTCAATATTTTTTTCATGTGCGAAGATAAAAGGGCTCTTTCAAAAATTTGGCAATTTTTTGAAATTGTTTGCATTTTTAAATTTTTAACTTACTCTTTGCCGAGAGCATTAGGGTTTGCTCTCGGCAAAGCCTCTTTGCCGAGAGCCGCCGGGGGGAGCTCTCGGCAAAGGAGACATCCATTTTTTTTAAGAAACAGGTTTCCTCTTTGCCGAGTGCCCCTTTTCCCGGCTTTCGGCAAAGGGCTTTTTAAAAATCGTATTTCTCTTTGCCGAGTGCCCGGCCGACGGGGCACTCGGCAAAGGTTCATTTAAAAAAATTTTTTTCTCTTTGCCGAGTGTCCGGCCGACGGGGCACTCGGCAAAGCTTTAATTTTTGAAAAAATTTCTTTTCTCTTTGCCGAGTGCCCGTGATCGGCACTTCGGCAAAGAGCCCGCCTCGGACTTATCCACACGGACACCACACCCACTCACTCACACACCCACACACACCACACACGCACTCCACGCCGCCCCGCGCCACCCGCCCCGCGCCGCCCCAGCTCCCCCAAGACGCCGCCCCAACTCCCCCACGCGGCCACCGGCGCCCCGGCCGCCACCGGGCCCACGGTGCCGGTGCGGGCCCGCCTCGCCAGCCCGGCGGCCGCCAAACGCCCGCCGCCCGCCCGCCCCACGTGGCCACGGGCGGCCCGGGCGGCCAGCTCCCCGCCGGCCGGGCGCCCGGCGGCCTCCCCTGCCGCCCCCGGACGTCCTCGAGGCAAGCAGGCAAGCCGGCGGCCACCACCTACACCCCACCACCGGCCGATTCAGTAGGGAGGAGGAGCAAGGAGAGAGGGGCAGGGAGGAGGAGGAAGAAAGGAGGGGCAGCGAGGTGGAAGAAGGAAGGGGCTAGGAGGAGAAGGAAGAAGGGAGAAGAAGGAAGGGGCAGCGAGCAGGGAGGAAGAAGGGAGGGGTAGCGAGGAGGAAGAAGGGAGGGAGAAGAAAGGAGGAGGAAACAGAGGTCTAGGTGCCCGGCTGTCGAAGCTCGCCGTCCCCGTTGTTGTCGCCGTCCCCGTTCACGTTCGTGTCCTCGGTATCCTCTCCGGCCTTACCAAAAGGTAAGGAGGCGTTCGATGGGTCTAGCGTATGTGGTTGTTCGGCCATGGAGCCATCGATGTGGTTGTCCGCCATCGAGCCGTTATATGTGTCTTATTGCAGGTGTGGATATTGTGACCGTGCAGGGGAGGTGCTGTCCAAATTGAGGTGCTGTCCAAATTTTGAATTAATGTTATGTACGTTTCTTTTTTTTACAGAGAAGACCTGGTTGGAGCCGCACTCGAGTTGACCCCTTTGCGGTTCTGCCTGCACGGCGTCGCCTCGCCACTGCACCGACTCGCCACTGCACCGCTGTCCTGACTGCACCACCACCTAAGGTATAACCTCTGTTTCCGTATCAGGGTCATAGGTCACGTCACCAAGTTAGGCGTCTCCCATTCGAAAGAGATACGGCTGTAGGTATATAGAGGCACTGCATATCAAAAACCGTATCTATTTCGAATTGTCCACGTTACTTGGACAGCCCGCGCATGCGTTGTTGGGGCTAGTTTCCGTTGTTTGCTCCGATCGGAGACTGAGTTTCGGCATGACCTCCCTGTTGTTCTCCGGAAACATGATCTCCCTCTCGGGGCGTGTACCTGGAGAACAGCGGGGAGGTCATGCCAAAATTCCGTCTCCGATCGGTGCAGACAACGGAAACTAGCCCCAACAACGCATACACGGGTGGGATTAGGACCTATCCTCACCTATTAGAGAGTAGGAGGCCGGTGTAGGTAAAATTGATTGTTATGTTTCTCGCTAATGTATATGTTAGAAGATGAATGATCTTGACTGGATGTACACGGGCCGCCCAAGTGATCGTGATTACACAGCTGAATGGATTGAGAAAACATATTTGTTCTTGGAGCAAGCATTCGGCGAGGCTGCTAAAGGAGCGAGTCGAGTTCTGTGTCCCTGCAGTAGGTTTGCTAATCGGAAAAGGCAATGCAAGGATACCATGGGCAAGCACATTGTCATGTATGGGTTTACCCCGGACTATACCCGATGGGTCCACCATGGTGAAGCCCATCGAATGAGAGAGGAGGTGGTGAGAGCACGCGTCGAGGAGTTTGATGCCGATGCCGGGGTAGCAAGCATGTTAGATGACTTTCATCAAGCATAGTTCGGTGATGGATGTACGGACGAGGAGGAGGAGCCAGAGGCTAGCGCAAAGGCGTTCTATGATATGTTTGCTTCTGCACGGCAACCCCTTCATGGCCACACAAAGGTCTCTCAGTTAGACGTCGTTGGTCGTCTAATGGCGTTAAAGTCTTAGCTTAGCATGAGTCGAGACGCCTTCAACAGTATGCTGACAGTTGTTGGTAGCTTGCTTCCAGAGGCTCACATTCTCCCGAAGAGAACGTACGAGTCACAGAGATTGCTTCATGCCATTAAGATGCCGTATGATCAGATACATGCATGTCCGAATAGGTGCGTTCTATTCAGGAAAGAACACGCCGAAGCAAAGTACTACCCGATGTGCGAATCCTCTAGGTATCTAGAGGTAGAGTCTGCCGATGGCCAAAAGAGGCAGCTTGACATTCCCGTGTCAGTCGTAAGGCACCTCCCTTTCATACCGAGGCTCCAACGGCTATACATGACCAAAGAATCCGCCAAACAGATGACATGGCACAAACATGGCAAACGATACAATCCTAACAAGATGGTGCATGTATCCGATGGTGAGGCGTGGACCCACTTTGATGGCATTCATCATGAGAAGGCGAAAGAGGCTCGTAATGTCCGTGTTGCGCTTGCGACAGATGGGTTCAATCCTTTTGGCATGATGGCTGCGCCCTACTCATGTTGGCCCGTGTTTGTGATCCCCCTCAACCTTCCTCCCGGTGTGTGCATGCAAGCACAACACATGTTATTAACGTTGATCATTCCCGGACACCTGAGGAATCATATGGGTGTGTACGTGGAGCCCGTGATTGATGAATTGATCAGTGCCTAGAATAGGGTATGGACATATGACCATGCTACAAAGAGAAACTTCAGGATGTATGTGTGGTACCTTTACTCCATGCATGATTTTGCTGCGTACGCCATATTCCGTGCCTGGTATGTTAATGGGAAGTTCCCTTGTCCAATCTGCAAGGAAGCTCTGAGGTTCATTTATCTGAAAAAGGGTACTAAGTTTTCAGGGTTCGACCTGCACCGACAATTCCTCCCGCTTGACCATCCATTCAGACGAGACATAAAAAACTTTACTAAAGGACTCGTGGTGACGGACCCTCCACCCCAGATGTTGACTCCTGCCGAGGTTCGTGAAAGGATAGAAGCCCTTGAGCTCAACTCAGAATGTGATGGCTTTATGGGGTATGGTCTGCAAAATATGTGGACGCATAAGTCGGGCTTGACTCGGCTTACCTATTTTGATGACCTCCTCCTTCTGCACCACATTGATGTAATGCACACGGAAAGGAATGTCGTCGAAGCACTCTGGGGAACAATCATGGATATTTCTAAAAAGTCGAAGGATAACCCTAAGGCTAGATTGGATCTGGCAATGTTGTGCGACAGACCAAAGTTAGAGATGAGGCCTCCTAGACGCGGCAAGACATGGACAAGGCCCCCAGCTGATTATATATTGAAAAGGCCACAAAGAAGGGAAGTTCTAGAATGGATACTGGACTATAATGTTCCCCCGATAGATACGCCTAATCGAGGAGAGGAGTGAAGTTAGACACTCTACGAGTCTTAGGGATGAAGAGTCATGACTACCACATCTGGATTGAATGCCTTCTCCCAGCGATGGTGCGAGGCTATTTCCCTAAGCATGTTTGGCTAGTCATGGCAGAGTTGAGCTATTTCTTTCGCCAGCTATGTGCTAAGGAGATATCTCGTACCATGATTGCGACCTCGAAAAAATGGCACCCGTTTTGATACGTAAGCTAGAGAAGATATTTCCACCGGGCTTCTTCACTCGATGCAAAGATCTCGATTTTGCACCTCCCATATGAGGCACGAATGGGGGCCTGTGCCCATTCCATTCGTGCTATCCAATCGAGAGAGTTCTAAAGGTTCTTCGGAAGAAATACGTAAAACAAAAATAAAATCGAGAATTCCATGGCAGAGGCACATATCCTCGAGGAGGTGTCCAACTTCACAACAACTTATTATAGTGACAACCTTCCGAGCGCGTATAATCCTCAGCCTCGTTACAATGATGGTGGAAATGAGTCGAACCTCAGTCTTTTCTGAGGGCAACTCGAAAGCACGAGTGGATCGACAAACAAGATCTTGCAATATGAAGAGTGACGCGCTATCATGTTCTGTGTGTTGATCAACCTCGATGAAGTGGAGCCATATATCACGTAAGTTGTGAACGAACTTGATCCATACGCCATCATTATTTATTGCATCTAACTCCTATGATCTCGTTGGTATAGGGAATTTCTTCATGAATTCTGGCGTCAACCGCGCCCTCCTAGCCCGCAGGAAACGGATGCTCTCCTTAGAAACGGTGTGGAAAATAGGAAACCTAAATTTATTTCATGGTTCAAGAAGAAGGTACCGTCCAATTTAGCTCCTATTTAGTTACATCTTTCGAGTTGTATACCAACCTTTCGTATGTGGGCTTGGCTTGCAGGCCTAAATTGATACGACTATGACTCCCGAGTTGAGATAGGTTGCAGATGGCTTCGACTTTAGGGTCAAGTCATCCAGTGGTTATGATGTCAATGGGTATCGCTTCCACACAACGGGCTACGAGCAGCTTCATCAGAATCGAAGAACAACAAGTTCCGGGGTTTTTACGCCCAGCCAAGATGGGGTCGAGTATTATGGAAGAGTGAAAGAGATATACGAGCTCACTTTTTATGGTTCAACGCCACTTACTCCCGTCATATTCAAATGCCACTGGTTTGATCCTACGGTAACGGCACGGACCCATTCTCATCTTGGTCTAGTCGAGATTCGACAGGATACCACCCTACCCAGAGACGATGTATATATTGTGGCCCAATAGGCGACACAAGTTTATTATCTCCCTTATGCGTGCCAAAGCAATGCGCACCTGAAGGGTTGGGATATTGTGCACAAGGTACTGCCACACGGCAAATTACCTGTCCCAAATGATGACGATTATAACTTCAACCCAAACACGTACGAGGGAGAGTTCTTTCAGGCAGAAGGGCTAGATGGGAGGTTCGAGATAGACTTGACCGAAGCGTTAGAAATGGAAGGTGGCCTAGAAATGGCTGATGACGAGGAGGATGGAGATGAGGTTGAAAATGTGAGAGACTTACAAATGCTTGAGCGACATCATATTGGCAACGATGACGAAGACGACAATCCTCCATTGGACGGGGTTGAGTACTTTGACATGTTTGATACCGATCATGAGGCTTATGATCCTGATCATGAAAATTATACTTAATACATATAATGCTATTTATTTATATTTAACCTTATGTTATAATTCTGTTATCAAATACATGCTATTTATTTATATTTTAACCTAATTTTCTAATCATGTCTTATTTGTTCTTGTCAAATGCAGGTGCTTCGTTGAAGATGGTGGGCGACCGGTCGATGAACCTGTCCTCGTTGTACAACAAGACAAAAGCTGCAATGACAGGAACATCCAGCAGGAGGCGTGGGTGGAGGAGCAGGCGCACGAGGGAGCCGTCTCCTCCTCGGCCGCGTGAGGAGGAGGACGAGCAAGAGCAGGACGAGGCTGAGGACGAGGACGAGCAGGAGGTGATAGCTCCCTAGACGGAGGAGGAGCAGGAGGAGCAGGATGGGGACGAGGAGGAGGAGGACGCGGTGGGTGCTTGTTCTACTTCTTCCGGTACCTCATCGAGTGTGTACTTGCGCGGTCCCGTGAGTCTCCTTGCAGTACCGCACCCGACGAGGCGGCCGGTGATTCGCCCTGAGGGCCAAAAGTAAGTAACTTCCATGGTATTACTATTTCATATGACATATTGACAGTTGAATTATAAACTAATGCTATTGGTTAACCACTTTTCAGGAACTGGTTGATTGTGGTGCCGGGTGAGCACTCACGCCCACCAAATAATGTCCTGGGTCTTCTATGTAAGACGCACTACCCTGGCCTGGTGACGTACGCCGGGAAAGAGGAGCCTCCCTGGACCTTCGAGCACTACGCCATCAGCCCAGATCCAAAACATCAAAACAAGGCGGTGCGTGTAATACGGGAGTTTTGGGTAAGTCTTTCATCCAACCCTAGCAATCTTAATGCATCAAATTTATTGCACTTATCTTTAAATAAGAAATTGACCCTTTATGTTTGCGTGTAGACTTTTTACAAATGCGAGGAGGGATACGAGCAGAAGGCCCAGGACTGCGTCTCCCGGTCCTGCAAGAAGCTCGTCACCGACTTGCACTACGAGGCACGTCTCCAGGCCATTGTCACTTACCATGGCCTCAACCTTGGGGAGAAGGCCAACAAAAAAGAAGCGAGGATGATGAGGCTGACCCGGGACCAGTACCTTGCGGTATATAAAGGATATGATCTTTTATTTTACACATGTCTACGTTGATCACCTTATATGTGAAATTGTGATGTGCAGACTTGCCCCTGGTGGTGCTCTGCCCACCGCGACTGCTGGGAGCGGATCGTGGACAGGTGGTGCGGTTCGGAGTGGGAGGAGACCCAACACGCTAAATGGGAGTGCCGCTTGATGATGCCCGGCGTATCGCACCATCAAGGCGGCCGCAATCTCGCTGCATACACAAGCGCCTGGGTAAGCTAAATCAATAACTCTTGATTTCACCTTGTGATTTTTTCTTCACTAACTCCGTTTCTTGCAGTCTCAGAGCCATGGTGGCACCGAATGCCCCATCTTCAAGGCATATGCTATGGCGCACAAGGGCAAGGTGACGTCTGACGTCTCATACAACCCAGAGGACCCTCCCGAGGCGTACACCAACGCGAGCGTGCACAGCCGCCTCAGCGAGTACACGTCCGCGGCGAGGAGGGTACACGGCGAGGACTACGACCCGAGCACCTAGGACCTTGACCCAGAGATCGTCATGAGGGTGGGTGGAGGAAAGAAGCATGGGCGTTACTGGATGGGCGACGGCGTCATCGACACGGCCTCAACTCCCACTCTCTCCCAGCTGCGAGCACAGAGCACGAACACAAGCGTGCCCATACGCTCGTGGCCACCGGCTTCACAGCTCGCTTACGCCACACTCAAGGTAATTTCTTTTGTTGTAAGCTTCAGTCCATGACGTTTCAATTATTCTAACTCCACCTTTGCATTACTGCAGGCCAAGATGGAAGCAGAAAGGAGGGAGGCGTTGGAGCGGCACCAGGCGGTACAGGCCCAGCTCTAGGCAGAGGGTCGTGCGTGAGCAGACTGAGGCGAGGATGGCGCAGCTCATCGCCTTCGTCAGCCAGATGGGTGCACGTTCGGGGATGGAGATTCCACTGGCACTACTCAATCCAGTAGTGCCTCCGCCTCAACCTCATCTCTTTGGGACTCCTGTAAGTATAAATGTGTATTGGTTTCGCTCGAACTTTGATCATCACACATACTAACCCGGTCTCTTTTGTGCAGCCTCAGTCGGTGGGTTCGAACAACCCGGCTTGGCCTACGACGCAGTCACCACAGTCTTCACCAGGGACGAGGTGGCCAGGTTGGTAGGGTGGACAGTGAGTTGGCTCTTGAGAGGTTTGTGAGTTGGCCCCTGACCGTCTGCTTCTATTTTCAATAATGCACTTGATCCTTATGAGATTTGGAGACTTGTGATGCACTAGAAACATTTGTGATCGGATTGTGATCGAATTTGTGATGTACTGTGATGTGATGTGATCGGATTGTGATCGGATTTGATATATGTGATGTGATTGTGATATATGCATTGTGGATGTACTGTGGATGTGATTTATGTGATGTTTATGTGATATATGTACTGTGTATGTGATATATATATCTTTGTGTGTCTTTGTGATTTAATACAAAATCAAACTAAAAAAATTATGGTCACTTTGCCGAGTGCAATGACCAAAGCACTCGGCAAAGTGACCATATTTGTCGAGTGCAATGGTAAAGGCTTTCGGCAAAGATTTTTTTAAAAAAACCAGAATTAAATCTTTGTCGAGTGCCCAGAGGGGAGGCACTCGGCAAAGGTTTTTTTTAAAAAGATAATTCTTTGCCGAGTGCCAGGTGAGGAGGCACTCGGCAAAGGATTTTCAAAAAAAATTTAATTCTTTGCCGAGTGCCCCGGCCCGAGCCACTCGGTAAAGGATTTTCAAAAAAATTTAATTCTTTGCCGAGTGCCCCGGCCCGAGGCACTCGGCAAAGGATTCTCAAAAAAATTAATTCTTTCCGAGTGCCACGTGGGGAGGCACTCGGTAAAAGCCGCCGTGAGCGCCTGGCGCCGTTAACGGACGCTTTTCTTTGCCAAGAGCCCCGTTTGGCACTCGGCAAAGCCTTTGCCGAGTGCCTGACAAAAGGCTCTCGGCAAAGAGCCCGTTGCCGACGGAGGCTTTGCCGAGAGCTACACTCGGCAAAGCCTTTGCCGAGTGTTTTTAGGCCTTTGCCAAGTGCCTGGGGCACTCAGCAAAGAACCGAATTCCTGTAGTGTAAGCATAGTATTTGCATTAATTGAAATAGGCTTAGGAGTCTCACCTAGGGGGCATGAATGAGCCATGTGTCCCTTTTCCCGGCATGAGTAGCACTTCTTCTTTGCTAGAGCCTTCTCTTCCTTGCTCTTGTTGTGCTTCTCATTGCCTTGCCTCTCATGAGTTGCTTGAGCCTTCTTCTCAAGCTTGTTGGGACACTTCGAGGCAAAGTGTCCCATATCTCCACATGCATAGCACTTGATGTGAGCCAAAACATTCTTCTCTTGATTCTTGCTCATCATCTTGGCATCTTGATTTGGAGTTGGATGCCTTCTTGCTTGACCACCCCTTCTTGTTCTTTTCTTCATCTTTAAGTCATCACCTTCATGGTTGATCTTGACTTGAGCTTGGGGTCTCAACTTGTGGCTTTGGTTGAGGCTCTTCTTGTTGCTTCACCAATTGCTTGGTTGGGCACATTGAGGTGAGATGACCCCACGTGCGACACTTGAAGCACTTGACACGCTTGAGCCTCTCTTCTTCCTTCTTCAACTTGAGCTTCTCTTTGTTGGGGCAAGCATTTGTAAGATGTCCCACTTCTTGGCATATGAAGCACAAGAAATGAGAGAGCCTCTTTTCTTCTAGCTTCTTCATCTTCTTTGCTTTCCTTCTCTCCCCTTTTGTCATGTCTTTCTTGTTCTTGTTGAAACCAATGCCACACTTGTCACTATAGCTTCTTTGATTCTTCATCATGTGCTTAAAGGTGACTTTGGAGTTGTAGCACCTCTCCAACTTGTTTCTCAAATTCTTCACTTTCTTTTTGAGCTCATTGTTCTCCTTCAAAAGGTTAGTCTCACAAGACATAGAAGTAGAACAAGCATCTATATGTGAAGAATATGGCATAGCAAGTAAATCATCACAAGAGGTGGATACATGCTTCTTGCCTACATCACAAGGGTTAGCAACAATATGTGATTGATCATTTGACCCAAATGATGAGCTCTCACTAGTTTTGATTTCTTCATTAGAAAGCTTGTTAGTGAGAAAGGCATGGTCTTGTATCAAGTTATTATGATCAACGATAAGCTCTTTATGATGCAATTTTAGTTCCTCATGTGAACACGTATTAACATAAAGTAGATGCTTTTGTTGTTCACATGTGGTCTTTAGAAAAGAGTTTTTATTTTGCAATTTCTTTGTTTTAGCCATCTCATTTTCTAAAGCCTTGGTGAATCTACATACAAGCTCAAGACTTGGATTATCACAATCAATAACCACGTTAGCAATTGATACCTTTGTGTCATCATGTGACATGAAGCAAAGTGGTGTTGTTGGTGAGCTTGTGGAGACATCACTCTCATAGCCATCATCACCATCAAGTGTGCTTGGAGTAGAATCGTCACTTGCATCACTTGTGGCATCATCATCCTTGTCAAGTAATCTTATGGTAGAATCATCATCATCATCACTTGACTATGAGGTGGAGCAATCTTCCACAACCACCGAGTTATGAAGATGCTCAACATCCTCATGTTCCTCCTCCTTGTGATCATCCTCCACCTTAAATTTTTCATCATCACTTGTGGAGTCATCACCATAGAGGGCTTAGAGTGCCTCCCATACTCTATGAGCACTCTCAATGTCCCACACGCGCCTGTAAATATCTTCATACAAAGCACATGTCAAATAGTAAAGGGCACATGAATCAAGTTGTAAGCAATCCTCTTGAGCTTGGGTGAGATTGCTCTCATCCAACGCATCCCGAGCAAAGCCTACAACAATAATCCACCACGTCTTGGGACCCTTTGCACGTAAATGATCAAGTATATGGTGCTTCCACCGTACAAAGTCCGTGCCATCAAAAATATGCATGTGGCAATCATCATCTAACCAACTAGTCGCCATCCTCTCGGGTCGGTGAAGACCGTTAATGAGAGACCTCGCCCTGATACCAATTGAAGGGTCGAGATGACGGACTAGAGGGGGGTGAATAGTCCTTTCTAAAATCTAATCGTAGCGGAAGATCGAATTAAATGTGGAATTGAAACTATCGGTCTAACCAAGACTTCACCCCTCTAACTAAGTTCAAGCACCTTACACAAGAATCCTAGGTTGAGCCACTAAGGTGCAAGGCTAGGTAGTGCTTCCCTATCCAATACTAGATTGCAAGTTCACACAAACCTAAGCAACTAATACTCAATCAAACTGGGGAGCACCTATATATACTAGTGAGCAAAGTGCACAAAGCCTAAGCCACTAGAAGTTCTCACTAGCACGGCTACACAAGCCTAACTAGTGATCTTAATTGCTTAGCTACACAAACTAAGCAAAGTGACTAGCAAGGCTACACAAGCCAACTAGCCACGCAATCGCTACTTCTAAGCTACACAAGCTAAGAAGGTAACTAGCAAGCTACACAAGCAAACTAGCTACAGAAGAGCAACCACTACTTACTAGCACAAGTAATGAACGAGTAATGACAAGCTAGTGAATGCAAACCGACGAGAAGAGTAGATAAATTGACACGTCGATTTTTTACCGAGGTTCACTTGGTTGCCACCAAGCTAGTCCTTGTTGAGACAAGCTCCCAGGTTGTCGTCGGTCCTCTTGCTAGTGGTGACCCATAAGTCACTCTCTCCCACCGGAGTGCTCACCACGAGCTCTAGCACTTGACCGCGTCGAACCACTTGTTGCTCTTCGTGTCTCCCTTTTACTAGAGTTGCTCTTCGCGATCTCCCATGGGGTGAGCACAATCCCCCTCACAATGTCACTCCACGTGACTAGCAATCACCACTCAATCTCCGAGCATGCTACAACGATGCCCACAAGCCTCCAAGCCGTCTAGGCGGTGGCAACCTCCAAGAGTAATAAGCGCCACTGGCTTGCAACTCGATAACCTAGTGCCACACCTTGCAATCTCTCAATGCAATGTACTAGAATTACTAACTCACTCTTGAATGCAATCACTACAAGCTCTAGTGAGTTAGAGGGCTCTCAAGCACCACCAAGCAAGGACACCAAGTCCCTAATGTGCTCAGCAACCAGCCAAAGCCAGCCAAGGCAACTACTTATAGCCACAAGGGCTAAAAGAGCCGTTGCCACGAAACTAGTCAGCAGAGCTGACCGGACGCTCACCAAGAGACGACCGGACGCGTCCGGTCGCAGCGTCCGGTCGCTCCCGCGACGCCACGTGTCCCTGCCATTCAAACTAGCCATTCGCGCGCAAGGGCTAACTCGCGCGCGCCATGCCATAGTGACCGGATGCGTCCTGTCCACCGACCGGACGCGCGACGCCCAACGTCCAATCACAACACAGAGAGCTCCAAAACTGATTTTTCCTGACCGGACGCGTCCGATCAGAACTGATCGGACTCCCCCAGCGTCCGGTCCTCCTTAGCTCGCCTACGCCTCACCACAGCACGCCGACCGGACGCAGCACCGGAGCGTCCGGTCGCGCGGAGTCCGGTCACCACCGAAAACACCCCGGACGCGCACACTTGACCGGCAGCGTCCGGTCCACCCTCGACCGGCGTTCGGTCGAGTGTTTCTCAGCGAGAAACACTCCGACGATGTCGCCACCACTTTCGGCCTCCGGCGCAATGGAAAATGAGCACTTCACTTTCACGAAAGCACCGAATCCCGCCTCGCAAGCTCGGTGGAAGGGAGACAGGATCCTAAATCCCTCTCAACCCGGCAAACTCCATCCCCTTTGCAAATGTGCCAACACCACCAAGTGTACATCACCATGTGCAAGTGTGTTAGCATTTTCACAATCATTTTCCAAAGGGTTTTCACTCCTTCTCTCAACGCCACTCGATCTTAGCAACACAATGCAAAGTTAGATCGCTCAAGTGGCACTAGATGACTGATATGCAAACAAGTTTGCCCCTCTTGATAGTACGGCCATCTATCCTAAACCCGGTCATTAACTTCTCTACACACCTATGACCGGTGAAATGGAAACGCCCTAGGTTATACCTTTGCCTTGCGCTTTCCACTCCATCTCCTCCAATGCCGATGCAACACATGCACCGACATCCACATGAAAGATATGATTCACTTCATATCATCACATGGCCTTTGGTCCATCGATCTTGACCTCACTTGCTCTTCACCATCTCTTCGGTCGTTCGGCGCCAAGTCTTTGCTCAAGCCTCCCGACACTTGGTACCTACGGCTTTAAAGCCTCCAACTTGCCCTTCACTCTCACGATCGGTCCATCAAGCCAAGCCTTGTCTCGATCTTCACGTTTAGCGACATGACTCTATGTCATGTATCATGCATTAAGCTCCTTCATCATCACATGTGTGAGCCTCGCAACACATCACACCACCTCTATGGTATAGTTGCTCACACACATGTACCTGTGGACTAAATCTCTGTAAATCTCACATAAGCACAATTAGTCCACCTAGGTTGTCACTTAATTACCAAAACCAAACAAGGACCTTTCACTTATCTCGAGTCAAAATAGAATAAACTAAAAACTTTATTTTAAAAATAATTCACTACCTTTTCATATTAACTCCAATGAAGACAAAATTTATAACAAACTTGTAGCCCTCCACGTGATCTAAAACTTTATAGTTAAAATTTTATTAAATTTAAACAGTTTAGGATTTAAAAATATTGTCTATTATTTATGAGTTTTGAAATTTAAAATTTAAAATTATCAAACAACCATGGATATTGACAAGATCTATATAAAAATTATAGTTCTCAATACCATAGTATATTGAAAAGTATTATTTTGAAGTTGTTTAGGATCCTAGAATATTATTGTACGTTTTCTGATTTTGAAATTTAAACTTTAAAACTTTTCAACTATAATATTCTAAAACACTAAATGACTTCAAACAAAAAATTCACAACTACACCTACAAAGTTGTAAATCGTATTGGAAATTAAAACTTTTATACAGACCATGTCAAAATCTAAGATTTTTTATAATTTTAAATTGAAATTTCAGAATCTCAATAATATTTTGGGACTCTAAACAATTTTAATTTATAAAAGATTCAAATGTAAAGATGTAGATCATGTCAAGAGCTACAATTTTAATATAAAGATTGTCTTTATTTGAGTTCATATGATAAAATTATAAATTGTTTCTTAAATAATGTTTTTGGATTATCCTATTTTGACTCAAATAAAAGTTAAAACCAAGTTTGGGGACTAAATGACACCGTCATCCAAGTTTAAGAACAAGCGTTGATCATCTTACAAGTTTAGGGAACGAAATGACTTTGCCGACCAAGTTTAGAGACCTAAATTAATAGTTTATAAGTTGATGGACAGGATGACACCGCCGACCAAGTTTAGGGGGCCAGCGGTGAATTTTACTCTTTTGGAAATCTAGCCTCCAAGCCTAGGCAGATTGGAGCCGACTAAACCAAGAAGAAGGCCGAGGGAAAAGGGTCGGTGTCAGGGGCCAAACAACCGGCCTGTTAAGCCTCTGGCTAAACATTTAAAATAGGCCGTTATTAGCGCTCTAGTTCAGCCCATCGAAAGGCCAGGCCTCGCAGGCCATCGCCTGAAAGGTCCTAAATGGCTAGAGGGGGGTGAATAGCCTATAAAATTTTTTGTAAAGCACTAAACAAACCGGTTAGTATAACAAATGGCAAAGCAAGTGTTGCGCTAGCCTAGAGGGGGTTGCAAGCCAACCTAACCAATTCTAGCAATTCTAATACACTAGGCACACTAAGAATAGAGTCCTTAGCAATACAACTAGGCTACACAACCTAATACACTACTTAGCACAAATGTAGTCGCAAGGAAGGAAATCAAGTGTGCAAACCGTGCCTTTAGGATGATGACCAATCACCGTCTTGTCAATACAATGAAACCCAAAGAAATAATCCAATATAGAAATCCGAGTTGATCTCGAAGGATCAAACCACACAAGAACACCGAGGGACACAAGATTTTTGTCCCGAGGTTCACGTGCTTGCCGGCACGCTACTCACCGTTGTGTCGACCGCACACTCGGTAGTTCGGTGGCTAATTGGCGTCACAAGCCAAGCCCTCACCGGGCGCCACAAGAACTCACACAAAGTTAGGGTAACTCAATGACACGAGATTCCACTAAGGATTCCTTTCGCGATCTCCTGCGGGGTGGGATCAACACCCCTCACAATCATCTCCGGAGTGGCCAAGAACAATCTTCAACCTTACTCAACTCCGGCTCGCTGCTCCAACCGTCTAGGTGATGGCAATCACCAAGAGTAATAAGCTCAATCGCAGCAAGAACGCTCACTAGTGCCACTAGATGCTCAATCACAAGGCAAATGCACTAGAAGCTCTCCCAAACACTCTCTAGATCAATCAAGAGTCATGCAAAGTAAGGGAGGAGTTTGCTTAGCTCCAGGGGATGTCAAGAGTGTCAAAGTGCCAAGAGAGGCTCCCCCAAGCCGGCCAATTCACTTATATAGGCGCCCACAAACTCACATAGCCGTTGCTCACAAAACCAGCATTCTGCGCACTGACCGGACGCGCGCATCGAGCCGACCGGATGCGTCCGGTCGCGGCGTCCGGTCCAACATAACTCGCCACGTGTACTAGCCGTTTGAACTCATCTTTTCGCGCCCAACGATCAGCTCTGCTCGCGCCCTCTGCAGAACGACCGGACGCGTCCCCAGTGCTCACCGGACACCAGCACAGTAGCGTCCGGTCGGCCACCAGAGAGGTCCAGAAACGCATTTTCTTGACCGGACGCGTCCGCAGCACCTCGGCCGGATGCGCCCGGCGTCCGGTCCACACTCAGCTTACATCGGCCGTGCCAGCACACACGACCGGACGCGGCAACGGATCGTCCGGTCCCCCAGCGTCCGGTCACCCCTGAAAAACGACGGACACAGCAGCTTGACCGGACGCGTCCGGTCCTACCAGGATAGCGTCCGGTCACTTCTGAGTGACTCCTTTTCGTCCAAAAACTTCTAAGTCCCGCCTCGCGAGCTCGGCGGGAGGGTTCCACACCCAAACACCATCATCTCTTGCTCTTATGTGCCAACACAAAAGTGTCTCTCCACTTGTGCACATGTGTTAGCATTTTTAAATGGATTTTACAAGAGTTAGTGAGCACACTAGGTCCCTAATGTATATGCAAAGTCATTGCTTACCTAGTGGCACTTAGATAACCGATATTGCGCGACATCGCCTCTCTTAATAGTACGGTTATCAATCCTAAACCCGGCCATCAACTTCTCTACTCGCCTATGGCCGGCAAAATGGAAATGCCCTAACATATACCTTTGCCTCTAGCATTCCATCTTGCTCCTCATCTTCCTTCATCTCCAACTGTGGTATTTGATCATCTTTGGTCTTCACCATCACCTTGATCACCACTCCACCACTTGGCTTGGACTTCCCCTTTTCCTAATGCTACACACTTAGCAATGGGGTTAGTCCTAGGTTTCATCAATTAGCCAAAACCAAACTAGAGCTTTCATCGCCCCACTCCACGACAAAAGGCCCAACTAGGCCGAGGCGGGAGGCCCATGAATGGACTGCGACGTGCAGCCCCGGGCGGAGGGGTTGAACCACGACCCCCGGGCGCGCGGCTCGTACGACCCCCCAGCCGAATGGGTGGGCCCTCGGAGTCGCAACCCAGGGTGTCACGATTCGCATGACCCCCCGCGCGCACCTTTGCCTGGAAGTGATCCAGGCTTGTGCCTCAAGCCCGGGCGACGGTGTGTAGCTAGATACCTGCGTGATAGAGCAACCAATGTCTACTCCGCTAGTGCCCCGCACAGGGCATGGAAGGGGATCGTTTGACCACACTGTAAGCCAGAGAAGGGCATGGAACGTAGTTTGACTATACTGTTGGCCAGCGCAGGGCATGGCGCACCGTCTGACCGCCCTAATGGCATGACAGTTCGGACGACCCGTCTGTCACGATCCACGCCTATGCCGTACGACACCATTAAGCCTAACCCGATACGACGAAGGTTCTAATCAACTGCTCATCCTCTCCGCCCACTGTGAGGGCATGGGCAGACGCTTCGGCGACACGATAACACGGCGAGCAGTTCAAGGCGACGTGAGTTGCACAAGAAGGCTACGTGCGAGGGGGAGGTTGTGGGTTCGACCCCACGGCCGCGTAACGTGTGATTTTACGCAAAAAATAAGCGACTTGCGACTTCGACTGTGGCCGGCAACTTCTCTACTCGCCTATGGCCGGCAAAATGGAAATGCCCTAACATATACCTTTGCCTCTAGCATTCTATTTTGCTCCTCATCTTTCTTCATCTCCAAGTGTGGTATTTGATCATCTTTGGTCTTCACCATCATCTTAAACACCACTCCACCATTTGGCTTGGACTTCCCCTTTTTCTAATGCTACACACTTAGCAATGGGGTTAGTCCTAGGTTTCATCAATTAGCCAAAACCAAACTAGCTTTCAATCTCCCCCTTTTTGGTAATTGATGACAACCTCCACAAAGATAGGAATTAAATTCAATTTTGGCTTTACACCACTTGTCCAAGCAATTTGAGCTTGTGAAAAGAATTGGACAAATCATGTAAAACACATTTGGTAGCTATGGCTCCCTCTACATGTGTGCTAAGAGTTTGGATTAGAAGCTTTGCACACATGATGGATAACATAGTTTTGGGAGAGTCATTTCTACCAAATTGATGCTAAGGTGTATAGAATGGACCTTTGAAGCGTGATACCATTGGAGTGCACATCATGAACCATCCTTAGCACCAAATCTAGCTAGAAACATCAAATAGCTAGAAACCCCATGAGATCAATATTAAAAGCACGGTTTCTAGATACCACTTGAAAAACACTAAATCTAGTTAGAACCTATACATGGTAGTAGTCAATTCATCAATCAAGTTCTATACTAGCAAGCACCACATAAGCAAGAGAGATACCACTTATGAAATAAACAAAACTAAGTGCAATGCAAGCAATCATATGAATATGCACATTCAAACGCAATCAATCATGTTCATGAGCTTGCTCCCCCTACTTGTGTGCTTCAAAATTTGGATCCCTTTCCATTCTTCAATCTTTATTTTCTCTCCCTCTTGGTGCATGCTATCTTTGTTTCTCCCCTTTTGTCATCAATGACCACAAAGGGATATGATCATGCTTAGTGTATACTTGAAATCATGGAGGGAGCTTGGAGTAGAGAGATGATCACTTAAAGTTGAGGATCACTTGTTTCTATAAACTTCCTTCTCTTGTGGTTCAAACTAGCAAACTTGCATAAGTAATCTAGTTTGGTTTGAACCAATGACAAGCTTCTTCACACATCTTTTAATGGTTATCTTGTCAATGTTGAACTAAATCCTTTCTTGCTCATTTAACTAGATCAAACACTAGGTTCATATTCTCATAAACAAGTCATATTTAGCCACTAAATCATACAAGACATAGAAGCAATAGTGGCATAATATGTACTCAAGATCATTTTGTTTTCATGAATGAGCCTAATTGAACAAGAGATATCACGAGAATATATCTTTATGTTCTAAGCAAGTCCTTAGTAAATAGGAATACATCATGCCAATCAATGTCACCTTTGCTTTAGTTGAAGGAGAGGCATGTCATATAATGGGGGTGCATTCATTTCATATTGGAGAAGTCAAGAATGTTCAATTCATTTCTCAAAGTGCAAAATCTCTTCTCATCAAGTGGCTTGGTAAAGATATCGGCAAGTTGATCATCAGTGCCAACACTCTCAATAGAAATGTCTCCCTTTGCTTGGTGATCTCTAATAAAGTGATGTCTTATGTCAATGTGCTTAGTCCTTGAATGTTGAACCGGATTGGTGGTGATCCTCACGGCACTTTCATTGTCACATAGCAATGGCACTTGTCCAAATTTGATTCCAAAATCCTTCAATGTGGCCTTCATCCATAGCAATTGAGCACAACAACTCCCCGCACTAATGTATTCGGCTTCGGCGGTAGAGAGTGCAACACTATTTTGTTTCTTGGATGACCATGAGACAAGTGACCTTCCTAGCAATTGGCATGTTCCACTAGTGCTCTTTCTATCCACCTTGCATCCCATATAGTCGGAGTCCGAATATCCAATCAACTCAAAGTTTGACCCCTTGGGATACCACAATCCAATATTTGGTGTGTGCTTGAGATATCTCAATATTCTCTTGGTTGCCTTCAAATGACTTTCTCTTGGTGAAGCTTGAAACCTTGCACACATACACACACTGAACATAACATCCGGCCTAGAAGCGGTCACATAGAGTAAGCTTCCAATCATGGACCGATACAACTTTTGATCTACCATGTTGCCACTTGTATCCAAGTCAAGATGACCATTTATTCCCATTGGAGTTCCAATTGACTTGGCTTCTTCCATTCCAAACTTCTTCAACATGTCCTTGATATACTTGCTTTGACTCACAAATGTGCCTTTCTTCAATTGCTTGATTTGTAGACCAAGGAAGTAGCTAAGCTCTCCAATCATAGACATTTCAAACTCTTTTGCCATCATTTGTCCAAACTCTTCACAAAAGTCTTGGTTGGTTGATCCAAAGATAATGTCATCCACATAGATTTGCAACACAAACAAGTCATTTCCAATCTTCTTGGTGAAGAGAGTGTTATCAACCTTCTCCATTTTGAACCCTTTAGAGAGTAGGAAATCTCTCAATCTCTCATACCATGCCCTTGGAGCTTACTTCAAGCCATAGAGAGCCTTCTTTAACTTGTAGACATAGTTGGGCTTCTTGATATCTTCAAATCCTGGGGGTTGCTCAATATACACTAGCTCATTAATGAATCCATTCAAGAAAGCACTTTTCACATCCATTTGATATAGTTTGATGTTGTGGGCACAAGCATAGGCTAATAAGATTCTAATTGCCTCTAATCTTACAACTGGTGCATAGGTTTCTTCAAAGTCAAGACCTTCAACTTGAGTGCATCCTTGTGCTACCAATCTTGCTTTGTTTCTTACAACTATGCCATCTTGATCTTGCTTGTTTTAGAATACCCACTTGGTGCCAATGACATTGTAGTTCTTTGGACGCTCAACTAGTTCTCAAACTTGATTTCTTTCAAAGTTGTTGAGCTCTTCATGCATGGTATTGACCCAATAATAATCCATCAAAGCTTCATCTATATTTTTGGTTCTATGGATGAGACAAATGAGTAGTGTTCACAAAATGATGCCAATCTTGATCTTGTTTGCACACCACTTCTAATATCACCAACCACTTAATCTAGAGGATGATCCCTTGCAATATGTGTTGGTTGGAGAATATGAGGTTGAGCACTTGAGCTTGGTTGATCACTTAGTTAAGATGATGTACTAGCCACTTGATCTTGCAATTTAGAACCACTAGCTTGATTTTGATCTTGAGATCCATTAGCTTGAACTTGAGCATTACTAACTTGCACATTTGGAGAACCAATCACTTGATCTTTATCATCTTCAATATCCACCACTTGAGTTGGCCTAATGTCCCCAACATCCATTTCTTTCATGGCTTGTATCAATTGAGTGCCTCTCACATCATCAAGATTCTCTTCCTCATCTTATGAGCCTTTGGTTTCATCAAATTCAACATCATGCACTTCCTCAACTATTCCATGAGTGAGATTCCAAACTCTATAAGCTTTGCTTGTAGTTGAGTAACCGAGTAGGAATCCTTCATCACACTTCTTCTTAAACTTGCTCAATCGAGTTCCCTTCTTGAGAATATAGCATTTGCATCCAAACACTATAAAGTATGCAATATTGGGCTTTCTTCCATTCAACAACTCATATGGTGACTTCTCCAATAGCCTATGACAATAGAGCCTATTTGAGCAATAGTTGGCGGTATTGATTGCTTCGGCCCAAAATAAATGATCCACATTGTATTCACTCAACATTGATCTTGCCATATCAATCAAGGTTCTATTCTTCCTTTCAACTAGCCCATTGGATTGAGAAGTGTACTTGGTCGAGAATTGATGCTTGATCCTAAAATTATCACATAAGCTCTTCAATTCTTGTGTTCTTGAACTCACTACCATTGTCACTTCTCACTTTATTGATTGATGTTTCAAACTCATTTTGGCATCTCTTGACAAAAGTCTTGAATGTGTCAAATACTTCACTCTTGTCAATAAGAAAGAACACTCAAGTATATCTTGTGTAGTCATCCACTATCACAAATCCATATTTATTTTCACCAATGCTCTCATACTTGGTTGGACCAAATAGATCCATGTGCAACAACTCAAATGGTTTGCTTGTGCTTATCATGCTTTTGTTGGGATGAGTGTTGTCAACTTGGTTTCCCATTTGGCATGAACTACATAGCTTGTCTTTCTCGAACACCACATCCTTCAACCCTTTAACTAGATCATACTTGATTAGCCGGTTGAGTTACTTCATGCCAACATGTCCAAGTCTTCTATGCCATAACCATCCCATGCTTGATTTGGAGATCAAACATGTTGTCAATTGAGCTTCACTAGCATTGAAGTCCACAAGACAGAGATTCTCAAATCTAAAGCCTTTGCATATCAAGTTGCTTACATCAACACTCACTATCTCAATATCATCAACACCAAATATGCATTTGAATCTAAAATCACACAATTGAGCCACGGACAAGAGACTGAAGTTGAGAGATTCCACTAACAACACATTGGAGATGGACATATCATTTGTAATTGTAATCTTTCCCAAGCCTTTCACCTTGCCTTTGCCATTGTCACCGAAAGTGATACTATCAACACCATTGCCACTTGATGAGATTGATCTGAACATTCTAGAATCCCCGGTCATATGTTGAGTGCATCCACTATCAAGCACCCAATGCCTTCCTCCGGCTTTATAATTGACGTACAAAAGCAAATCAATTCTTCTTAGGTACCTAAACTTGCTTGGGTCCTCCAAGGTTAGTCACTAAGCTTTTAGGCACCCAAATTGTCTTCTTCTTTGGGCCAACAATGGGAGCACCAATAAACTTAGCATTCACACCATTAGTACCCTTGGTAAGCAAATAACAAGAATCATAACAAATAGAGGATATGTTAGCATTCTTCTTGTTCTTGCAATATTACTCTACATGCCCCACTTGCTTGCAACTAGAGCAAAAACGACCATTGCCCTTCACAAAACTAGTCTTGTGAGAAACAAAGGCCGCCTTGCCATTCATGGGGGTATAGCCCGATCCCTCTTTGTTTAGGGAGAATCTTTGGCTACCCAAGCACTTTAGCAAGGGGGCATCTCCACCAAAGGCCTTGCCTAAGGCATGAGTGAGCTCATTCACCTCTATCTTGAGAGTCTCATTCTCCACCATGAGTGAGGCATCACAAGTGAAACCATCACTAATAGTAGATGTGGCATTGCTTGAGCTACAAGAGGGGTTAGCGGGACCAACAACAATAGGAGTATAGAATGATTCATCAAGAATATCACAAGTAACTCCTATATTGTATGTGTCTACGACATCCTCAATCTTAGTTTGATCAAGGAGGGAGGAGTGAGCCTTCTCAAGCTTGGTGTGAGCTTTCTCAAGCTTCTCATGGGCTTCCATTAGCCTCTCATGAGTAGCATTGAGCTCATCAAAGGATTGCTCAAGAGCTTTCTTGCTCTTGCGCAACTCTTTGCACTCCTTCCTCTTTTCCTCAATATAAGAGTGAGCATCTCGTAGCATGCTAATGAGGTCCTCCTTTGAGTACTCCTCATCATCATCACTCTCACTATCGCCCTCATCATTGGATTGTACCTTGGATGGCTTAGCCATTAAGCATGTCGATGGAGCATCAAAGAGTGAAAGCTTGTTGGAGATGGCAAAGACTAGCAAGTGCCTTCTTTCTTGACTTCTTGTCATCTTCACTCTCATCATCACTATCACTTGAGCCATCACTATCCCATGTGACACAATAAGATTGCCCCTTCTTCTTCTTCTTGAACTCAAGCTTCTTCTCCTTCTTTTCCTTCTCGTCCTTCCTCTCTTTCTTGTTCTTGTTCTTCTTCTTCTTGTCATCCTCATCACTATCATCATCACTAGAGAGAGGACAATTGGCAATGAAGTGATCTTTGCTCTTGCACCAAAAGCATCTCTTGGTCTTGATTGTATCTCTTCTCTTTCTAGAACCATAGCCCTTCTTCTTCATGAATTTGCTAAACTTATGCACAAGAAGAGCCATTGCTTCATCATCCACCTCACTTGAGCTTGTGCTAGCTTCATCACTTGATTCTTGCTTCTTCTTGCCTCTTGATGAAGTAGCCTTGAATGCAACCACTTCCTTGTCTTTCTTCTTCTCTTTGTCTTTCTTCTCATCCTTTTGAGAGCTCCCTTCCTGTTCCATACGGTAGGTGTCATGTGTGACCACCTCACCTGGTACTTGGTTAGGGGTCTTGGTGTCCAACCCTTCTCTCACTAGCATTGTGACCAAAAACTCAAATCTTGATGATAGGCTCCTTAGGAACTTATGAGAGAAATCCGCATTATCCACCTTCTCACCCAAACTCTTCAAGTCATTGACAATCACTTGGAGGCGGTGGTACATCTCCGGCACACTCTCATCATCTTGCATCTTGAAACTTGAGAGCTTGTCCTTCAGAATGTATAGCTTGGCACTTTTTACGGCTTGTGTGCCCTCATAGGTCTCCTCTAATCTTGTCCACACATCATGAGCCATTTCTAAATCCTTGATTTGCTCGAATACCTTTGACTCCAATGCTTCATAGAATGTGTTGATTACAATGTCATTGAATTGGAGCTTCTCTTCTTCTCTTGGAGTTGGGTCGGCGGGATCAATCACGGCAAAGTCCTTGTCCACAACCTCCCAAACCTTCCGGTTGAGTGATTTCAAGTATGCACACATCTTTCTCTTCCAGTGATCATAACCGGTGCCATCGAAGTGCGGCGGCTTCCCCACATGGTTGATATGGTTGACTTGAGCTATTTTAACACCGAAGGATGTTAAACCTTAATCAACCGTGACCTCGGCTCCGATACCACTTGAAAGGTCCTAAATGGCTAGAGGGGGTGAATAGCCTATAAAATTTCTTGCAAAGCACTAAACAAACCGGTTAGTATAACAAATGGCGAAGCAAGTGTTGCGCTAGCCTAGAGGGGGTTGCAAGCCAACCTAACCAATTCTAGCAATCCTAATACACTAGGCACACTAAGAATAGAGTCCTTAGCAATACAACTAGGCTACACAACCTAATACACTACTTAGCACAAATATAGTCGCAAGGAAGGAAATCGAGTGTGCAAACCATGCTTTTAGGATGATGACCAATCACCGTCCTGTCAATACAATGAAACCCAAAGAAATGATCCAATATAGAAATCCAAGTTGATCTCGAAGGATTAAACCACACAAGAACACTGAGGGACACAAGATTTTTGTCCCGAGGTTCACATGCTTGCCGGCACGCTACTCCCCGTTGTGTCGACCATACACTCGGCAGTTCGGTGGCTAATTGGCGTCACAAGCCAAGCCCTCACCGGACGCCACAAGAACTCACACAAAGTGAGGATAACTCAATGACACGAGATTCCACTAAGGATTACTTTCGCGATCTCCCGCGGGGTGGGATCAACAACCCTCACAATCACCTCCGGAGTGGCCAAGAACAATCTTTAACCTTGCTCAACTCCGGCTCGCTGCTCCAACCATCTAGGTGACGGCAAGCACCAAGAGTAATAAGCTCAATCGCAGCAAGAATGCTCACTAGTGCCACTAGATGCTCAATCACAAGGCAAATGCACTAGAAGCTCTCCCAATCACTCTCTAGATCAATCAAGAGTCATGCAAAGTGAGGGAGGAGGTTTGCTTAGCTCCAGGGGATGTCAAGAGTGTCAAAGTGCCAAGAGAGGCTCCCCCAAGCCGGCCAATTCACTTATATAGGCGCCCACAAACTCACATAGCCGTTGCTCACAAAAACCACGACGCGCGCTTGACCGAGGACTTCGCGCATCGAGCCGGCCGGGGACGCGTCCGTCCGGCGGCGTCGGTCCAACATAACTTCGCCACGTGTACTAGCCGTTTGAACTCATCTTTTCGCGCCCAACGATCAGCTCTGCTCGCACCCTTTGCAGAACGACCGGACGCGTCCCCTGTGCTCACCGGACGCCAGCACAGTAGCGTCCGGTCGGCCACCAGAGAGGTCCAGAAACGCATTTTCTCGACCGGACGCGTCCGCAGCACCTCGACCGGATGCGCCCGACGTCCGGTCCACACTCAGCTTACATCGGCCGTGCCAGCACACATGACTGGACGCGGCACCGGATCGTCCAGTCCCCCAGCGTCCGGTCACCCCTGAAAAACGACGGACGCCGCAGCTTGACCGGACGCGTCCGGTCCCTACCAGGACAGCGTCCGGTCACTTCTGAGTGACTCCTTTTCGTCCAAAAACTTCCAAGTCCCGCCTCTAGCATTCCATCTTACTCCTCATCTTCCTTCATCTCCAAGTGTGGTATTTGATCATCTTTGGTCTTCACCATCACCTTAATCACCACTCCACCACTTGGCTTGGACTTCCCCTTTTCCTAATGCTACACACTTAGCAATGGGGTTAGTCCTAGGTTTCATCAATTAGCCAAAACCAAACTAGGGCTTTCATCGCCCCACTCCACGACAAAAGGCCCAACTAGACCGAGGTGGGAGGCCCATGAACGGACTGCGACGTGCAGCCCCGGGCGGAGGGGTTGAACCACGACCCCCGGGCGCGCGGCTCGTACGACCCCCCAGCCGAATGGGTGGGCCCTCGGAGTCGCAACCCAGGGTGTCACGATTCGCATGACCCCCCGCGCGCACCTTTGCCCGGAAGTGATCCAGGCTTGTGCCTCAAGCCCGGGCGACGGCGTGTAGCTAGATACCTGCGTGATAGAACAGCCAATGTCTACTCCGCTAGTGCCCCGCACAGGGCATGGAAGGGGATCGTTTGACCACACTGTAAGCTAGAGAAGGGCATGGAACGTAGTTTGGTATGTCTTGTTGGCGGCGCAGGGGCATGGCGCACCCGTCGACCTGCCCTAATGGCATGACAGTCGGGGACGACCCGCCTCGTCACGATCCACGCCTATGCCGTGCGACACCATTAAGCCTAACCCGATACGACGAAGGTTCTAATCAACTGCTCATCCCCTCCGCCCACTGTGAGGGCATGGGCAGACGCTCCGGCGACACGATAACACCGGCGAGCAGTTCAAGGCGACGTGAGTTGCACAAGAAGGCTACGTGCGAGGGGGAGGTTGTGGGTTCGACCCACGGCCGTGTAACGTGTGATTTTACGCAAAAAATGTGCGACTTGTGACTTCGACTGAGACGAGCGGGTGCCTCTCCGATTTCAAAAATATTTTTTGTCTTTAAAAAATACGTTTTTTCTATTTTTTCGTGTTTTCTAGGCAGCAATTTCTATAGGCAGTTCCTTAAGAGAACTGCCTATAGAAATCGGCGGTTGAAATGGGTTATGCACCGCCTCTACAAATGCTCTCTGTACTAGTGGTTAAGTGCATCTAGATAAACTCGGCTGGTGCATAATTTGTTTACATGGTCTTGTAGGTTGCACGTCTCCAAATGTATCTACTCGCCAGAACATGATATTTGAAGTAAGCCGTGGCTGGCGCGTCTTGTTCAATCCAGAACCTGATGGACGTGGTTTATGGCGGAAACGCCTGACGTGTACGTGGCCAGTGGCCTTCAATGGTGGCAGGTTTTCGCATAATGCCATGGGATAGCATCTTATGCTTCTGTCACGATCTAAGAAGTCCGCCAGGTTTTCAGTAGCATAGAAGCGAATGCTGTCGTCGGAGCAAAGCCGATGATGCAGAGTAGGAGTAGTTGCTTGAGTCAAATGTAGCTTGAAGTGCTGGACGCAATTGACCTGGCATCACCATTGATCCTGAAATCATAAAGAGTCCGTGCAAGTGCTATTAGAAGCAATAATATATAGTATGGACGTATCGACTCGGTCTCTCGATGTGTGTGGAGCTGTATCGGAATAGTCAGTCCGAGTGCTCTGTTTTATGCATTTAGTTTGGGCACAATCGACTTGGCCTCTCAACGAGCATGGAGCTTGCCTCGGAAGAATCGGAGACTGCCTAACGAGAAGCTGTATGATTCTGTGTGTGATCAAACAATATCTTATAGCAGTCAGCTGTTTCTGTTTCTTGGATTGGAGCGAGTAGTTGCCACGAGTTGCTAGTAAACTGTCTGCGCTTCTGCGAGTAGTTGAGCATCGATCGGGGAAGATTATCCTATGCTTTGCCATCATGAGAGAGGCCAGGGCGTGGCTTGCTATAGCAGTCGGCCTGGATAGAACTTGGCTTCGATACTTGCTGCAGCAATCAGCTTGGATAATACTCGGCTCCACTTTGGTTTGGCTCGATGCGTCAGTCAGCGGGTCGGCGATTAATCTCACAGGCTTCCTCTTGGATGGGAGCCAACAAGCATGCAAAGTGTTGAAGTTGCGTCTTGTTTAGATTCTAGATTTTTTCACTCTCTCTCCATTACATCAAGTTTTAACCCGCATATATGAAGCATTAAATGTAAGTAAAAAATAATTAATTACACATTTAGTTGTACATCATGAGTTTAGTTGAAATTTTTCCACCTTTTTGTGCAATCTAAACAATACCTTGGAATCCATACCAGCATACTCACACTTGGCAGGACAGGACCGGAATCGCACAGAGTTGTAGTCATACGTGCATGCTAGATGCATTTGCTGCGTGGTGTTGTTTACTCCTTCCGTCCCATGGAGTTTGTCACTAGAGAAGCGTGTTTGTGAGAGGGGCACGGATTTTTAACGACAAACTCAATGGGACGAAGGGAGTATTTGAATCTGATTATCTGAGAGCTGGCATCTCATGTTGTCATGTCGAGGTCACGTCTTTTTTGTCGTGTTGAGTTTCCAATTATTTTAGAACGTTTTGGTGCGAGCAGGACTGGCTTCTCGAATTGGAAGCTGTAGAATGGGTTGGAAGAGGATTTGAGCACGAAGATGTCAGAGCTGGAGGACGCCGAGTGAACACTGCACGGCCGTGCCGGCTGCTGTGTATGATCAGCTGCTCCATGAGATGCTTCTTGTTGCCGATGCTTTTGCCAGGCTCGATCGATGCTTGTTCCCGAGATTGTCCGGTGATGTCCTCGTACCGAAGCTGCTGCGCGCGTGATGCGTGTGCACGCCCCTGCTGCGAGACACAGATTAGCCTCCGTATCTAATTTGTTTGCTTTTGATTGGTTCTTCTTGGAGTAGGACTCGTTTCCGCACGCGTCGGGTGGCTCTGCCATCAGGTGCAGCTTGTTTGCTTGATCAATCAAGCTTGATGCCGTGATCTGCACAGCTGTCTTGACCTTGATTTGAAAATTCCAAACTCGTAAGCCGCATGGGAGTCGATGACTCGGACGGGAGTCAGAGTGGGCACCCGATGTGTGGAATCTAGATCCGGTGCTCCGCACATCGAAACATGCAAGCCTTCCCTTCACGCATGCAAGCTTGTGGCATTATATGCGCACCCGCGCGTGCGTGCATGCATGTAAGCCAATGGAAACCAGCCGAAATTAGCTTGTAGAGAGTCTTGTATGGAAAGTACGAGCTTGTTTGGATCTTGAATGATTTGCTGGCTTGCGTCGTCAAGCATGCATGGTGCTGTGCTGCTGCCTCGTGAGATGCATGCCTTGATGATGAGAACCGCGGTGAGTTGACAACGAAGACCGCTTCCGGGTGTGTGTGGGGGGGGGGGGGTGGGGGTGGGGGTCAGTTGCCTAGGACGACGGAGGTTGCTGCGGGGTCGCCGTTGAGAGCGTGTTGTAGGTCTATCGAACTCTTGATCGCAATTGTGCCGAAAATCGCGAGCCAGCTGTCGGTGTTTTACGATTGGCAACACGTCACAGGGCTACCTGAGACGATGATTGGTAGATTTCGACGTATGCAGAACTCGGCGATAAACACAAAGTGATTTATACTGGGCCGCTCAAAAACGTAATACCCTAGCTAGTCCACTTAGGCATTTGCCTTTGCATTGGGTGTTTGTATGAAGTTGATTGATGTATCTCTGAGAGCTTGTCTCGTCTGATCTAGTTTTCTCTAGATATTTGGGATTTTAGCATGCCGATCTAGGGAGCTCTGCCTCTCTTTATATAGCCCAGAAGACAAGAGTCCTAGTTTCCTAGTTGGTTTACAATGTAGGAGTCCTAGTTGGATTATAGATAATACAACTAGAATGACATACAGAGAGTCCTAATCAGGCTAGGTCTTCACCTTCCCTTGCGGGTCGGGTACCCGGGGACCATGTCCCACAGGTGGTGTGTGTTGGTGGATATATAGGTTTGGCTCATGTGGGGGTTGTGTGGATTTTCGTGATTCACAAGGTACTCGTTAACCATTCTTAGCTCCTCTTGTGCTTCAGCTATTTTCTAACATATGTTGTTGACCCGTGCTTACCTTTCGATTTCCTCGACTCGGCGTCTCTTCCTGTTTAGTTCTTTGTACGTGTCTGTTAGCTTAGTCCTATGAATGTCGAGGTGGAGGGCACATCCATAGGGGAGGTTGCGGTCTTCGTGCCATAGGTATGATGTTGAGTGATACGACGAGGTCTCCATGGATGGTGCCACTTTTAGGGAACTCGCTTTGCCTTGGGACTCTAGATGCAGGACTACCAAGGGTGGAGGTTGAGTGTTGATGGTGGATAACGTCAACTTTTATTATAACTTTAGACATCAAAGGATATATGAATACACACTAGTCTAAGGTTTTAACTGATAATTTCCATGAGTTTTGCATATTCTGTATTTCCTAGGGATTATTCTAGAAAAGCATAAAAGAGGGATTATAGTGTATAATTATCACGAAACTTATCCGCAATGGCAACGATCGCTATCGGGACGTGGGAAGGATCTAGAAGACATCCAAAGCAAGTCAGTTTGATCCTGCGGCACACGTTCATCCCACCGGGTTATAAAAAAAGAAGGATAGACCCCCTTCCTAGAGGCATACCATCATTATTCATCAAGGCCTCAAGTCTTCAAGCATCAAGAAGCCTTCTAGTTCATCAAGAGCCTTCTAGTTCATAGTTTTAATTTAGTTAGATTAGAAGTAGAGTAGTTCTAGTTCTTCATCGGGATCTGAAGCCCCTGGCATCTGTCTGGAGGGTAGAGTTCGGTATAGTTCTGGTTCTGTCTTTCTTATTGTATTCTTCATTATAATTAAAAAAAAAATATTATTCTTAATCTCTATATTCTCTATATATATTATATATATTATATATAAATAAAAAGAACAAGTATCTGAGATTTAGCTTGGTGCGGTGGCCGGCCCGTCGTCCTGCCCTTCGTGCAGTAAATGCTGCCTCCCCGACGTCCTTTTACAAAGGAAAGAAGTGCTGGCCCCAATCAGCGGAAGGAAGCAAATCAACGTCGTCCCTAAAGTGACAATCAACAGAAGTAAAGAAGGAAATAAAATTGAAGAAGGAAACAAACACCACGATGGAGGTCCGCAGCAATTTTCTCGTGCGATCAGCTCCCTTTCCTCATTGGCAGCAGTCGCAACTCGCAAGAAGGGGCGGCGAGGCACTCTTGCTCACAACGTGAGCGTCTAGGGCAAGGCGGCGTGGAGGCAGCCGAACCATGACAACGAGCTCGCTATCCACTCCCTGGCGCAACTCCCCAACGACGAGGAATCACCCGTCCCCCACGATTCCCCAGAGGCGTGGACTCGCCTGGCCCCACTATTCCTCGGCGTCACGGACTTGCCCGGCGACGCGACGCGCTCGAGCAGCCGTGGAGGCTGAGCAGGCTGCTGTGGTCGCGATGCGAGCTGTGTCTTCTCAGGTAACTGACAGGCTCCATCCTCCGTTTCAACGTGATGTCATTGATCTGAACGCGTGGGCTTTTCAACTTAGATGCAATAAACTAATGTTGGTTGGATGCAACTATTCTTTTTTCCCCTAGATTTATTAAGTTAGAGTTGATTCTGATATCTTCTTTCTTCTATTTAAGGAGAAATGGAGCTGTATCACTCAATGTCGATTAATCACTGTAACCAGCTTGTCTACCTGTTCTAAACGCATGTTTTATTGTGTTTTCATCAATTTAAATAAGATGCAATTTGATGTTGGTATCGTTAGCCTGACTGCTATCAAATTGTGGTAAATTTTCTTTTTGTTCATCTACAACAACCTAAAACCGTCACTCATTTTCAACAGGTGAAGCTGGATGTTGTCAAATTGCATATGAGAGCCTTCAGGATAACTCGTATTGGGCTGAAGTGCTTTACTGCTTTGTTGATCACGTAAGCACATGCAGAATGATTTTACCATTTATCAAGCTAACCTTTTATTCGGCATGTTTGTTGTGTGGACTGAATTAAAAGGATCTAACTCTACTCCTTTTGCAATGTATATGTGGACTTGGGCATCTTCTGTGAAACCTTATGTTAAAAAAAAAAAACTTTGTCCTGCTAGCATGCTTATTACCAGTAACATAATATCATCTGAGGTGCAGTGCTTGAGGCCATGTATGGGATCTCACTTGAGTGAGCATGTGTACCTAAATTCTGGATATGCATTTTGGCCTTTAATATTTTCTTTACAGAACCAATTTATACTTATCAATTAGTAGTGGGATGCATTCAGTATTAGGCTTGATGCACATGCCAATTAGAATGTGGTAAGGCTGCTTAGGAAATGTCTACTAAAAGATGTCAGAGTACTTTACTGTCAATTTGGCATGCTTTAATATGTCATACAAGTCTGAGCCATAGTTCTTATATAGTGTTGAAGTCACTAATTTTGCACAAGAAAAGTTTAAACCAACTGTGGATGTGTTAATGCTTTCGAGGCCAGGTACATCCAAAACTCATGCTTCTTCCTTACTGTGTTGAGCACTTGATGAGCAAATGTTTATGGCAGGGGAACCGAGCAGACATGTTGAAGAACTCGTCGAAGCCTGTCTTAGCATTGTCGTGAAAGATCTTCCCTAGGAATCAGATGCTCTCCACCGAAATGTCTCTTGACCCTGAGTTTTGGTTCCTTCCCGTACCATCACCACGCTCACCTGGAGTTTCAGAATCATGACGGTGTGGATGAACCAGCCATGCAGCTTAAGACCAACAATTCTGCTCAGGCAAGTTCAGACGAAAATTTTCAACACTCCGCATGCTAATTTGGAATCAGGCAAATGGAGGCAAGGTGATTTTATAATTTGGCCTATGGCCATTTCTTGTTCTTTTACATGTACGCTTATGTGCGAGTATCGGTTCCAACATTTTAGGAATTTTGATCACTAATCTATGGCGAACTTATGGCATTAAATGATCTAACTTGATCTTTTATTAGACTGAACCTTGCTGATAATTTTATTAGACTGAAATGTCATCTGCAAGCACCGTCACCTTTTGTACCTGTTTGGTTGTCTGCCCAGTGCTCATTGTGGAGGCTGAGGCTGCAGCTGCTACAATGGACGTCGAGGGCCCCGTACTCCTGCTTATGCTCCTCTGAAGACGTGGCACTGGTTGGGTGTCCATGTCATGTTTTGTTTGTGCTTGTTCTAGAGTCAAAACTAACGCATGGCATATCTGAATTCTAAGTTTCAAATAGGATCGGCGAATCTTTTTTCTGAACTAGAGGTATAGTGCCTCATTTATATGGACTTGCAGTCATGTACTACTTTTCGCAAACATGATTAATATTTGACCGATAATAGTTGGCTTTCTGTATTACAGGAACGATGGATGGAGGGGCATATTTCACAAGCATAATTAATGGTGGTATTGATACTGTTGGTTAGAGTGATATTTCTCAACCATGATAAAGGGTGTCTCATATATTCATGTTTTGGCTAGGCAGCCGGTGGCTGGTGGCAACAATGGGTTGCTTCACTTCTTCAGGTTGGGTGAAGGGAGGAAGCATACCTTCAGGCGTGAACCTGTGTGATCCCATCACAAGGGAAAGAATTGAACAAACAATGGTGTGGCACCTTTAAAACAAGGAAAATGGAATAGATTGGGGATCTCCAGTTAAAGTTGCTCTAACTTTTAGACAATTCACATGGCCACTGGGTGGGGTGGGGGGGGGAGGGCTACGACAGGCATGCTGTTGTGCTTGTCATCGACGATGCAGGTGAGGGAAAAAAAAATTACATCTTGCAAAGTTGGTCTACAAAAATGTTTTCTGCAATTTTGCATCTCAGGTATTAGAAGTATGAGAAAAATGGGAGACAAGTAGTGTAATTTCTTATGGAGATGTTTTTAACTGGATGTACTCATTATATTTTCAATAATTTTGCATGAATTGATGTTGAATTTTTAATTTGTAATCTGGTGGTTATATTTTTAACATGCCTCTTTTTCTTGTGTGGTTAATATTTACTTTTATGTCAAATAAATTGTTAATGAATGAGTGAGATTTTACGTATGTTCTACCTATGTGGCTATGTGCCATATAATGATACATAGACTTGTAGCAACACGTACAGGCACTTAAATTTGATTGCTTGAATGTTGGTGTCACCTGTCAAATTTTACAACTGTAGTTGTGCTTATTTGGTTTGTCATTTAACCTTGTGCAACTGGCATGAGAATATAGTGAATATATATGCAAGTCTGGTTGTGGTTATTTAATTTTCTTTTTCCGTTGAATTTTCCATGATTTCTTGTGCCACCCTTTGCGTTCTTCGGAGATCTTGGCCTACCAAATTCTTTCGTGGAGGATTTATTATCCAAGCTCCACTACCTACAACCTGATGCTTAGTTGAGAAAATAAATTGGTAGCCCCATGCGACTATATGCTTGGTTGAGAAAATAAATTGACAGCCATGCATAAAATTCAATTTGTAATATTGTCATAGCAAACATCAAGCTCTCATTATCTCCTCAATTATCAAGGCATTATTTGTTTCCATTGCAATGCACGGAAATGCCTATATAACACTAGAGTCGGTGAGCCTGCAACGTGGCGTTCGTCGTGAACCTGGAACTAGATTGAAATCCAAATCCAAAGTATAGAAATCCAAGAAAAATCTGGATGTAAAGAATCCCCTCCAATCTTGTCCAATCTAAAGCGTAGAAAATCCTATCCAATCCAATCCACTCTCTTGACATCCAAAGTTCATCCATAACCCGCCGTCGCTCTCGTCGGCACACGGGAGGTAGCTGAGCGGTGGCTAGGGTCAGCACTCAGTAGCTTTGGCATCATCATCCGCGCCCCTGCCATCGTGGGAGCAGCTTTGCCGTGTGGTGTCCGGGCGTCGAGTGCCGCGGCGGGCGGTTCTCATTGTCCGAGACGCAGCGCCGAGAGCGCCATTCGGCGGACACACTCCGCCAGGGGAGCCGGCGAGCGGGACCCGACGAGCAGTCCGACCCGACGGTCGGACTCCTGCGGCTGCGTGCCCGCATCTTCCAGCGTGGTCCACCGGCGCGAGCTCCAATGCTCCATGCACAAGGCGGCGGCGAAGGAACTTGGACCCCCGAGCGAGTGAGGCAGGTACAGGAACACGGATCCATGGATATTTGGACAATATCCATAGTCCGAATCGTGAATGGGTTTTTAATCCAGGTATAATCCACCTCCAAATAAATCCAATCCAAGGTAGTCCACGAAGGAAATATCCGATTAAACTTTGGACAATCTAAATCCAGTTCTAGGTTGAGTCGTGACTGTTTTGATTCATGAACTTTGTTTTTTTGATTAAATGTCGCTCTAACGTCGGTATTTACTTTTACATTATTGTTACGTTACCGTGCGATCTGTGTCTTTTTAATACAAAAATTTAGTTGCCCGTAGCAACGCACGGGTACGCTACCTAGTAGTTCATATGTTCTTAATTGCAATATTCATTGTCTACTTTGATTATATGTCTAGTATAGTTGGTTTGATCTTATTGAATTCATGTAGTTGCTCGTATAACGTTTATCCAAAGGATCATTGGGTAGATGATGGACAATATGTAGACGTGGTGTCTAGATATTCTATTTATCTGCGAGTACACCCTGATGTACCGGGTCGTGTGGTAGTTCACGCAGGTGACAGCTGCGTTGGTTCCTCTGTAGTCTACCCCCGTATGTAGGCAAGCAGGCACGATCGCAAAGTTGGGTGATGACTCTGTTTCACATCCTTCTTAGATGATGCCCTTTACATGTGATCATGATATAGGATTAATCTAACAATAATTGCTAGATATAATTACACTTTAATGTTATACATTGATGTAGTTATAGAATTACCTTAGATATTAATTTCTTAGTTTATCTATTGGCTAGCTATGATTATAACTAGAAAGTGCTCTGATATTTATCTACTATTTATGATGCTTGATTATACTTATCACCTATATTTATCTATATTTATCTTGTGACCTCTGCCTATTATAAGTAGAGTAAATAACATTGGTACTATCACTTATTCATTGTATATAGTTGTTATCAATATAATAGATTAGAGTTTATCCAATCCTTCCCAGTGGTATAAATATAAATCGACAACCTGATAGTACTCTAGGTAAAATGCTACAATGGTATAATTATCTGTCTGTTTGCAGAATTGTTCTTAGTTTATATCTATATTTTGTCTAGTCAAATAGAATGATATTTATAATAAACCTGTATTTATCTTTAGCATCTATAATTAGGGATGACAACCTAATTCATGCTTATGAATGTTGGTGATAAATAAGTGGCTAGTTGCTAATGACAAGTTAATTCAGTACCATGTATTTCTAATCTCATTAATTAGTAATGAGGTTAGAAATACTAACACTGAAAGCATGCCGTGTATCAAACCAATGAAACTATTAATTCATCATCTCTACAGCCCCTCCCCGTGTGTGTTTATACTTCATGCTGGCGGGCACAGTGAATTTACAAGTACTTGGACATTATGAGAGAATATTTCTACGACCACTAGGGTTAATCTAGACCTTTGACTCTTTATACTCAACTACTACTCCCCTGACATCGCAAAGGTGAACACTCCAAGATGGCCAAGGTGAACCAAGACGCTCCAAGGTCTTGCTCGAGTAAATATGAAATCCTGCTAGCTAAACCTTTAACTGGGTGGATAAGGGAAACTTAGAACAAATATATCGGACACCACCGGCAAAGTGGAGCTCGGGTCTAGTCGTCCCTCACCGGGGTGGAGCCAATGGTGTTTGGCGTCGATGAGGTTTGGCTTGTCGATGAAGTTGCCCCAAGACCTCACCTTCATCCGAGAAGCCTCGTGGTGGGAGCTCGTGGGCACGATCTATTGGTGAGGGTCCGCTCTAGGCAAATGAGAGAAGGGGGTGGGGGTCATGTTTTAGCCTGAAGTCATTCCACAACACCGATGCCTAACATGAATAATTAAAAACCTCTACACGGTTTCATAGCTTTGTTTAATAGTTTGGTCAGATTTGGTAGGGTTCTACCTTTTTTTTTTTATGTTTAGCTCCACGAACAGCTCTCTCGATAAAGCTAGAGCTGTTTTGGTACCTCATTTAACAAAAGCTAAACCACAATACCGTTTGTTTTTCCCATCATCTCGTTCATTCGCTGCCACATACCGTTTCTTTTGCCCAAAGCTCCTCCTAGAATTTGTAAAAACCTGTGTTGCTCACAATATTGTCGAGCTTGAGTTATCTCTACCCCTAAAACATTGCCAGACCAATCGTGCACACGCTCCTTCGCTCGCTCGCTCGGCGCATGCGTTTCCCCAGGCGCACGCACGCGTGCGCTCCCGCTGGCTCGTTTCCCCAGGTGCACGCGCGCATGCTTCTCCGCGCCGTCTGCCGAGGTCGCTCGCCCGGAGCCCCCGGATCCTAGCCTCGCCTCTTCGGTCCTTGCCCAGCACAAGTCCACCTGCTAGCCGCAGCAACTCGGCGCGAAACAGCCACCGCGTCGACCCGCTCTCGTCTCCTTGGGCCCTCGCCGTCGTCGCCACCGCCTCTGCCCCGGCATAGCTCACGCAGGTCAGACGGCAAGGGGAGTCGCGGTCGCCGCGCCGACCCACTCTCGCCTCCTCGGGCGCTCGCCGTCGCCGCCACCGCATCCGCCCCGGCATAACTCCCGTCGGTCGGAGGCAAGGGGAGCCGCGGTCGGCGTGCCAACCCGCTCTCGCGGTCTCGCCTCCTTGGGCCATGGCCGCCGCCGCCATCGCATCCGCCCTGGCACAACTCCGGCGGCCGAACGGCAAGAGGAGCAACGACCCCACTTCAACTCGGCGCGGAACTCCGGCGTGGAACGGCCTCCGCGGTGGTGCTGATTCTGCGTCTCACGGCGGCATCGCAGCGCACGCGTGACGCCGTGGTGCTCGAGGCCGCTACGGCTCCATCCCCGAGCTCAACGTCGTCTCCAACCGCTACGGAGACATCTCGAGACCACGCATTGCCGCCCCCCAGGTGCTGCTCCTCTCTGGTCGCGTCGCCTCCACACGGGGCGCCCATCCCGCCCGGCCGCTGCTCGAATGTAGCGGAGGAGAGACAGAACTCCCTGAAGTTCCCCGTAGAGATAGTTAACAGTTCCATCTGTTATGCTTGAAGGCTCTTCTGAGGAGCATCAAGAAGGTAGTGGAGGAGAGACAGATCTCCCTGAAGTTGATGCACATGGTGTAGACCAAGAGCCGAAGCACCATCTCCTGAAGAAATACAGTGCGGATCTAAGCTCGTTCAAGCAAGAACCGTGAAAGAAGAAGAAAGGGAAGCTCTCATCAGCAACTCCCCTGGTGGGATCTGCACTACAAATGGCCTACCTCAGTCCTCAGTACGTCTTCTTTTTAATCTTCTATTTTATTAATTGTTGGCGACGCATGATTTAGGTGCAAGTCTTTATGAACTTTTTATAGCCAGTAAGTATCCAGTGTCGGTACTGACTGCACATGGTAGTTGAAGGGGAAGCATGCATAAAACACATTTGGCACATCTAAGCTAGATATGTGTCTTTGATTTTCCATGGCTGTCTGTTGTTCCCAATTGGCCAGTCTAATATTGATCAGGGAGCAGCAGGTGATTATTGGTACTATTGATCTTATTTAAGGTATTCTGAAACTTCTACATCATTCTTGCTAAATACCATTAATTTTAAGAAATTAGATTTATCTGAAGAAATATGAAGCCTTCACTAATATACAAATTAAAGAGTTTCCATTGGTGCCCTGAACGGAAAACTATATACAACAAGTCCAGGAGCTTGACCTTTTTATCTTCATTTTTTCGATATGTATTAACTCTTCACATGGATGAGCAGGAACTCAGAGTACTGTCAAATGGAGTATTAAGCTAATACCCAACCGAGTGGGTTCTAACATTGATCTTTCTGAAATCCAATTTTAAGGTCTGGTCCATACTGAAAAAAATAGATGTTTTTAACAGGTTTTATTAGCACTCTGATTTTTTGTTACAACTTTTTTACTAAAAAGAATACACCTAAAAGGTGATTGTAACTCATGAGTCAAGTAACTGTAATTTTATTGAAAGCTAGCTGTAACTAAGGGATAATAACAAAATCGTGTAGTTTAGGCTAGGGTGACTATGCAGCACCTGATTGCTTTAAGGACTTGTGACACATACGGACAGACACAGATGCTAAAAGCAGATTTGACATCGAAATTAAACATGCATGTGAATCCAAAGATTTTCCAGAACCTCTACTCTATGAATCCAAAGATTTAGGAAATTATTGACATGTGCTTTCCCTTTTTGTAAATTGTGATTGATCTTGTTGAATTCATGTTGCTGTTTCTTTGTTTAGACTCAAGAGACTTCTCCAGAGAAGCAAATCAACCACTGCCGGTAGTCTTTCTTCAAGGTGTGCCAACTGCTTGAAAAGCACTTCACTTATTTTCAACTGAATTGTTTCTTGAATGGTTTCTGTAGCTGAAATAAAAAAATGATAGCTCTTTTGCTTTTCAACATGTTGCAGGTACATAAGGAGCAGATCAGTGATCTGTCAAACTATCTTAGTGTGGCTGCAAGTATATTTATCTACTAGGAAATTATTCTGAAACTGTTTTGGGGGAAAGAAAAATCATCTTCCATATGGAAGTGCCAAACAAAAAACGTCAACATTTTTAACCAATAATATACTAAAACGGTTGTAAGTGCTGGATGAGAGGGTCCATTCTATTAGTCATTGGTTCATTAACATTTGTATTGCATTTCCCTTGTTGCTCTGAATTTCACAGGCAATATGGAATTCCTATATAGTTTGCATCCCAAGGTCCAATATGGTTCACAGTACAAATTGTATAACTAGAGAAATGTCTCTCTAAAGTACAAATGGCTGATCTCCGCGTGGCTGGGGCTCTCGATGGCAGCCAGACTTGCCAACGCCGCGCTCGCCGCCGCCTGCGTCGCAACCTACACCGGCAATAGCACTTTAAATTTTATGAGCAAAATAGCTGTTTAAATTGACCACAAATTTCAGTTGCATAGATATGACCATACATGGATTTTTTTTTAGAAACAAGTAGGGTAATCCTGGATGGATTATATGTATATTATATAAAAATTTTCAGTTGCATGGATATTGCGCCATCATCTATTTCTGTTTATCAGCAAAGGTTTGTTGAAAAATGTTTTGATTCCCACCTGCTCTTCATTTGGTGGTTTGTTGACCATAGTGTTCAGACTCTTTCCTGAAACGTTGTATTTTTCAGGATATAACCTCCATCACCAGCACATAGAACTGTTGTTGGAAAGTGAAGAGGTCTCAATAGAAGATTGGTTCGCCCAATTTTTCGGAAGGTAACACTGATTGTTACTTAAAGGGATTTATTGTTAGCAGGTGGATGCTTATGTTAATATTTTCTGTGGAATTTGATTCATGGTACAGTCTATGAGTTTAGTTGCATACAGCTTTTGAGCTTAGTTAAATTTTGTTGCATACTGCTTGCTATAATTTAATTTGTAATTTCAGGTTTCAAATATGATATAACTTATAAGCCAAAAATATTTGGGTTTCAAGGAATGGATAGCACAGAAGTATAAGGGTCTCCTTGTTTGTTCAGTTTTTCTTAAAAACAATCATAAGCTGCTATGATCTCTGAACTCATGTTAGTGAGAGCAGAACACGAACTCTGAATCGTGCATTTGATTTGACAACCTCAACTTCGAACTATGATTTGCATGAATCATTGCTTTGCTAACCTATTTCTGAAGACAGTAACTAAACTCACATGCTGTTATATATTTGATAGCGATTTGCTAATCCCTAAAACTGATATGGATCAACATGTATTTGATAATGTTATTTTGTTCTGTCGATTCCTGTATTTCAAAGAAAAATCATGCACACTGATATGAAAACTAGGCCACAAGAAACCTACAAAGCCATTTCTTCTCCTTGCTTGAAGGTACTCTCAGAATATGATCCAATTAACCTCTCCTAAGGCTAAAACAAGAACTGTTGGTCAGCCTGTGAGTGTTGTTTGCTCTTGCTGTTCAGTGTCATCTTCTACAGCTACGCTTTCGATCTGAATTTTCATTTCACCTACTCGATCATTTGTCTGCAGCTGTGGCTTGGTTCCATTTTCAGATAAATAGTACAACAGACCAACCAAGGTGCAGGACCTCAGTTCCATTCAGCACGACGGCACCAGTAGTGCAGCAGGTGAACATGTAAGTAGTTAATCCGCTAGCCCATGTCTTCTGTTCAGTTGCAGCAGATCTGTTGGCTTTACTCATATGATCAACGAACCTTTGTTACTTGTTGGCTATTACTTCATTACTGTTTAATCACTAGCTGTTTGTCTTCAGCTCTGTTTGGTCATGTTTGAGTGAGATTTTCTGTTTTAGTGTTTTTAGAAAATGGCATCAACTGGTTATACCTGAATTGTCTTTGCACTCATTTTTATTCTAAAATACAAAAACAAACATGCTAAAATTATATGTATATACACACATCTGGCATTCTTAAACGTTTTGCCTTATGTGATCCTACAGGTTAACACATCCATAACCTACCATGGCTCCGCAGCTATAGTCGGGTCCATGTGGGTTGGAGGGCTGACGGGATTTGCCGAGGACGCAATAAGGAGCTTGGACAAAACGCAACTCATATTGACAGGGATTAGGCACACACATTGTTTGCACACACATTGTAGTATCTTTTTTGTGTAATAGTATAACACATGGGTGTTATATTTTCCCGTTGCAACGCACGGGCATTTACCTAGTCAATTAGAAGACCGTAGAGCCGAAGTTTATATCAAAAGAATGGGCTCTGCCCTGGCTAGCGTCCATATGTATTAGATAAAATCGAGTGAAGCTAATATTTTTTACTCCTTCTCTCCTTAAATTTATATGAGAGCATATTATTAGATTTTTTATTTTACCCCGTCTTACATAAAACATCTTAATACAATTCCTGAAGTTGATGGAGAAACCCTGCCGCGTTTTTAGCAAAACAATTTCACTTTCATACATGCAGCTCAAAAAAGAGTGAAATTGTAAAAACACCTAAAGAGATACTCTACAAACTCTAGATTTTTATATAACTGCCCCGCGGTAGAGTTTATGGTACAATTTATAGAGCAATCCCAAACACCCCTTTGATAGACCTATGACCCTTTGATAGACCTATGACACCTGATGTTGTTGTCCAATGAGATGCATATTTTAGTTACTCCCCTGCCATCCTGGATCGGGCAGCAGAACGCACAAACATAAATTCGAAAAGAACTATTGTGCACCTTATTACGGTATTCTCTAATGCCACTCCGTCAATACACAGGGTAAAAAATCTCGCAGCAGAAGCGATTCAGATCAGCAAGGTGTCATTTAAACAGCACCAAAACATTAAATTCCAAATGAAAATGAAAATGAAGTATATAGTGTGTTTCGGAACACCATTCATGTCAATATAGTATATATCTCATTGGCAATCCGACATTGAGTCATGCCCAGAACACAACAGGGGATCCAAAGGGAAAGCATAATTAACAACCCTTTTGAAAATAAAATAAAACTTAGGATGTCTCCAATCAGATCATCAATGGTGGAATACTCACATTATCACACTGGGAAGAGGCTAAATCCTCAACAAAGCGCAGCCACAGATGCTCCCTCGACAATGTGTCATTGGTGACCCTGGTCTCCAGGTTGGTCTCTCGCTTCTGACGTTCAAGATATCAACATCAGATAGAGGCTTGATGCATTGGTTTCTTGGCCCAGGTCCAATTACTCCCCCCACCAAATATATGTTGTCACCCACCCCAATCATCCCGAATCCAATCCTGCTCTGGAACTCAGATGCGCATGACACCATCTTATCAGGGAAATTCTCACCACGTTGCTTCATAATACAGCTGTTACTCAGAACATACAGCTCTCCACCAACCATCGCCATCGGGCCTTGCAGCCAAGAGAAATCCTCAACAGCCCAATGACTGCCACCATCTTCCAGAATCTGCACTGTCGATAGACCTTTATGCAATACATGCATCTTACCCTTGATGACAAGTCCAGTACATGCAGAGCTGTGAGCCAGACGAAGGTCAGGGAGAGGCTCCCATATGCCAGCTTCAGGGTCATAGATCTCAGCCTTTGATATTGATTTGCGGCAGTTAGTGAAGCCTCCTGCAACGATTATTTTCCCATCCAATGCACAGCAAGCAAACATCGCTCGAGCCACGAGCATAGGAGCCCTCTGGGACCATACTCGGTGGAGCGGATCATAAGACCAAACCTCATTGCTTGCAAAGATCCTGTCGTGATCTCCAGTAAGCGGATCAACTCGATCACTGCCACCACCAATTACATAGAGCTTGCCAGCAACTGAGGCCACTCCAAAGCGAGCTATGTTCCTAATCTGAGATGGCATGACAGGGAGAGTTATCCACTTGTCTCGTAGGGGATCGTAAAGTTGCCACATGTTTTCTGGTTCAAACGCCAACACACACAATAGCTCTTCTGTCGCACCAATCTGATTCCGAATTTTGAGAAGTTCACCACTGCAAACTGATGCTCGCCAAGAGCGGCAAACCAACTGAAGCATTGGATGGAACAAGAATGGGACCCGTGCAAGGCACTGGAGAGCAACTTCGTTAGGGAGACCATCAAGTAAGGTTGACGGCATTGTGCACTCAACCATACGATAATATTACAGCAATAAAGCAACAATATACTTATGAAGCCTGCACATAAGCAAACATATGAAGTTAGATATATTGTACAGCAAAGTTGGGATTGTACTTTCAACATTAATAATCAGGTGTCCATCTAAATGCAACTATTCAAACTAAATATGGATGAAAAATAAATTATGTAAAGCAATAGTTCAAAGCAGGACATAAAACTTGTACAATCAAAACATCATGGAGCTATTCTCCTTAATATGTGCTACTGTGAACAAATAACTATGAAGAGGTCACATAAGAAAAACATACTACCTCCTTCCCATAGTAGATGACCTTTTAGGTCTGGCACGGGAATTAAGGAGGGGGTAAAATGTGTAATGCACAAAAAACAAGAGATAGAGATAAGGGAGTACTTTACTTCGTCTTATTTGTAAATTGGCTATGTTGACAATGGTAGAGGAAAATTTTACCCAGTACTCAAGCATTTCTACATTGACCACGCAAGATCAGCATAAGCTTCAGTTGAGGTATCTGAAAGCTTTGTATTCCAAAACAAAACTCATCAGTATAGTTGAAAGGCAGGAGCTCCACATGGGATGTGGCAGAGTAAACGGTAATTAAAGGGCTTGTAGGTTTTTGGATGTTCAGACGACTAGACATGTTTTCTATGGTTTATTGAGGTTCTATATTCAGCATTGTCCATATACTCCAAGTCACATGGTGCATCCCTATCCAACTTCCTATGAGCAACAATTTGTGAGTGTGGTGGGTAGGGGTGGACCTACATTGAACATGGCCACATACATGATAACATGATGCAACTAACATGAAATTCAAACAGGGGCAAACACAAAAATGATGCGAAAAGCAGCAACTTTTACCACTTTATTATCCATTAAAAAAACAATTCCTAGTTGAACCAAAATTCATTCTAAATGCAAAGTATCACCAAAGAAACAATGCATGGAGGAAATAGAACACATGTAACCCTGTAAAATTAGGCAGTAGCCTTCCTATGCATGTCAAAGGGGGCTTAAAAGGAAAAATAAAGCTCCATGGAAGTCATTTTTTACCATATCTTGTGCCATAAGCCTATCCAGTCTAGACTCCCAGACAAGGAAATCTCACCAGATCAGTGCCAAGAAATCCATGACTAATCAAATATACTAAAATCCAGGCATGGGCAAATATTGGCTACAATCTTAAGGAAAGATTGCTCAAGAAATGGGAAGAGAGTGAAAGGGATTTCAGGCTTACCATGTAACAACTATATTGACTTCCATGTGTTATTCAGGAACTTTATAGTATATAGGATATACCATTATCTGTCGTTGTGTATTTTGTTTCTTTATTTTAGATTTAGATGAAAAGGAAGAAAACAAACATCCCAGCCAAAAAGTAGAATTTTCCTGTAGCTTGGCTGACCATTGTCACTGACAAAATTAACTAAAGCACGAAATATTGCTGCCACTATGTTAATGTTATGTTGATAGTTCCCTGAAAACACCAAACATGCAAATGATATACTAGAAATAAGGATGCAAGTGGGCGAACCATGCAGATTTACGGGTAAGCCTATATGCAGGTTCGTGGGTAAGCATATATGCAGGTTCACGGACTAGCCCATCGCATCCCTAATTAGAAACACCTACAGAACACATATAGGAAACATACAGGAGTGAATATGAGCTGCAAAGGTGTATCAATTTCCATCCTGCAATGTATATGTGGTGGACAAAATTAATAAATTAGTAGGAAACCTACTTATTTATGCGGAGAATGGTCTTCTATCCTCCCACCGTTCAAACAATCCATAGAATTAGGGGAGCAAACTGAATTTCAATGTCTCATCCAAAAATTCAATACTGTTAAAACTGTCATACACCCATGCATCCTTGAAGACACAAATAGCTAACAAATAGATGAGGGCAAGCTACAACTTTGTCTGGGATGTTGTCACCAACCCTATAAGCACAATAAAGATATGCTCCTATGTAAGCAGGAATTGTTCTTCAATCAGTTCATACTCCCATTGTTCAAAATAATCAAAATAAAGGTCGATTTTCTGTGGCAACCACAAAGTCAAATACTAATGTACTAAACAAGCCATTCACATATACATACTAACTCTTGTTAAGACTTATCAAGTAGGTTGGGACTTATTACTTATATCACCTAGGGCAGGACCCTGTAAAGAACATGGATACAACCAATAATTTTTGCAAAACAATCAAAGCTGGCAGGCATAATACATGCATGTATAGATCAGATCCGATTATAAATAGTAAATTAGGGTTTGCATGCTCGGTTTCACATAGCAGGAAGAGAACACCAAGAGGTGGGCATACATGGTGATACTCAGTAGAATTTTAGTGTCTTCCAAAACAACACATCGAAGTAACAGGACATGAAGGAACAAAGATCACTAAATCTGCAGGTTTCGAAAGGTAGCCACGGAGAACAAATTGTAGACAGTGGCTAGGATAATCAGAGTCATGTATTGAGCTAATGATCGCACATAATGACCGCTCAGTTATATTAGCAGCAGGAACACCCAAAACAGCGAAGTATACACGAAAATTTGTGATGGAAACAACGCTGCTGTAATATTTATCACAGTGCCTATGTGGTGCCGTAGGTGCACACCCCGGATTGGTAGCTATTCGTGGACCTGAATCTAATGGAAGAGCAGGGGAACGGGACCAAGCAGGAAGAGCACAAATAGAACACCAGAGCATGAACGAACTGCCGTGGCAATAATAAAGCGAAATTAATTGATTCAAGCTAAATTAATTGATAATCGGAGCAGCACAGGGAGAGCAGAAAAGGCGGATCACCACCGTTAGCAACGAGTAAGCAGAGGCAATTCAGAGCAGGAAGAAGCGTACCCTAGCCTCACATCGGAGGCCACGGCGGCCCTGCAGGCCGCGACAGAAGCGGCCGGCGGCGGCAAGCGATGCTAGAGCCGCGGGGCACCGGAGATGGTAGAGGCCGCGGCCGCGGCCCTGTCGGCCGCGACAGATGGGGGCGGCGGCGGCCGAGGAGAGCCCTGCGGTGGGTCGTCCGAGATGACAGGCGCGGCAGGTACAAGGTGGAGAAAACGACAGGCAAGGGAGGAGGCCGGCGAGGCCTCTGGGCGGCTGTACGCGGCGGCGGAGGCGACGGACGGAAGGGTCGAGGAGCGCGGCGGCGGAAGCGAGGGAGGGAAATTTAGTTTTTTTTTTTTTTTTCCCTGAGCCGTGCGGCCTATCCGTGGGCTCCGTGGGCGAAGGGGTGTTTTTTTTTCCTTTTCTCTCGCCGCGCGGGCACACGTACGCTGAGAGGGGCGGGCGTGGGGCCGTGAAGAAGATCTGGACACCTGGCGTAGGACGGAAGGGACGCCCCCGATCGTCGTCACCAGTGAGAGGGCATGGAGAGGAGCATGAAAGATAGAAGAGAGCGACGCTCTGGTCAATCGTTTTGGTCTCACTAATTCCAAAAAAAAAAATCTTGTTCGTGTTTGCATTTTTACTGCTATTTTTTCTATTCTTGTCAATGGCGAACCTACTACTGCTTTCTCTTCTGGGAGAGATCTGTGAAAGATGTTCACTCTCCTTATTTTTTGTGGTGGCTATCGAACAACTTTCTATTAGACTTCAAAATCATCTTTCCAATGTCAATTTGGCTAGTATATTCCTTAGGCCTACCTGCTCTCCAATCCACTCTCCTTTATTTGTTGATGACCTCATTCTCTGTAGTATTACCACCTACTTTGAAACGGCTACTATAAATACAATTCTCTATGATTTTTGCAAACACCCTGGCCAGCTCCTTAATTTGCATCAGTCTTCTATTCTTTTCAGTATAAATGTCCCTCCAGCTACCAAAGATCAAATCAAATCCATTTTCCCTATTCCGTACCTCAACACTAATACTATGCATCTAGCCCACCCTTGAATCTTTAATCGTAGTGGTAGAAACAAAGCCTGTGAATTTGTTTTTAGTAAATTTCGAGCTAAATTAAATGTGGTGAAAACTAACAAGCTCAATAATGCAGGTCGCCTCACTTACATAAAATTTGTTCTAGCTTCAATTTCTATTTACTATATGTTTACAATTCTCTTCTTTAAATCTTTTGTGGGCAAAATAAACATAATCATATGTAGGTTGTGGTGGGCAGGAGTTCATGATGACAACCCCACCCCTACTATTGCTTTTAGATCTTTGGATAACATGTCCCAGGCTCCCAGCCAACTCAGAATGAAGGATTAGGCAGGGCAGTCAACAAGAGTTTAATTGTTCATGTAGCTTGGAAGATTGCTACCAATAAGAACCCATTCCTAACTGCAGTTCTCAGGGTAAAATATTTCCTCAATGCCTCCTTTTGGACTATTACTGCTCAAGGTCCTCATTCTATTTTCTGGTCTTCAATTCTTTAGGTAAAAAGAACTCCATGCCAACTCAACTTTGTAAATCTAATCAAGAAATATTTCTATTTGGTCCACTCAATGGTGTCACATCTGAGAATCTGTACATGATCATTTACTCCTTCCTATTACAAATCTACCGCTTTCGGCCATAGTATCACAATTATGGAATTTTAACACTAAGATTGGAACATACAGCTTTTATCTAACATCTTTCATAACTAGGTTGTGTAGGCTATAATCTATGTAGGGATAGTTCTGTGTGACTAGCCTGATGTCCTAAGATGGATTCCTTCAAAAGATGGAATATGCTCTACTAAAAGCATATACAGGCACCTGAGTAGCAAGAATACTATACAACTACCACTCCAAGGATCTAGAAGTATACATAATGTTGCTAACAATATTTTGCAGAAAGCTTGGAAGAGCAAGAAGCTACCTCTACTCATCAAAACCTTCACTTGGCATTTGATCAGGCGAGCACTTGCTACTAGAGAATGAGCATCCGGGTACACACCTTACATTGACAAACATTACACTACTTGTGGCTTGGTGGAAATGATGACCACCTTTTCTTTAAATGTCACTTGCCATGAGCAGTCTGGTTCACTTTTCAGCCTTCCCTGAGATCATATGACTTCCCAAATGAAGAGGATGGAGTCCAAACCATCCTTCCTGCTATTATTCCAAATAATTGTACTGGTGAATTTTTAAACAAATGTCTTCTAACCCTTGTGGTACTTGTGGAAAGCAAGAAATCTTTAAATGTCGCCTGCCATGAGCAGTCTGCTTCACTTTTCAGCCTTCCCTGAGATCATATGACTTCCCAAATGCGGCACACAGATCAAAATGTCGGCGGAACTCGCAACTACCTCTCCGGTGGACATGCAACCGTTTCTCCAGTACGGAGATCGTCGCCGGCATGCGGCTAGTTGTTGACGGTCGCTAATGTACGAATTCAATCGTCAACTAGCCATAGAAAAGGATGCAATTGCGATGACCAAAGTAGATATAGGGTTTGCACTGATAGAATTCCACGAGTTTTGGTGTTTCACTGTTTCTGCAGGTGTAAACTGGAAAAGATTGATTCCCAAGAGCTTATCAGAACATAGAACAGAAATCAAAGCAAGACAAAGAAGACAAGAAGGATCTAGAAGAGACCAGAAGACACCACGCCAAAGCGGAGGGCCTGCGGTCACCAGGGGGACCGGCCGGTCCCACTCCAGACCGGTCGGTCTAGGCCCTGGTCCAATCGGGGCGCGCTTCGCCCAGAATGCTCCACCGCCTTTAAGGAGAGATCTCAGCCGTCCACTAATGTCGGTTTGATCCGATGGCTCACGATCATCGCCTAGGGCTATAAAAGAAGAGCAGGACCCCCCGAGGGAGGCACATTCATTTATTCTCATTTAAAGTCTGATCATCAGCCAGAAACCCTAATCAGAGCTCATTAGCTAGGGCCTAGATAGCTAGTTAGAACTAGAGGAAGGCAAGTGAAGGCTTAGATTCCAGAGCCACCAAGAGCTTTGATTTGGTATAGTTCTTATCTCTGTCACCTTTGTTCTCTTTCATTGTATAGTTATATGATTGCTACAATTGAATTGACGAATACTTACATGCTTACATTCGTAGTTATATTGTTCTTTGTCTGTTGTGGTTGTATGCTTAGTATAGCTAGATTAACATTATACTTATTCATAGGTTCGTATAGCGTTGTCAACAAAATATCGGCGGCAGTCAAGAAATCTGTCTTTTTATGACAAAATTCCTCATGACGGAGCCTAATTTTGTCATATAATATACCATAATATGACCTTAAAAAATATGTGTCGTCATAAATTGATAGGAGCCAGAACTATTTATGACGACAACATTTCTTGTGTCACATAAAGGTACCAAACTTCATCACAAATTGTCATGCGCCAAGAGCCGATTGACGGTTTTTTTTTTTGTGACGATTCATACAGGTTTTTATGTGACGATCGTAGAATGTCTTTGGATATTTTATCAAATATGACGACCCTCAATGTCGTAAAATACCCTAGTAGGAGCTGGACCCTTGACCATGTCTCTTGGGCGCAGCTCTAGGCCAAAACCCCAAGTGAAAATGAAGAGGGGGCACGAGTGGAGGAGACGGGCCCGGGCCTAAAAGAGTAGGGCTGAGAGGTGTTTTTTTCTTTTTCCTTTCTTTTTTCATTTAGTTCTAGGCCTCAGCCCAAGTGAAAATAAAAAGGGGGCACGGGTGGAGGAGACGGGCCAGGCCTAAAAGAGTAAGGCTGAGATGTGTTTTTTTTCTTTTTCCTTTTTTTTTCATTCAGTTCTAGGCCTCAGCCCAAGTGAAAATGAAAAGGTGGCACGGGTGGAGGAGACGGGCCGGACCTAAAAGAGTAGGGGTCGAGAGGTGTCTTTTTTTCTTTTTCCTTTTCTTTTTCATTTTTTAGTTTAAATTCAAGATTTACACTTTTTATTTCAACCAAAAAAGTTATAAAACATAAAAATTATACAACTCATCAAGATTTATACCTTTTATTTTGGTCATTTATTCATCCGATAAAGTTATAGTAACGTTGTTCATAAATTTTACACATCTCTCTCATAGTTTATGGAATTATAAAGAGATGTGTAAAATTTATGAACAACGTTACTATCACTTTGTCGGATAAACAAATGACTAAAATAATATTTGTAGATCTCAATGAGCTTTACAATCTGGTTGTTGATGGCTTTTTCATTCCAAATTACTTAGTGCCATAAAATTATGTTCAAAGTTCTAATATTCTCAGGTCCATGTGCTTCACAGTGTCGTATTGGTCTCAAACTTTTTCTCAGGCTTGCAAATGTCCTATGTAAAGCAACCACCAAGTTTGAGAATTTTCTGAATTGGTTTAGTACTTTTTTCAGTTTAATTGAATTTCCACACGACTTCACCGAGTAATTATACATTGAACCGAGTCTACCCCCCGAAAAGATCGGAATGGTGCCAAACTTTGCCAAATGGTCTTTGTGCATTAGGGAGACAAATCTTTTTTTGGAGGTCGATGCAGAATCCTAGTGTTTTCTATCTATAATTCACCATAATTTGTCTCACGCAAAGACGAAGAAAAATATAATAATACAAATAATTATCGAAAAACCTAAGATCTTGTGTGCGACCATATTTTGGGTGTAGATGATCGCCAAAAAAAAATTCAAGTCATTTCGACATAGACGGAGCCTACATGTTTCACAAAGGTTTATGGAACCTTTAATCGAACCATAACTATACACTTAGGTTATTCGGAATTCGAGGTCCATGTGCTTTCAAAGGTCGTATTGGTCTCAAACTTTTTCTCAGGCTTGCAAATGTCCCGTGTGTAGCAACCACCAAGTTTCAGATTTTTCTGGATTGTTTGGTACTTATTTTAGTTTAATTGAATTTCCGCGACTTCACCGAGTAATTATATGTTGAATCGAGCCTACCCAAAAAAAGAGATAGGAATGGTGCCAAACTTTACCAAATGGTCTCTTGTGCCTTAGGAGACAAATCTTTTTGAGGTCGATGTAGAATCCTAGTGTTTTCTATCTATAATTCACCATATTTTGTCTCATGCAATCTGAAGAAGAAAAAATATAATAATACAAATAATTATAAAAAAACCCTAAGATCTTGTGTGCGACCATATTTTGGGTGTAGATGATTGCTAAAAAAATTTTAAGCCATTTTGACATAGACGGTGCCTACATGTTTCACAAAGATTTATGGAACCTTTAATCGAACTATGACTATACACTTAGGTTATTCGAAATTCTGAGGTCCATGTGCTTTCCAAAGGTCGTATTGGTCTCAAACTTTTTCTCGGGCTTGCAAATGCCATGTGTGAAGCAACCACCAAGTTTCAGATTTTTTTTGGATTGGTTTGGTACTTTTTTAGTTTAATTGAATTTCTCGCAAGAAATTCACCAAGTAATTATATGATGAACTGAGTCTACCCCCGAAAAGATCCAGAATGGTGTCAAACTTTGCACAATGGTCTCTTATTCAATTAACTAAAATTATATTTGCACGCATAGAAATTTTTAAGAGAGAGAAAAATGTACTTTGCCGCTTATAAGAAAGGAAAAGAGAAACGTAAAATCAGCCCAATAGTTTACCGGCCAGCAATTTTCTAAGCATAGAGTGTTTGGGCGGGAATTTCAGTAGAGTGTAGGCGCCGCACCCCTGAAATTTTTCTTTGCCCGGCGCCTTCCCCACTCCACAATTTGGCGAGAGAGGTTACCATTCTGCCGCCCACCCGAGGCTATTTGCATCTCGCAAAGGAACCGATGAGGATGTTTTGGTAATATGCATTGTCATATATAATCGGGCTCCACCAGCCCACAAGCGGCGCCGCACCCAAGTCCCTCCCAAATCCTCCAAACTCCTAGCCAGCCCCGCCCGGAACCCTACGCCGCCCCCCGCCGTCCACGCAGCCTACTCCGCTTTGCTCCGCCGTCACGCAGCCTACTCCACCTGCCCGTCGTCCCATAGCTTGCGCCATCCGCCCCCGTCCGCAGCTCGCGCTGTCCGCCGCCCCGCTTCCACCCGCAGATTGTCGCAAAATAAGAGGGTCGAGAAAACCAGCGAAGAATCCACGGCGGGCAAAACAGTTTCAAGGTGAAGTGTCTCTCCTGCAGCTTCTATTTTGGGTGATCTCTATTTCTGAAATCTGGGGACAATGGCGTGATTTTGGGGGGGGGGCAGGTATGGAATGGGGACGGGGATAGGAATGAGGAGAGGAGGACGGTCAAACGGTGGTAGTGGTGGTGGTGGCTGGACGAGAAGGAGGGAGAGGAGGACGGTCAGACGGTGGTAGTAGTGGTGGTGGCTGGAGAAGGAGGGTTTGGATGGAAAAGTGAATTGGGGAGAGAGAGGTGGATATAAATAGCAGACCGCCATTGCAAGAGGTTGCTCTACTTTCTTTGGGCTTGGGACATTCTTCAGCCTCCATTGCTCTTCGGTAGATTGCTCTGTTGCTACGTTGGCACATTACATATATATTTAGCACATTATCAATATTAGAATGGATTCTAGACATTCTGAAAGAAGCATATTACAACTTGTTAAGGATCGTCATAGTGATTTTTAGTACATTTTAGTTTGATAGCAGCTAAGCCACATTTGCTTCTTGTTTCTAACAGAGCAGCTAGTGCTTCTCTACAGCATTATCCGTTCAGCTGTATCGGTTTCTAAAGAGCTGGCTTCAATGTTGCTCTTGCATCAAGTGTTCAACAACAAGTGCAGTACTGCAATAGCAGAGCAGTTCAGTTAAGTGTGTAGTTTTTTTATTTACTAGCAGCTGCACATGATGACTATTTAAGTGTGCAGTTTTTTGTGCCGACAGCAGTAGCTATCTTGTGTATCTGATTTGCAAGTCAGGCATTAGCATCTAGCCTCGTAGCAGCAGTTCGCCCTACAACATGAGTTCAGCAATGTTTGTTCAGCAAGAGGAGCTGTGCTTTTGCTGCAGGCTGGAGTTTACACCATTAACCACATCTATGTTATGCCTGGTTCTTTTGTTTCTTGCAAGAAATGTATTTCATTTACTTGGTCCAGCAGCAGCAGCAGCTTGAGCTAGCTTTTCTAAGTTTCAGGTGAGCAGGATGTGCAGACCCTAACTTATGATTAGTAGATAAGATTAGACAAATTAGTACATAAGATTACCATAACTCCAATATACTGCAGATATGATATAGAACTGAGGGTTATTTCACATGCTCATTTGCAAAATTCAATTAATATTCTATTGAAATTGAGAGCAAAGTTTAGTTTTAGTTGAGAACTATTACTTGTTATTAACTGCCTGAGGCTGGAACAGATTTCAATTTCAGCTCACCGAAATTCCCTTGTACATCTTTATGTACTCTTTATCTACACCAAATGTATGTACTGTTTTTACCTACAATAACTGTAGCTACCATTTGGATAGCTAAGTTGTTTCCTTAATAATACAGGACAAGGTTATGGAAGGATCACACATGGATCAAATAATGAGCTGGAACTAATAAATGCAAATATATTCACACTTGTTTGGTGTAGCAACTTGGTGTTGGATGCATACCAAGTTTGAAAAGACTAATGCACTGTTGCGAACTGGCCTTAAACTTTAGAAAGATTGAGTTAGGTATGTATGCAGTTTTTGAGGATGAGGCCTTTGCGTAAGCTTTTGCTACCTTGCTAGAACTTACTCTATGGTTGGAACTTTGTTAGAATTATGTGCAATCTGTTTGTATTTTTGAGCCTCTGTGGTAGAACCTGAAGCTATGTGTGGAACAAGTGTGATAGAACATGTGGTTTTGAACTTGAATTTATGTATGTGCATGATGGCTTGAGTGAATTGTGTATGATTTATGACTTGTGATGTCAATCCTATGGATGATGGCTTGGCTAATATATATGTGTATTATGGTTTTATGAGCTGTGATGAAAGAAGATCAGTGTGTCGTCACTAAATATGCATCGATAATATGTGACGCCATATAGCTGTCTCAAAATGTGTCTAACCACCAAGCAAAACAAGGCAAAATATAAGTGTCACAAAATCTAAAGAACTATACATGACGACTCTGCGGCGTCACAAAAACTCTCCCAAACCTGTCCTCCGAAGCACCATTTGTGATGACTTGTACATAATGTGACGCGTTGACTAACTAATATGTGACAGCTACGGTCGTCATAAAAGATAACAATATGTGACGCTGGAACATTGTCGTCACAAAATGTCTTGACATTATGTGACGGTTGACTGGAAAGCCGTCACGGGGTACATTATGTGACGGTCGTTATATGACGACCGGCGTGACGCGGGGTTTTCGTCATAGCATGCTTTATATGACAAAATTTATACTTATCGTGACAGTTTGCCCTTGTCATACAAAGCCAAATTTTTTGTAGTATACCACGGGTATACCGATGGTAGTGATTTATCGGTGGAGGCACGCTTAGACTACAAGCAAGACGTAACAGAAAGAACATCACACACAGTTTACCTAGGTTCGGACCGCTAGATGCGTAATACCCTATGTCTTGCTCTTCTGCTATTGGAAAAGTTATATGTTTGAGGGGGTCCCTGCTCGCCTTATATAGTCCGGGGGTAGGGTTACAGATCTTGAGATCCCGATATGGTCGGTTACAGATAGATCGTATCTAACTAGGGCACAATTGGTTTCCTAACTGACTAGTTGTCTTGCATGACAAGCAACTCTTGATGGTCCGCCTGGGAGTCCGATCAGGCCAAAGAGGTTGATCATCTTTAGTCTTGTAGGCTGGGCTGCCCTGTCCGAGTAGGCCCAAGGCCAGTCGTGATGGTATAGGGGTCTAAACCCCCACAGCTAGTCCCCAAGCACCATGAATCTTGAGGTAAAACACCATCTTGACGCTAGCCGACCTGCATGGCTTGAAGTCTTGCAGAGTTGGAGCTTGTGGTTGATCTGCCGACCACTTTGATGAAGCGCCGACCACTGAAGCTGTCAAGTACAGGCTTTGTTGAAAGATGCATGTTGCTCAAGAAAATTAAAAAAGCAGCTTATGTCTAGAGACGTGGGCCCACAGTAGCATATGATATTATATATCATTAGTGTTATATAAATCTAGCTTTTCGGAAAAGCTAGACTTGAAACAGTAGGGGTCAGACCCATTGTATGCTATGAATAGGCCTAGTCACTGCTAAGTGATGTGGGACCATGTAGTCCCCAAGGTTGGTAGAAGATAAGCATTATGTTGTGGCAAGCTTTTAAGAAAAAACTTGATGGCTAACAAATCTAATTAACCAGAGGCAAGCTATACTGACTAATGCACAAGCATGTTGCACATTTAAATGTCAATATAACAGGTCGACCAGTTAAATATGCCTTAATTTCTGATGCTATGCTTTAGTCCTGATTGACTTAAGCGGCTAGGTTTACTTGGCGCCGTGGGACCGCGGGCCTAGCCTTCCAGAAGAGCTGGTGGGCCAGGGCTTGAACGCTACCGATCGACTATGGGACCAATTGCTGACAAGGTAAAAAATTTTAGTCGTGATAACCAACAGACCAGCACATAGGGCCATCTTATGGGTCGGGAACGCGAAACGCTAGCCTAGATAAGCCTTTGTCAGGACAGAAGGGCAAAATTGAACATCCTGGCGCTGGAATCGAAGTGCCAAGGGCAGAAATGTCAATTCATTGAGTCGCCCCATCAGAAAACATGCCGTGGCAGTTCAACTTCGGTCATGGCCTTGATATGTTTGCAACTCCTGACCACTTTATTTAATGGAATCATGTGGTGGCATCGGACCTAGATCCTAACGAGAAGAAGAGCCAGAGGAAGAGAGAACGGTATGCAACTATGACTGACAAAAAAAGGAGTGACTTAAACAAGAAACGCGTGAGAGTTATGCGATGAATAGCCAAGGTCCTTTTGATCTTCATAACAATATGGTGGCCCATTCAATCGGTATGGTGTATGTTGTTACTTGGTATCATTTTAATTGTAAACTGTGCTATAATTAATAATTATTTATACTATGTTTCAAGTTGTAGATGAAAATGCAACAAATGGAATGGAAGAAAATAGTGATTGGCTCCATACGCACTCAACCTATAGTAATAGCTTGGAACAGTTACCAGGTTGCTAAGTCTGCTCATAAAAGTAATCATTGGTCCATTGAATGTAAGAGAGCTTACATAATTTAATTATGGAATGGTTCAATTTGTATTGTATGCTTATATTAATTTGCAGACGGTATGATACCTTTAAGCAACATTGGTGGTCATGTGGATGACATGGATACTAAGGAAGATATTAGTAGATTACATGAAATGAAACGGAACACTTCTTTATAAATTGCCTAGGATTCGGTGAATCATCCTGTGTTTGTTTATTAAAGTGTCATTCCTCTATATATATAGATTCCGGATATGCACCCAGTCTAATCAACTAGATTTTCAAGTGTCCAAAAGAGCGTATGCATGATCGTGACGTAGCCGAAATGCTGCAATGTCTCTTGAACAAAGGACATGGCTGAATAAAAGACAAGGTGAATTGCGTGCAGCAAAAAATGCAACAAAAATGCACGCAAACATGGTACAAATGACTCCAACTAAGACTGTCCGGTCAAAAGGTATGGAATTTATGCTTATTTCTTTACCATTTGGTGTCGTGGGATACATAGTATATGAAATTGATTTCTAGACGGTCCTCGCCTCTTTAAACATTGGAGTTCCCAATGATACCGATGATAGTTGAACTAATACAGATATCAACCGTGTGCATGAAACGGGTATGTGTTTATACAATTGTGGCTTTATTTTTCATCTCACAACTAAAAGAGTTTGTTTATGAAACTATTGTGTACATTTTATTAAGTATTGTACAATTTAAAGAAATGTCGGTCCATCTTTGATTAGATGTTCAAACTGTTCTTAATAAAATAATATCGTGGTGTCGTGTGGGATACTAGTAATATGCATTGACTTTCTAGATGGCCATGTCTCTTTAACATTGTAGTTCCCTGTGATGTCAATGACAATTTAACTAATACGGATATCAACAATGTCCATGAAACGGGTATGTCTTTTGTTGACTGTGGATAGCGTCAACTTTTTATATATCAAAAGGCATGAGAAATATATCAATATCTAGAAGGCTAGGGTTTAATCTAACAATTTCCATGAGTTTTGGTGATTTACCAATTTCTAGAGACTAATCTAGAAAACAAAGAAAAGGGGCATAACTATAAATCAACACCATAGAATTATCCGCAACTCAGGAATATGCCAAACTACTCTAGAAGGATCTAGAAGACACCGGAGCGAAGGGGAGGCGGGGCCACCGCCAGCTAGGGCCGGCCAACCCCACCATCAAGGCCAGCCGGCACCCCCTGTGGGACCCACCTATCATCCTCTAGAGCATCTTCCACAGCTTTTGAGGATCCATTTCAGCCCTACGTGAAGTCAGTTTGATCGAACAGCCGTCGTGCATTCCATCAGGCTATATAAGCGGGCCAGACCCCTAGGAAACCCTAATTCATTCAATACCCCATTCAAGTCATTCAAGGTTGAGCTAGTTGAAGATCAAGTCATCTAGAGCTTCAAGTTTTAGTTCCTCATAGTCTTCTAGTTCATAGTTTAGCCTAGTTGGATCTAGATTAGAGAGAGTCAAGGCGCGTTAATCGGTCTTGGACTCTAGAAGTTGTCAAGAAGAGAAGAGTTCGGTATACTTCTTTCGCTCTCTTCTTTCTTATTATATTATCTGCGTTTGTATGATATTTACTGGCAACATTGTTCTTCATCGTAGTTTAATTATTATGTTCATTATCTACTTCAATACATCTAGTTTAGATGGTTTGCTATTATATTCAAGCACTGGTTCGTATAGCGCTCATCTAGATGATGATATGGTGAGTGGTAGGCAATATATAGACATGGTGTCTAGATGCTTTGCTTATCTGTGGATATCTCCAATTGTGCCGGGTAGTGAAGTAGATCATGGATGTCATAGATCTATTGAGTCCTTTGTAGGCTCCCCCGCATGCATTGGATTGGTAGAGTGCGATTGTCGGGTTAAGAGTATATTTATATACATGATGTTCTGTACTCATTTTTTCCCTGTACATTGCTCGATGTGTTTAGGAATTATGGTAGTATTACTTGACAATGATTACTAGATGCACTTGCACTAGATGATGTAGCTTTGATATGTAGTTAAATACTTAGAAATTATTTCTCTATTAATTGATTAGACACACGTTGATATGATTAGATTGTTATGACGAATTAGTATTATTAGAGATGACTGATCAATGGCTCATTATGGCTCATTAAATTTATTTAGGATTATGCTTATTAAATATAAATAAATTTATAACTAAGTTATACATTATTCAATGAGTATGAAATTTTTACTAGACATCAAGCATACAATAATTAGACTACCATAAATATTTCACCATAATTGGACCACGTAAACTGCGGCTATGAATTATTCTATTTAATTATAGAAAATCATAGATCTAAAGTTACAAACAAAAAATTCGTACTAAAACATAACATATTATATACTCGCTATGTAGATCTACTCATGTGGAGTCCAACCAAATTGGATTTTCTATTTTATAATTTTCTATGATTTACTATGATTTTTTAAAGATTCAGCCGAAATAAATAAAAAAAGAAAAAGATAAAATCACGCTATTTGTAGCAAAACCGCCGTTCAAAACCGCTCTAGGGGTAATTTATCCGGTTTGAAAAGTTCAGGGGATAGAATACCCAGTTTTATAGTTGAGGGGTAAAGTATTCCACCCATCATAGTTCTGGGGGTGATTTAGATTTTTTTCGAATATAAATGATAACCTGGTAATACTCTAGGTAAAATACTAAAATTGTATAATTATCTGTCGAGAATCATTTTTAGTTTGTATTAATTTTTATTTATTTCTGCCTAGTCACATAAAATGATAAGATTTAGTTCCAATGATTATTCCTAGCTTTACAATTGGAGATAACAACCTAATTCTATGGTTAGTAGTAAGGGTAAGGAGGCTAGTAGCTAGTTGCTAAAGGCAAGTTAATTAATACCACCATTTTTGGTGTCATTGCTTGGGATAGGGATTTGAGATTTATTATTGCAGTGACGTTAGAAATGCCAACGACAACTGTTGCTTTATTTTTAAGTATGTGAATGGAAATGTTGCGTAAACTTTATTAGTTAATTTGAATTGTTGTGTGTCCTCCTTTGACTAGATGTTCAGACTGTACTTTTTTATTAATATATAGGTGTTGTAAATGCATCCTCTCCCATTGGCCATATTGTCACATGTCCAAAAGAGCATAGACGTGAGCTAGATAGAGCACGAAGGGCTGCAATATCTCCTAAAAAAAGGCCCAAATAAATAAGCAGCAGCGTGAGTAGTATGCATAAAAAATACACTCAAGAATGCTACAAGAAAATTGTAAATGACTCCCCAAGAGAAGAAGGCAAAACGAAAAGAGATCAATAAAAAATACAATACGATGGTGAGAGAACACCAAACCAACAATTTGCATCCTAACTCAATAGCTATGGAGAGCCCTCACTTTAGCCCTTGGCTTATTTTCCCTTCACCTCAATTGCCTAAAGCTACATCACATGATACGGAAATTTACATAGCACCAACCGTGGTTCGGACTCTAGAAGTGTGTAGCTCTGAATTGGCTGGGGTACAAACTATACATAGGCATCAAGTGCCAAATGAAGAGAGAAATTCCCTTCTATCCTTTCGCAATCAGGCTTTTAAAGTAAATATTGGAAGAAGTGCTAGAGGGTATACTGATGGAAGGTGTAATGATGTGAACAACATGACTCAACCGAGTGTGGTTTACAACGGTGATTAGACTTCCTCACTAAATATTGTCAGCACTTTTCAACTTCACTCTACTATTCTAAAAACTCATGCGTTGTCTTACTTCAGATGGCGTTACCTAGGATACTCCAGTGACACCACCTAATAATTGTACAGGAACATAGACACAACCGCCTGTCTTTGGTTGTACCTCTTCGATGTCCTCAAACGGTGCACAAGCTCGTACATTTGACTCTATGGTTGAAGATGGTGTTTTGTTCACTTGATTTATAATTTTTTAAAAATTCCATGATGTTTATCTCCTCATATAAGTGCCTATGTATGACAGATGGTGGCGAGGATGTCATATTCGAGGAGGATCAAGAAGTTGATGAGGCATACTTTTTGTTGGACAAGGTACATCACGTAATAGTCAAACCATTCTTTGACAAATTGTCTTATAATAATATGTGACACATCAACATTTTATCAAAAGATGATGAGGAGGAAATTGACGTCGACCTCAGTGTCAACATGGGTGACCAGGAGAACAAAGTGAGCGATGTCCCGGATCCATACGATGGGGTTTATGCTAATGTCCATCGAGTTGCACGTGCTCTCGTCGGTCCCTAAACTGTGAGCACTACAACACAAAAGAAATTCAAGGATGAACCACCTGAGTTCTACTGTCAGGGTGGAAAGATTCATCTTACAGAACCTGATACGCCACCAGAAGTTAAGAGGTTGTGGTCGAGCTCGGACGCTAATGCTAGGCACTTTCGTGCAAACATCAGATACTTCAACGACCACTTCTCTTTCACTTCTTTGTACTGTCACCTAGATCATATGACCACTAACATGTGAAACTGTGGCATTTACATGTTTCATGCACATGGCCAGATTTACCATAACATCCGATCATTTGGTAAAGAGGATGGCATTGAAAAGAGACAGCTTGAGCTTTACTTTTATGATGATGATCCATCCCTGAAGCATCGTATGAGCAAGTGTCGTGCGCAATGCGCCTAGAAAGATAGCAAAGTTATAGAGTAATTGGTAAATATCTTTAGAGTAAAATATACTGGCGGCCCTTTAACTTGTCCTCCTGTGCCACTTTGGTCCATGAACTTGCAAACGCGAAAAAGTGGCCCCTAAACTTGTCAGCTTGTACCACTTTGGTCCATGAACTTGTTGGCATGTGCCACTTTGGTCCATGAACGTGCAAAAAGACGCTGCATGGCACTGTTCTGCCACATGGCAACCACTGGTAGGCCGAGCAGCGGCATTGTTTATGGTGCCGATGTCGGCGATGACATCAGCACTTTTTTTAATTTGCAAAATTGATATCTTTTTATTCGAGCTCCAAATATAGCAAATAATATATCAATTTTGATCGTCTCGACGAAATCCTTGCAATGGTGTACTTCGTTTTATTGTTTGAGATAGTTTTATTTCATGAAAAATTAAATATTTCTACAAAAAGTGAAAATAACAAAACTCGTGGAATTTATTTAAACATTTCAATTTCATCCTAAATTTTTTGTACAGGTTGATATCATCATAAAACAGCTACAAATCAATTTTTATAACTTTTCAATGTTTATTTTGGCCTACAAAAATCATAAAATTTGCATTTATTAATTAAAAGAGATTATTTTAATACATCCAAAAACTATTTATTTTCTAGGTTTCATTTTTTTTTCTAGATAGAGTACATCATGAAGAGGCTACATAAAATTTTCATTAACTTAGCATGCACCAATAATTAGTTATGAAATAAACAAATATCGAGTACTATGGAAAATATCAAAAGTTACTGTTTACGCGATGAAACAGTCTCAACCAACAAAGCGGAGTACTCCCTCCGTCCCTAAATAAGCGCCGCCGCTTCCCGAGAAGCAAATGCCGGCAATTTTAATAAATAATAAATATTATTGATTAGTATTATAATTAGTATCATTGAAAAGATCTTTGGATCTAGTTTTTTAACAAAATTATTTAAAGATATAAATATTACACGTATTTTCTATAAATCAAGTCAAACTTGTGGCACGCATCCCATGGCGACACTTAAAAAGGAACGGAGGGAGTACACCATTGCAAAGAGCTCGTCGAGATGATCAAATGTGGCAGAACCTTCTAAATTATATGGCCCACAAGCACCTGACATTGTCCCAAAGACCTCTGTCAGCCGTACTTGTACACCATATAACCTAGAACGTTCCGTCGGGTGAAACCTCGATGAACCACGATTCCTCCAGGATCGATACTTATAGAGACATCACAGTATTACAACAATTTTCATACAAAATACTAGAGTATCGGAAGACTTACAATAATTTAATTTACAAAACTTTTATCAAACTTTTACAAACCAGAGTAACATTATTACAAAACAGCGGAAGTATCATTACGTAACTTTATTACACTCACTCAACAAAAGGTGCCCTGCCCAGAGGCCACACAATCTATTCCTCGTCAGTCACTTCATCAACGATCGTCATGCAACACGGGCCATAGCAAGCTTGCTCGCCCGGTTCACCTGCAACAGGGGTTTAACAAACCCTGAGTACAAAAACTACTCCGCAAGACTTACCCGACCAAAAAATTGGGGAGAAGACTCAGGAATGCTGGCTAATAGAAATCAAGGTAAGGTTTTAGCAAAATCAAATGACACTTTTACAAAAGAGACTAAGCTAATCCTTACTTTACTACATCAAGCACTTGGCAACCATGTATCGGATTCAAAACTTTCCGTCATCCACTTTCATTATTACTATGATGCTGGTGCGAGGATCAAGTCTCCCATATCGTGGAGCAACGACGATTCGAATCGCTTTATATACCCAACTGGGGCTTCCTAGCCACACGATGTATGCGAGGACCGAACATCTTACATATATCAACTTCGCGCTTGCATTTCTCCGGCCGAAGCGGGTCCTAGCCCGCAGGTGCTTGTACACCATCTCCCTACACCGCGGTCCCCTTCCACGGTGGCCCCGTAGGATGGGTACACGCTACGCTCGTTTCGGTTATCCGTTCTCGTCGAAGATAGTACAAGGGAGCTTACCGCCATTAGCATGCGACTAGTACTATCCAATAATCTCATGATCCAAGGGCCAACCAATGAACAGTGCTTAACCGACTCACAAGTGGACGACACTACACCTGGGCACTAGCCCCTCCTGGTGCAAGTCACTCCACCCGGTCTCAATTTACTCATCATCATGCTCTTGTTGCGTACCCATGACCCGATCAAAGTGAAGGGATACCAACAAGTAACATCAGATTTTCGTAATTGCCCTCAACGGGGATATTGTTATCACACCTTTAAAAACATTTCATAAAGCCTTTGCTTTCTGCAGGGCTAAGCATACACTAGCATTTTCGAAATCAAAACAGTTATCCAGGGTTTATATCAAGGTACGGTAAATGCATCAAATAAGGATATCACACAACTCCTGTTACCTAATGCATCACATCATCAATATACGATATAAAAGATTTTCGAAATACAAGGAAGGGTCTGAATGCATCCGGGGCTTGCCTTGGGGCTTGACAAAGTTAGGAGCAGTGATGACACTGTTGAGATCAGGACCAACCTCCTCACAATGATAACCTTTCTCGGAGACGGGAGTCGGATCAACTACACGATTGAGATGCATGATTACAACGCAGTAATAAAAGGAGCATGCGATAATGATGCAACGATTGTTAACCTATCTTGAGTACAACTTCCCTTCACGGTATAGTTGCACTAAGAAGGTATAGCTAGCGTCGACGATGACGGACTAACGATACGCAATCAACATAAAATGCCGAAGGTCATTAGGGTTAATGACCTAGGGTCATCACTCAATCCCAAAATCAGGCAATCCTAATAGTGATTAAAGGTGATTACTAATTTATTAACCATTTTTACAGTTGTTGAAAGCCACTAATTAAACATGCTAATTAAAGATTAATTAATTACTAATTAACCAAAGGATTAATTAATTAAACACTAATTAATTAAGGTATTAATTAAGCATAATACAAAAATTAGTCAAATCAAGATCAAACTTCATAATTAAGATCATCATCATCTAATTAGCACACAAAATAAATTTCATAATTTTTGGAGTTATATTTTAATTACTAAAAATCATGGAAGTTGCATTTATTAATTAAAAAGAGCTATTTATAGCACAAACAAAATTTATTGAAAAACCAAAGTTAATATTTTTTTTTGGTGTAGAGCTTCACTCAAGGAGTACAGAGCATATTTTTCCACATTTTTAGTTTCCCAAAATAAATTAGTACAAAATGATGAAAATCAGCTTTTGGAAATTAAAAGCAGAAAAAAGAAAAGCATTTTCTCCTCGCCGGCGGGCTCCAGGCGGCCCGGCGGCTGCGGCCGCCGGCCCAGCCCATGAGCATGGCCTGCCTTGCGCGCGCGCGCGACGCGCGCGGTCTCCTCTCTCCCCCCTCCCGGCGGCCGGGGGCCCGGCTTCTCCTCCTCCTTTTTTTTGCCCGAGCCGGGACGGCGGGGCGACGAGCGGCGGCGGCTTCGCCCGACGACGACTCTCCGACGAAAACCGATCACACAAACAGACTCCCGTTCCCAGGCGAACTCATCAAGCTGTTACATGGCTATTACCCATCACCGGAGCTTGCGTGGCGACGACGGCAAAGGGGTTTCCTGCGGAATCCGCGGGCGGCGGTGGCGCAACGGGCGTTGAGCCGCTATTAGCTCGGATTGATCAAGACCGGGGCTAGGGGCGCAAGAGGACGCCACCACGACTTGATGCTTGGGTTGGCCTGGCCGAGACAAGGCGGAGCAGTAGGCGTTTAACGGAGCGTGATCGGGGCGGCGCGAACCGGTGGAGTGGCGGCGTCCGGTGACTCCGGTGCTTTCGGCAATGAAAAGGATGGATCGATGATGATCAGTGAACAAAGGAGAAGCTAGGACGATTGGAGGATAGGCTTGTGAAGCACGGTAGTGCTCTCGACCGCGGCAGAGGGCTCGTGGGCGGTTCGGGCGGCCGGAGATGAGGAAGATGGCGTCGCCCGAGTGATTTCGGGGCGGCGCCACCGTCCGCAACCCGATTCAGTGGCTGCGCAAGGATGTTGCGAAGTTGCAGGCAAGAGCAATTGGACAGGGGTGCTACGGTGGCGGGGAATTGTGCAGAGGACGGAGGGCGCTCGGCGTCGGCGATGGAAAGAAGAAACGGGACGACGACGGCCGGCGCACAGCTTTTATAGGACGGGGAGGTGGTCGACAAACGGATGACGACTCCGCGAACTTGGCCAGATGTGCGGTTGCGCGGGAAAACCGGGAAGACGCCGGAGAACGGCCACGGCGACGGCGGCCGTCCGGCATGGGTCAAGTGCAAGGTGTCCCCCCCTGTTTGCTTTATCGTAGAGGGGATATTTTGCTCCTTTTTTTCAAATTACTCCCAAAATTTGAACAGCACCTAAAATTCTCTAAAAATACAGATTGTTTAAAATTTTATGCTCTACAACTTTCATTTAAGATGTTTTGTCAGATTCTAAATAAATTTTGAATTTGCATTTCAAATTTGAAAATAGAGCAAAAGCCCTACTTTTGGGGATTTAAAATTACTTTCAAATTTTGAATAAAAGATGAAAATCTCCAAAAATAAAAGTTGTTCCATTTATCAAAATCTACAACTTTCATGTAGAAAGTTTTTCATGAAACCAAATAATTTTTGAATTAGAGTTTAAAATGCAAAAAGGATAACTTCTAATTTAAAGAACTTTTGAAATTACTTTAAATTTTATTCAAAAACTTAAAAAACTTTATATACCAAAGTTGTAGAGCTCAAAGAGATGCACAAACTATATTTTTGGAGTTTTTCCTAAATTTTGAATATTTTGAGATGAAATTTGTAAAGGGGGCAAAACACTTTGGAATTTAGGGTTTTCGAAAAGGAATTTCAAATTGAAACTTTGGGCAATTAATTAATGATGTTGTGGTACTTTTCAAACCCAACCAATGGCACATTTTCAAAGTACAAACTTCATACTTTGAAATGGTACCAAAGTTTGGCAACTTTTATTTATAAAATTAATTATGGTTAGCCCATCAAAAGTGAATTTGAAATTCAAATCCAACACTTAACCACTAGGGTTAGGGTTTTGGGATTCGGATTCCGAATTCAACTTTGATTCTTTCTTTTGCATCATTTGACTTGTAAAACATGGTTAGAGTGTAAGTCAGGGTTAGCCGAGCACTTGTACACACCAAGGTTGCTTTTAGTTGATCACTTTTTAAAACCCTAATTAAGCACTTAGGTTAGCCTTAAATGGCATACACATACACTTATGATATGAAAAAGCGCAAACAACTCTAGAATTAAATAAATTCATTTTGGTTGTTTACATTAGTGTTCTCTAATTATGAATGCTCATGCAATGATGATGATGACATGGCAGGTTTAGGCTAACGTAACACCGGGGGTGTTACATTATATTCCCCTTAAAAGGAATCTCGTCCCGAGATTCAAAGCTTAGGGCTAAGTAATGGAAAAGGAAACGTGTCAAGAAAACACATCTTACATGGTTTCATAAGGGAGGTAGAAGGGTTCATATTACAAGTCTCATGTTTTTGGAAAGTCACAATTCTTAGAAAACGAATCGTGGCTTAGGAGAAGGAAGGAAGAAACTCCGGGAAATGCTCATTCAAGAATCCCTCAGGAAACTCACAGACCACAGATATATCCTTGATTTCTTGTGCTAAAGTAGCATTAACTGTCTCAACTGCTCTCCTAGGAATCAGGATTTGGATAAGAAATAGGGACTGGTTATCAGGTAGAAATAACTTAATGGTTCTATTCAGTGCATCCTTCACAGCGCCATAATGACGTAACCAATTCATCCCAAGGATCACATCTATGTTCTGATCCTTTAGTACTATCAGATCCGTGGGATAAAGATATCCACCAAGAGATATAAAAATCTGATATACCATTTCCCGTGTGCATATACGCCCTCCCGGCGAGTGCACCAGAAATTCATCTTTGATTTCTTTTATGGGGATTTCATGCTTTTCAACGAAAGTACGATTGATGAATGTATATGATGCACCAGAATCAAATAATGTAAGTGCAGGGTGACTGGCGACAAGGAACATACCCATTAGAACGGGTTCTTTAAGAACATCCCCAGTTTGAATGTGATACACACGCCCGGGTTTCCTCCCGGCATTCACCTTCGAGACATGCTGTGATTTACACCTGCCTTGACCCTGATGTTGCTAATTGCCCGACCCTTGCTGGAGGTTGGAGGTATTCTGGATTGGGTAGGGGCAATATCGAACATAATGTGGCTCTCCATAATTAAAATAAGGACCTCTTCCAGTGGACGAAGCCTGGGGAGTTGGTGGAGTGGGAGTTCAAATACCTTGGGTATTCGGCTGCTGTGGATAAGTTGGGGCAGTAGGGTGGGAGAAAACCTGTTGCCTTTGAGCTTGCCGCTTCTTTGTGGTGGCTTTTTGCCGGGTGCCGTGGATAGTGGGATTCTTTGGTGGGTATCTTTGAGTAGGGTGGAATATAACCTTCTGGTGTTTCTGGATTCCGCCAGATGGGTTAGAGGAAGCACGCTCTTCACTCTTCTGTTTAAGCATGGATCCTGATATCCACCGCTTCATAGAAGGTCGCAGTTGGGTTAGCAGTAAGGTGAGTTTCAATATCATTCTTTAAACCCCGAACAAAACATTTCTTCTTCTTACTGTCAGTATCCACATGCTCAGGTGCATACTGGGATAGATGACTGAACGTATTCACATACTGCACCACTGTTCGACCGCCCTGCTTCAATGCTAGAAACTCTTCCAGCTTGGCTTGCATCACCCCATCAGGAATGAAATGCTGACGGAAGGCATCTTGGAACATGGCCCAAGTGACTTGCTGTCCGACTGGCTGACGTGCGAGAAAATTTGCCCACCATGCAAATGCAGGAGTTGGGCGGCAAAGTTGGGTTTCAACAGGTCTGGACAACCCTCTAGCAGGTCAAACTTTTGATTTATGATACGAAGCCAATCATTAGCTTCTAAGGGTTCCTCGGCCCTAGTGAAGACTGGCGGACGGGTTTCTGTAAAGTCTGCATATGTGATCTCGTCGTGATTACGATGACCCTGGTTCTCATGTTGGTTATGCTGACCCATTTCACACAACAGACGGGAGTTCTCAGTGGTGGCATTTACTAAAGCTGCCACAGCTTCAGCCAAGGACTAGGGTGCTGGTGGTGCCTGCGGGACCGCACCTCCCTCATGTGAAGAACCAGCGCTAGTATGGTCAGACATTTGTTATAGACAAGATCATATTTATTCACAATCATCACACAAACTAGCCACATGCTATTCTGTAGGAAGAATAGATAGGACCTATAAGATTGAGATCCTTAGGGCTAGCAAGAATAGGATTGATTTTACTTAGCCCAACCACTTTTTAACGGGGATACAAGTTTAAACATGCGAATTAAACATGATGCATGATCAAACCTACGGATCAAGCAAAAGACTTTTTAAAGTAACATAAGCATTCTTTTAATAATATAGGGCAAAAAGAAAACAATACGATACTCCGCTTAAGACCTTTTTTAAATAGCACCTAAAAAGGCTACTAGAAAGAATTAAGACGGAGCAGAAGCAATTTGGACCAAACCACATTTTAACTTTTGAATCCAAAATATTTTGAAGCTTTTGAAAAGTAATACTGTGAGTATCTTTATAAGTACCGCTCTGATACCCTCTGTGGCAGAACCTTCTAAATTATATGCCCCACAAGCACCTGACATTGTCCCAAAGACCTCTGTCAGCCATACTTGTACACCATATAACCTAGAACGTTCCGTCGGGTGAAACCCCAATGAACCATGATTCCTCCGGGATCGATACTTACAGAGACATCACAAGATTACAACTATTTTCATACAAAATACTAAAGTAGCAGAAGACTTACAATAATTTAATTTATAAAACTTTTATCAAACTTATACAAACCAGAGTAACATTATTACAAAACAGCGGAAGTATCATTACGTAACTTTATTACACTCACTCAACAAAAGGTGCCCTGCCCAGAGGCCACACAATCTATTCCTCGTCAGTCACTTCATCAACGATCGTCATGCAACACGGGCCATAGCAAGCTTGCTCGCCCGGTTCACCTGCAACAGGGGTTTAATAAACCCTGAGTACAAAAAGTACTCCACAAGACTTACCCGACCAAAAAAATTGGGGAGAAGACTCAGGAATGCTGGCTAATAGGAATCAAGGTAAGGTTTTAGCAAAATCAAATGACACTTTTGCAAAAGAGACTAAGCCAATCCTTACTTTACTACATCAATCACTTGGCAACCATGTATCGTATTCAAAACTTTCCGTCATCCACTTTCATTATTACTACGATGCTGGTGCGAGGATCAAGTCTTCCATATCGTGGAGCAACGACGATTCGAATCGCTTTATATACCCAGCTGGGGCTTTCTAGCCACAAGATGTATGCAGGACCGAATATCTTACATACATCAACTCACGCTTGCATTTCTCCCGGCCAGAACAGGTCCTAGCCACGAGGTAAAGTACACCATCTCCCTACGCCGCGCTCCCCATGATGAGGACATGACACATTCAGATACAACCATTGATTATAAGGTGAGCTTGTTTAGTGATTTTTGGTGTAACTCACTTGGTTCCACATGTACATGTTCCTATTTGCTTGTAGGTACAAATATTTTTCAAAGTGCAGGGCAATCAAGATTCATCAGTGACCCGATAGTACCTCGTTGGAAAGGCCATAACTCAACCATCCGGAGTGTGATTGAGGTCAATGAGTACTTGATGGAAAGCTTATTTGATAAGCTTTCAAATAAATCAGGTCCCATCTCAATATCACGTTGGCAAGGCCTCCAAATTATCAAGACATTCTGTCACCGTTCTTTGTCGGGGAGCTACATCATTGTCATGGGTCGGATATTCACACTTGGGACCCGGCCCAAGTTGGAGCACGTTCCGAGAAGATGGAAAACACACCAAGGAAGCCCTTGGACGTCCTCCTCCTTGGCCACCACCTTAGAGGGCCAGCAAGGGCGTCCAAGCCAAGCCAGAGGCCCAGTCCAACTCGAGTTCGCGTCAGTCTCGGCCTTCAAGACCAGCGAGTGATAAATCGGACGCCCAGGACACATCCGAACTCCGTTTTTGATGATCCATATACGGATGGAAAGATAATTTCATAAGCTAACTAATGGCTTTGGTTTGAGGTCCAAATTCCATCGGAGTCAACGGAAATCATCAAAACAAGTGAGCGTCCAGAATCTGTTTAGACGTTGCATTGCTATCTTTTGGGCCGTCGGGCCATGTAACGTATAGGCCCATGAGGAGGACGTGAATGAGGGTGCTTGCACGTCCCTTAGACCATATAATCAGTAGCCACCGCCTACGTTAGGGTTTGAGTTTTGCTTTAGATCAATCTGTCATCGAACAGTCGCCGTTATCGGTTTGTGAAACCCCACGTTGAGATCTTAATCATATATCTGCAATTGTCACTTCACTTGAGTTGTGTATTATCTTGTTCTTGCTTGTGTTCTTCGATTCGCAGCAGGGATTAGCCTTCTTGGTGAGGTCAACAGGATTGTGACACGGTTGATAACCAGAGGAGACGTGGTGCTAAGGTTGCAGGGTTCGGGTCTTTATGTTCTGAAGCTGGATTAGTGTGTCGCTCTCTGACCAAATCGATAGTTATCTTGAACCTGACGGAAGATCGGGAATCACGTCCCCATCAAGTGGTATTCAGAGCTTAAGGTATACCATCAGGTTCGAAGTTATCCTTTAGTTTGTGTTTTATCTTCATCCCATAATCCACGGCCACAATTGTTTCCCATCCTAGAGCCAGCCACGCCATAGCCTTTGCATAATTTAGTTTCAGAGTTCGCTGTATTGATTTTGTGTCCTAGGTCAACGTCTTATTGCTGGTTTAGATCGTGTTCTTCTCTAATTTGTGTTGATCCCTCCATCCGCAACCATTATATATCATCATCGATTTGCATCTTGTGTCCACATAAAACTCGATTTGGACAGCCTACCTTAAAACAGTCATAACTTTTTCGTCCAAACTCGAAACGGGGCGAATTTTATATCTACGGAGAACGCCAGAAAATTTTGGATTTGTTTCATCCCAGCAAAGCTGGGTTCGCAAAAATTAGATTTGCGAAATTCAATCAGCAAAATCGAGTTTTTGGGCCCACAAATTTTGGTGTTATTTTGAGAGCACAATACTTATTTTCTATACACCAAATCTTTTATCCAATTGAGCTCAAATTTTTTATGGTTTGTTCTTGTGTGCTCCTTACTGAAAAAAATATTAAAAGATCAAAAGAAAAAGTTTGTATAAAAATAAAAAAAAATAGTAAAAGAAAAGAGAAGAGAATAGGAGCACATAAGGAACAACTAATTGCTCTATTTTATGTGGTGTCTTTGCCTTGTTCATGTCCATTGGTTTCATTCATAATTGTTCCTTTTATCCTTGTTTCACTCCCTTGTTTATCATAATTGGTGCTAGGAACACGTATAGGCCAGCAACTAGGACAAGTGCTTTGGACGTTTATTCAATATTGCTATCTGTTACTAAATTGTGTGCCACATATATAAATTTGTTTCTTTGTGTGCCTTCCAAGCTCCACATATATACTTCAGATCAGTACTGAGAAAAAGACCATTGCAATTTTGGTGCCACATCCTCACAGGTATCACGAACCAGCCGCCGGTTGTACCATTCAACTGTCTTGCTTTGGTAAGAACACTTGTAAGAATTTGGTAAGACGTGTGAGAGTGTGCTTCCACCGACACATATTATAGTTGATAGGGCTTTTGATTTCTAACAATACCAAACAACAAGTTTCTTTTTAAGTGTGAATTGCAGGTCATCATGGATCTGCCGTCTTCCTCCATAGCCGCAAAGTGACATCATCACAACCACTTTCCACATGCACCACAGAGTTTGCACATCAAGTGCTCAGTTCCCAAATGGAGAAGGCAGAGCAAAACCAGTTCAACAATGTGTTCCAAACATATTTTGTTGTGAAAGAGGCACGTTGTCGTGTCATGATCGATGGTGAGAGTTGCAACAACCTTGCAAGCTTAGAGTTGGTTGAGAAGCTTGGTCTCACCACAAAGCCACATCCACATCCATACTACATGCTTTGGGTAAATTCTTGGGATAAAATAAAGGTAACTGAAACTACACACATTAAATTTTCCCTTGGTGTTTATAAGGATAGTGCAGATTTTGATATAGTACCTATGCAATCTTGTCATTTATTATTTGGTAAACCATGGATATCTGAAAATAAGGTTATGCACAATATGATTGCTAATAAATATTCATTCAAATACAATGGTAGAAATATTACTCTCATACCTATGACCATTTGCTGAAATTTTAAGAGAAGATCTTATGAGAGTGGAGAGAAGAAAGAATGAACCTTTTAGAAAAGAATGGGTTATTTCAGATGTTAAGATATCTTCATCTAAATCTAAATTTTTACAAAATAAAGATATTGCTTTGTCTTTTGTTGAAACTAATAGTTTGCAGCATGTATCCAAGAAAGAGGACAAGGTAATAGAGAAAGAACAGGTAACTGTCTCAGGTAAGAGCTCTCTTGAGATGCTGAATTTGCCCACCAATGATGCTATTAATGCAATACTAGAACCTTCTCTTAATTTACCTTTACCACATGATGATTCTACTGATATTTGTGATGAAGAGAAGTTGCATGATAGCACTTTTGTTATTGCTATGCCACCACTTGTGAAAGAAATTGATTCTTATATTTTGGAACAAAGTACTGTTCTTTGCAAGTAAATATTGTCTTCCCATTACCACTTTGAAAAGGATGAGCTAAAATTATTATCTTGTTTAAATACTTTGGGTTATATTGAGTTTGATACTCTATGTGCTCTTAATATTTTGGAAGAAAAATTTAAATATGCTAAATTGCCATGGTTATCTAGATGTATATATCACTTTGTTGGCAAATATAATTACAAAGGAGAGTATATGGTGCATCGTGTCTATATTTGTTCAAATCTGAAATCTCCTTTTACCATACAAAAATATGATCAACTAGAGGGCTGCAATAGCTATAATTTTATCATGTCAAGTGCTTCTAGTTTTGTTAAAAAGAAACAAGTTAAATTTCAAGAAGGGAAGCTATGTTGGCTACTACCTACAATCTGTCTCAAGACGTAACCTCAAACCGAGGGACGGTTTGTTGTCAAGAAGGGAAGGATGATGAGGACATGACACATTCAGATACAACCATTGATTATAAGGTGAGCTTGTTTAGTGATTTTTGGTGTAACTCACTTGGTTCCACATGTACATGTTCCTATTTGCTTGTAGGTACAAATATTTCTCAAAGTGTGGGGCAATCAAGATTCATCAGTGACCCGATAGTATCTTGTTGAAAGGCCATAACTCAACCATCCGGAGTGTGATTGAGGTCAATGAGTACTTGATGGAAAGCTTATTTGATAAGCTTTCAAATAAATCAGGTCCCATCTCAATATCACGTTGGCAAGGCATCCAAATTATCAAGACATTCTGTCCTTTGTTCTTTTTGTCGGGAGCTACATCATTGTCATGGGCTAGATATTCACACTTGGGACCCCGGCCCAAGTTGGAGCACGTTCCGAGAAGATGGAAAACACACCAAGGAAGCCCTTGGACGTCCTCCTCCTTGGCCACCACCTTAGAGGGCCAGCAAGGGCGTCCAAGCCAAGCCAGAGGCCCAGTCCAACTCGAGTTCGCGTCAGTCTCGGCCTTCAAGACCAGCGAGTGATAAATCGGACGCCCAGGACACATCCGAACTCCGTTTTTGATGATCCATATATGGATGGAAAGATAATTTCATAAGCTAACTAATGGCTTTGGTTTGAGGTCCAAATTCCATCGGAGTCAACGGGAATCATCAAAACAAGTGAGCATCCAGAATCTGTTTAGACGTTGCATTGCTATCTTTTGGGCCGTCGGGCCATGTAACGTATAGGCCCATGAGGAGGACGTGAATGAGGGTGCTTGCACGTCCCTTAGACCATATAATCAGTAGCCGCCACCTACGTTAGGGGTTTGGGTTTTGCTTTAGATCAATCTGTCATCGAAGCGATCGCCGTTATCGGTTTGTGAAACCCCACGTTGAGATCTTAATCATATATCGCAATTGTCACTTCACTTGAGTTGCGTATTATCTTGTTCTTGCTTATGTTCTTTGATTCGCAGCAGGGATTAGCCTTCTTGGCGAGGTCAACCGGATTGTGACACGGTTGATAACCAGAGGAGACGTGGTGCTAAGGTTGCAGGGTTCGGGTCTTTGTGATCTGAAGCTGGATCAGTGTGTCGCTCTCCGACCAAATCGATAGTTATCTTGAACCTGACGGAATATCGGGAATCACGTCCTCATCACCCCATCCACGGTGGCCCCGTAGGATGGGTACACGCTACGCTCGTCCCGGTTATCCGTTCTCGTCGAAGATAGTACAAGGGAGCTTACCGCCATTAGCATGCGACTAGTACTATCCAATAACCTCATGATCCAAGGGCCAAACAACGAACGGTGCTTAACCGACTCACAAGTGGACGACACTACACTAGGGCACTAGCCCCTCCTGGTGCAAGTCACTCCACCCGGTCTCAATTTACTCATCATCATGCTCTTGTTGCGTACCCTTGACCCGATCAAAGTGAAGGGATACCAACAAGTAACATCAGGTTTTCGTTATTGCCCTCAATGGGGATATTGTTATCACACCTTTAAAAACATTTCATAAAGCCTTTGCTTTCTGCAGGGCTAAGCATACACTTTTCGAAATCAAAACAGTTATCCAGGGTTTATATCAAGGTACAGTAAATGCATCAAATAAGGATATCACATAACTCCTGTTACCTAATGCATCACATCATCAACATACGATATAAAAGATTTTCGAAATACAAGGAAGGGTCCGAATGCATCCGGGGCTTGCCTTGGGGATTGACGAAGTTAGGAGCAGTGATGATGACTTTGTTGAGATCAGGACCAACCTCCTCACAATGATAACCTTTCTCGAGAGGCGGAGTCGGATCAACTATACGATTGAGATGTATGATTACAACGCAGTAATAAAAGGAGCATGCGATAATGATGCAACGATTGTTAACCTATCTTGAGTACAACTTCCCTTCACGGTATAGTTGAACTAAGAAGATATAGCTAGCGTCGACGACGACGGACTAACGATACGCAATCAACATAAAATGCCGAAGGTCATTAGGGTTAATGACCTAGGGTCATCACTCAATCCCAAAATCAGGCAATCCTAATAGTGATTAAAGGTGATTACTAATTTATTAACTATTTTCACAGTTGTTGAAAGCCACTAATTAAACATGCTAATTAAAGATTAATTAATTACTAATTAACCAAAGGATTAATTAATTAAACACTAATTAATTAAGGTATTAATTAAGCATAATACAAAAATTAGTCAAATCATGATCAAACTTCATAATTAAGATCATCATCATCTAATTAGCACACAAAATAAATTTCATAATTTTTGGAGTTATATTTTAATTACTAAAAATCATGGAAGTCGCATTTATTAATTAAAAGAGCTATTTATAGCACAAACAAAATTTATTGGAAAACCAAAGTTAGTATTTTTCTGGTGTAGAGCTTCACTCAAGGAGTATAGAGCATATTTTTCCATATTTTTAGTTTCTAAAAATAAATTAGTACAAAATGATGAAAATCAGCTTTTGGAAATTAAAACGAAAAAAGAAAAGCATTTTTCTCCTCCTTCGCGGGCTCAGCATGCGGCCCGAGCGGCTGCACAGCGCCGGCCCAGCCCATGAGCGTGGCCTGCCCACCTTGCAGCAGCGCAAGCCGCGGCCTCCTCTCTCTCCCCCTCGGACCGGCGGCCGGGCATTTGTCGTCGCCTCCTCCTCTTTTCTTTGCCCGAGCCGGGACGGCGGCGACGACCGGCGGCGCTCTTCGCCGACGACGACTCTCCGACGAAACCGATCACACAAACAGACTCCCCGTTCCCAGGCGAACTCATCAAGCTATTACACGGCTATTACCCATCACCGGAGCTCGCGTGGCGACGACGGCAGCGGCTCGGTGAACTGCGGCGGCGGTGGCGCAACGGCGTTGAGCCGCTATTAGCTCGGATTGATCAAGACCGGGGGTGGGGGTGCAAGAGGATGCTCACCACGACTTGATGCTTGTGTTGGTCTGGCCGGAGACAAGGCGGAGCAGAGGCGTTCGCGACGGAGCGGATCGCGGCGGCGCGAACTAGTGGAGTGGCGGTGTTCCGGTGACTCCGGTGCTCGGCTGTGGAAAAGGATGGATCGATGATGATCAGTGAACAAAGGAGAAGCTAGGACGATTGGAGGATAGGCTTGTGAAGCACCGTAGTGCTCTGACCGCGGCAGAGGGCTCGTGGCGGTTCGGCGGCCGGAGATGAGGAAGATGGCGTCGCCCGAGTGATTCTGGCGGCGTCACCGTCTGCAACTTGATTCAGTGGCTGCGCAAGGATGTTGCGAAGTTGCAGGTAAGAGCAATTGGACACTGGTGCTACGGTGGCGGTGAATTGTGCGTAGAGGGAGGGCGGGCGCTCGGCGTCGGCGATGGAAAGAAGAAACGGACGACGGCGGCCGGCGCACGGCTTTTATAGGACGGGGAGGTGGTCGACAAACGGATGACGACTCCGCGAACTCGGCCAGATGTGCGGTTGCGCGGGAAAACCGGGAAGACGCCAGAGAACGGCCACGGCGACGGCGGCCGTCCGGCATGGGTCAAGTGCAAGGTGTCCCCCCCTGTTTGGCACTGTAGCAGGGATATTTTGCTCCTTCTTTTTCAAATTACTCCCAAAATTTGAACTGCACTCAAAATTCTTCAAAAATACAGATTGTTTAAAATTTTATGCTCTATAAGTTTCATTTAAGAAGTTTTGTCAGATTCCAAATAAATTTTGAATTTGCATTTCAAATTTGAAAATAGAGCAAAAGCCCTACTTTTGGGGATTTAAAATTACTTTCAAATTTTGAATAAAAGTTGAAAATCTCCAAAAATAAAAGTTGTTCCATTTATCAAAATCTACAACTTTCATGTAGAAAGTTTTTCATGAAACCAAATAATTTTTGAATTGGAGTTTAAAATGCAAAAAGGATAACTTCCAATTTAAAGAACTTTTGAAATTACTTTAAATTTTATTCAAAAACTTAAGAAACTTTATATACCAAAGTTGTAGAGCTCAAAGAGATGCACAAACTATATTTTTGGAGTTTTTCCCAAATTTTGAATATTTTGAGATGAAATTTGTAAAGGGGGCAAAACACTTTGGAATTTAGGGTTTTCGAAAAGGAATTTCAAATTGAAACTTTGGGCAATTAATTAATGATGTTGTGGTACTTTTCAAACCCAACCAATGGCACACTTTTAAAGTACAAACTTCATACTTTGAAATGGTACCAAAGTTTGGCAACTTTTATTTATAAAATTAATTATGGTTAGCCCATCAAAAGTGAATTTGAAATTCAAATCCAACACAACCACTAGGGTTAGGGTTTTGGGATTCGGATTCGAATTCAACTTTGATTCTTTCTTTTGCATCATTTGACTTGTAAAACATGGTTAGAGTGTAAGTCGGGGGTTAGCCAAGCACTTGTACACACTAAGGTTGCTTTTAGTTGATCACTTTTTAAAACCCTAATTAAGCACTTAGGTTAGCCTTAAATGGCATACACATACACATATGATATGAAAAAGCGCAAACAACCCCAGAATTAAATAAATTCATTTTGGTTGTTTACATTAGTGTTCTCTAATTATGAATACTCATGCAATGATGATGATGACATGGCAGGTTTAGGCTTATGTAACACCGGGAGTGTTACATCAAAATTGATATATTATTTGCTATATTTGGAGCTCGAATAAAAAGATATCAATTTTGTAAATTAAAAAGTGCTTGGACGTCATCACCACAAAAAGCAGTACCATGCAAGGCCTACGGATGCCGCCACGTGGCGGAAACGATTGCCATGCGGCGCCTTTTTGCCCGTTCATGGACCTAAGTGGCATAGGCCGACAAGTTCGGGGGGCCACTTTTTTCGCGTTTGTAAGTTCATGGATCAAAATGGCACAGCCGACAAGTTCGGGGGCCACTTTTTCGGCGTTTGCAAGTTCATGGACCAAAGTGGCACAGCGGACAAGTTAAAGGGCCGCCAGTGTATTTTACTCATATCTTTAAAGGCAATCCTTACTCTCAGCAGCTAAGGAGTATGGGACATGTTGAGAACCTCGAGGATTTCTAGGTCGAGTTGAACCTTGACTAGCGGCTCAACCAGAGAACATATAACACGTCGCCGGCATCAGAGGTGGCCGCCGTCTGGGTCGAGTTGAGTGAGCGTCTAGGTCAATTCGAGCATAGTGTGCTCCTTCAAGGGAAGGATCGATCCATATATGGCATCCGCTCATATAATGTGTGCTATGACCCATTGTCATACAAGCTATTCGCCCTAAAGGGTGAGCTTGGGTGGCACAATGAGATTCCAACACTACTAGGGAAGTGCTCATCAATGACGCTCTCCTTTCGTCACGAAAGGCTCCAAAATCATCACTGAAATTGTTTTGTGACGAACTTGTGATGAAAATAGTTTCATCATGGAATGAGCGTCATTGATTGACCACGATGACGAAACGGCCATTTTCGTCACTGCATAGAATTCATTCAATGACGAAATAGTCCTCGTCACTGAATGCAATTCAATCAATGACGAATTGTATTCGCCACTGATGTGGCCATGTTTTTGTCATAACATGGCGCTCCGTTAGGCTGCCAAACGCCATTGCCACGGTGGCAGCTGATGTGTACCGCCATGTGGTAGCTGACATGGACAGACACGTGGCTGCTGACGCGGACTGCCACGTGGCGGGTGACGCCACGTCGGATGACGTGGGCCACCACATGGTGGGCGAGTGGACCGCCACGTGGCGGATGGCGTGGGCAGCCACGTGGGCGATGGCGTGGGACGCCACGTGGCGGCCGACTAGGCGCCATGTGTGCGTGGCTTGGGCGCCACATGTCACCGGGCTGGATCGCCACATCAGTTTTTATTGTACCACATGGCGTTCTATGGTTAGGCCACGTGTCACGCTCATTTTCGTCACAAAACAACATATCACATCGTCCACGAGAATAAAATTTATAATCATCACAAAATGACAGCTTCTCAGCATAGGTGCCCATGCTGATTTCATAACCAAATCCAAATAATATTTATATCACCAGCAGCTAACAGATCCAAGATTCCAATTACCATACAACTTAATCAACACTAAACTCAGTTCACCAGCAACTAAACTCAGTTCACCAACCCAAGATTTCATCACTACCAACATAAGTGCTAAACAAAATGACCAGCAAACATAAGGATTGCATAAACAAAACCACCAGCAGCTACACTTTCTGGTCATGCCAACCACCAGCAGCGCTCATGTCGAAGAAGAGTTGTTAAGGGACAAGATACGCTTGAGCAGCGCAATGTTGTCCTCCATTGCCTTTAGGTTTACCTCTGCCAGCTTCTTCATCTCCTCCATCTCCCTTTGTGTCCTCTCCAGCTTTTGCTCAGCTTCTTCACTTCTCTTCTTGAGCTCCTCAATTTCACCCTATACAATAGCCCTAGCTTCAGCTGCTAGATGTTCCCGAAGCTCGCTTTCATTTGATACTGCTGAGTTGGAGGATGCCACTGGTTTCATGCCAACATTCTTCAGGAAAATGTTTGAGCCGTTCTTGGGGAGCGCCTAGGACACAACCTGCACATTGGAAGCTCTGTCTCACCTTGACCTTGGCGCTGTCCTCAAAGCTTCCATGTTGGACTAAAACAACAATGAGCCATCATTAGTTCATACTTATTGAATTAAAGTGAGGTACAAATATCACACAAGATGTATTTTAAAAATGTAGACAACAAGATATGTAGTACAGAGAGGTAGAAGTAAAATGGATAGGCTGTAGCAAATTACAACAACAGAATAGGAATAGACCAAATATGAAAACTTTCAGTTTAGATTGTTATCAACAAAATGGAATCTTATTTGCAGTCAAGTAAGGTAAATTAAAATGAAAATCTAAAAGTAAGGTATGTATAAATAGTAGCTCTTGAGGCGACTTGCAAAGACATCGGCAACCACAACAACTGTTAGCAAGAACAACCGAACAAACCTGATTTTATTTAATAATTTGATAATAGTTACTTGTCTTTGCCGGGTTGGACAAGATAGGCGATGAGGGTTGCTATGCCATCAATCTATGATTAAACATGATTTAGCTGCTTTGGACCCTTATCATACAGATTGTATATATAAATAAATAAAAAAGAAGATATCTAGTTTACTAGGGAATGGACACTTGTAAGCCATATATGTGTAACTTTTTGGTACGTAAATTAAAGTTCCTGATTGTTCATTTTTTCTATTGCCATTCCTGCAGTGTTTGTTAAAAAGCATTACAGTACTATGAAAGGACAGTGACTTATTCATGCACTTGCCATTATATTATCCTTTGCCTAACTAATTAGATAATCACTTAGGTTAGTAGAAGGACATGTTTTTCTTTTGTTATTGGATCGATAACATGTTACATAGCAAACCTCAACATGTAATGATTTTATTTAATCGATAACATGTCTTTGCTGAGAGAGCTAATGAGCAGAGGCACAGTTAAGTTCCCATTTCATACTCAAGAAAAGAACCAAGGTATTATGTCCCACAATGATAACATAGCATCACTAGGAGAGGTAAAACCACTATGATAACTACCGGATAACAAGCGACCTATTGGATTTTGCAAAACCCTTCACCTAAGATTTGCATTTTGAAGCTTGTATGAATGAGAGCAACATTGCAAGAATAGGTAGCAGACTAAAAAATGTTCTCATCAGAACTTATTAAGTTACTAACTTAATGTCCTTGAAATTCTAGATTCTAAACGGACTAATTTCAATGTGTTGTACCAACAGCAAAAGGCAGAATTCAAAATGATTGAAACATGACATCAAGTTGGTACTTACTAGTGCTTCTCTTGCTGGTTCACTTAGACCATGTTTGGAGCTGGTATGGCATGTCTTGAAGGCCTCCACCACATCAAGTTCCTCATCTTGCACTGTGCTGGGCTAGCTTTGTTCCTCTCATGCTTCTGTTTCATAGAGATTCAATTACAGGAAAGTTTTGTCAGCCTTATGATACAAAGTCAGTGCTATGTAGAGAATCAGTTACTTACATATGCATGCAAGTGTGCCACATAGTCTGCGAGAGCCGGTAGTCTGATGATACTTGACTTTACTACGATTAGTCTTGTTCTTTTCACTTGTTTCCTAAAGGAGAATGAACATGTGAGATGAGACCATAGGTTAAAAATGATAAGATCCACTAGAAACTGAATTAGAAAGAGTATTTATTGCTAGATTCCCATACCCTGTTCTTTGGATTAGTCCACTTTGCAACCAGTGCCTGCCACTCTTGATCAGACATGCTTGAAATAGGAGAAGTTGTTGGGATCTCATTTGCAGGTACACCAATGAAGTATTTCTTCTTTAGCCGATAACGTATTTGTCGCACCCGGTCTTGTGACCCTATCGATTGCAAGCTTCCTCTGTTGGTTTGTCCTTATCGTCAATGGCCAAGCGCCCCTAGTCATATGACAACTCCATATTTAGGTAGTCAATTCAAGTTAAGAAGATATTCAAGTGAACCATAGAAACAGTAAGGCACTTACAGAGAGCTTTCCCATAAAATCTTTATAATATTTATTGTCTTTCGTGTACAACTTCCAATGAGGTAGGATAGGAATCTTATCCTGAATGATAACACCAGACTCAGATGCAAACTTGGCTGCTTGAACAGGTTCATGAGGCCTTCTTCTACCTTGAGCAACGGCTATGGGTAGTCTCCTTCCCATAGCTTTTGTCATCTGTCATTTGTGCTCCCTTGGTCGGTGGCCTAGGTTCCCTTGGGGCTGTTGTGCGGGGAGCTACAAGATAAATTTGCATTTAAATGATTAAGTTTTATGCATATCAGCCAAAGACATGACATGTTTGAATGACAAAGAAACTATAACTTGCCTTCGGTGTCTTCCTGTATAGCTACATTGTCATCATCAGCTCTTGTACTGTCTTCAGCACAGCTCTTATACTGTCTTCAGCACCAGTTGCACTATCTTCCTCTACAGCTGTACTATCCTGACCAACAGCTTCATTGCCTTCCTCTACAGCTGTACTATTTATCGCTAAAAGATGAAGCCTTTTTGATGATCTTGTTTGGGCTTCAGGAGCTTGCACCTTTGATCCTTCAGGTGCCCTCACTCTCTTACCAGCCCTAACTCCTGGCGGCATGTTGGGAACTATCTTCTTCTTTGAAGTGAGGACTTTTCGACTATATCCTGGAGGAGACTGCAGAAAAAAATCAAGTAAGTCATGTCGATTAATAAGCAAGACCATATATTAAAGAACAGGAGTAAAAGAAAGAAGATGCATCTAAAAGCAAGGGTATATATTTCAGAACTGATTTAAAACATCCAAATGCAATGCAAATATTCCCCATCTAGTAATTTGAAGATAGAAGAAGCACCTTATTTCGCATGCGTTGTGGCTGCTCATCAGATCCAGTGTCATCATCATCACTATCTCCTTGATCATCATCGTCAAGGAGATACTCCGATGAATCCGAATCTTCACTATTTGATTTCTTGTTTGCTGATTTTTCCCCTTGTTTGATGCAGATTCAGGTAAAGAATTATTAAAATCAGTAGCTATTTGTTTCAGTCCTAGTTCTTGCATCTTCTTTTGAACCTCCGCGACGCGTTCATCTCGCCTTCTCTCATAAAGATTCAGCGGTGTCAGAAGCACTGGCCACATACTGTACTGGGTACTCATGTTGCCAAATGGATTGAATCCATCGGTAGCTAAGGCAAGCTTCAGGTTCCTTGGATCAGCTGCAAAGGTTGGCTCCCTCCTGTCGGAATCCTTCCATGCTTCCTCATCAGCTGGATGGCTCATTACATTGTCGACTAGTGTTGGTATTTATTAACTGCACTCTATTAAATAAGTTTTAAGTAGGATTATCCGCAAGTGCACAGATATCATACCAGTGTCACATTTTACCCGGAGGTTTTAAATATCATATCCACAGGGAACAGTTGTGATGATGACAACGTCTATAGACTTAACCCTACAATTAGGCTAGATCATATCAAGAAAGAGGAAATAGCTAATGCACTCTAGTTCTAATAACCGGTAAACTTTGTATAATATCGTCTTATCGGGCAAGTAACCCAAATAGGAGAAGAAACAGAGAAATCTCCTACCAGACACCTATAAGCCTATCAGTCCTATCAACGGGATGTGGACTACAGAGGATTCAACGCAGCTATAAAGTCACCTGCGCGAGCTACCACAGATCCGGCTAATCAGGGGACATCCATAAGTAAACCTAGCCTAGGCACCACGCCTACACTACGAAATACTACTTCAACCTACAGGGTCCTATAGATCAATGTACTCAATATGAGATGTGAACCAAAGAACGAATAAGAACAAGTTGCTTACTTGAATCAGAATGGTAAATACAAAAGTACCTCAGAACGCAGCTCCGGGCGAGGGAGCTGAATCCGGAAAGAGAATACCACGAAGAAGCGCCGACATGCCGGAACTCCTCCAGAATCTCTACTCCTCTACTCAATCTCTCTAATCTCTAAACAAGACTAGATCTAGAAGAACTAGTCTCTCCTAATTGCTACATCTAGATGAACTAGATCTAGATGAACTAGAACTACATCAACTAGAGGGACCCTAACCCTAATTATGTAGAGAATATGAAGCACCGGGGTGTAGAATGCCTCTAGGAGGGGCCTTAGGGCGTCATTATATAGGCCGAGGTGGAGTAGGGGGCAAGGAACCGCCACGTCAGCGATCCGCATCTTCATCTTGTGTGCACCGTCGGATCAAACCGACCTAAAATCAACGTAGGGATACTTTGCTTGGCTTCCAAGGAGGCGTGGGAGGAAGACTCCAGAAGACGGTGGCCATCGGGCAAATTAGGGCGCCGACTGGCCCCAGGGTGGGGCCGGTCGGCCCCACCTGCTCTCCTTTGTGGGTCCCACTGCTTCGGGTATCTTCTAGACCCTTCCTGAGCCTGATCACGATGTTTTCGGTTGTAGATAAATTTCATGGTAATTATGCACTATAATTCCCTCTTTTATGCTTTTCTAAAAATCATCCTGGAAAATACGAGAATATGTAAAACTTCGTGGAAATTATCGGTTAAAACCCTAGACTAGTGTGTTTTCATGTTTTCCTTCGGGTTTAAAGTTCTAGTAAAAGTTGACGTTAACGACCGTCAACAATACCCCCCCAAGCTTACCTTTTTGCCAGTCCCTTGGCAAACATCCTAGATCTAGTTATTAATAAACTTGGATCAGTAGTTGCTGCAATACTTTTATTTCTTTTAAGCACACTTGCTTTTAAACATAAATTTTCCTCCGGTTTAGACAAAACTGCTCTAACTTTCAAACTTACCCATTTTACCTTCAACTATGGAGCTTTACAGCTTTTACATAAGTGTTGAGCAATCAAAAGATAGAACAATCAAGTCAAGCACTATGTCTCAAATTCTTTACAGTACCAATATTCTAGAGTTTTGTAAGTTTTGAAATAAAACTCAGAGCATAATTGTATGACACCCTCAAGTCTCTTATTATTTAGTATTTATGGATCTCACTGAGACATTAATAAGGTCATGCCTTCCTACAACTAAGTATTTATAGTGGGGCTCATAGGAGTGGCAATAACAAGGATGAACATACTTGCAATTCATATATTGTAAAGTCAAACAATGGATCCACAGAGAATCGAGGCATACAATCAAATCAAGATGTGCATATGTGTGGTGTATGGTGGATAGGTGTATATATGGTATTTAGTGGCTACTTCTAATTCTACTTTTGCTCCTTGAAAATAACTCCCTCCTTTAAAACTTAGAACTTCTCACGGGAAAACATGGGCTATCTTTATTCTATCTTTTTTCTTTTATCTAGGAGGCCGGCATCTATGTACCCATTGTTTTAATGCTGGGACACTTGTCCATCTTTTACTCCTATTCTTTTTTTTCACTCTTCTCTTTTCTCTTTTTTTCAATACTTTTGCATAGCCACATGCATCCTTTGAATATAAATAATTGGAGAGATAATGATAAGAATTTAGAGCAATTAAACGGGGGCTGTCCTATAGGGTATATTTTTGAGTGTTCACTCCCAGTGTAGAAGAGAATATATTTTTAAGGTGGATCTAGATAAAAGTGAAAATAACTAAGCTTACATCCTAGAGTAGGAGTAATGCATATATGGGTGGAGTACGTGAGTGATCTTGATTTTAAAAGCATGACAAGACTCTCATAAGGTATACAACAAAGGTTGACTAAACTCAATGTAAAGCAAGCAGCATGAATGTGCAAAGGTTTTTCTAACTCTAAATGTATCATATATGGCTTTGGTAGGAATTTAAACTTTTTCATATAAGAGCTCATCATGTAAGATTTTAGGTTTTCAAAATAAATCTCTAGAACCTAGTAATGCTAGGAATAAGATAAATCTTAGCTTAACCTTCATGTATCATATCAATAAATTACCTAGACTTAGCTCAAGCATATGCCTCCATAAATTTTAGGTTCAAAGCAAATTCTTATATCAAAGTAGTCATGTCTAAAGCTAAGGAGAATTCATGGTTGAAAACTAGGCACTTGAAAGGAATTACTGTAGAGCAACTATTCATCATCTCCAAGATAAAATTTTAATATTCTCTAGTTTTTATTTGACTCTAAACTGGACTGATTGTAGACACACTCTATGATCACAACTTAATATATAGATAAGTATTTTGTTTGGTTTTTAATTCGTTATTCATCGTCTATTGGACTCACAAGACTCTAAAGACATGGACCTTCATGTGTCCATATATTTTTAGTATTTTTATATTTTTTAGGATACTATTGTGAACCTTCATGTGCTCACATATTTTTGGTATTTTATGACTATATAAAATAGACTCGATAATCGCCTAGGTATAATTACACGATAACTAGGGGATGCTCCTCCCCAAGCTAGATGTTTGCAATACTCGGTGTTGATGGTCTTTAGAGTGAGCTAACCAGCAGCGGTTACGGTGGGTGCCACCGATAGACTCTCTCCTTGTCATAATGTTGTTCTGCATAAGTATACTCCAACGAGAAAACCAAAACTCGAGACTCGAATTTAATAATGGGTTAGCGGTCAGCCAATAAGTGATTGATTATTCTTTGAGTTGATTTGAATTGGATGGGTTCTAGCGGGATTCTCTTTTTAGGATTTTCTAGATTAATTATGCAGAAATTAAATATATGAGTATGATGATATATATAATTATATTTTTATGCCTCCACAGAGAATATTTATTCTTATGGGGCTTAGGCTTTTTTTCATAATGCGAGAGAGTAAGTGCAGATGCTATTATCATTTTTATTATTCTTCTTGCCACCACAAGTAAATATTCCTATAGGGTTACCATAAGTTTATTCACATGGGGGTTTCAATATTTTATGATGCAGTAAATGAAGCAATAAATATTTTTATTTTCTTTTAATATTTATGCAGATGAATATGTTAAAGTAAAATTATTAATGTAGATAGGATTACTAATTAGATAACTACCATATTACCTTATGGCAAGGGTACAAAATTTAAAATTTACCGATAGTACTTTTTCTTCCACTCTTGAGTGTCTCTCCATCTTAAGAGGTGGAGGTCTTGATGGTTGCATTCCTCTAGTGATGGTAATGTCACTTTTGTTTTTTGGTTTGGCTAACAGGTTGAATTAGAGCTTTAATAGTAGCTGACAGTATCTTGCTCAGTGTGCATATTCATAGAACTTTCACTTGTAGGGTTAATAAACTTTGCTCGATGTGTTGTCTTTTTTATAAAACTAAGGCAGAGATCAAGTGCATGGGCTCTACTAGTGGAAAAACATCAATAGAACTAAATCTATTTCTTTATTTACTTTCTCCATCCTTAGGCACATTGAACAAGATAAAGTTGGTGTTACATAAATTATTTATTTATGACATGAGTGGTATGATCAGAAAGAGTAAGCATTGAATGTTGCATTTAAGTTCACATAACAGAAAAGAATAAAATTGCTTAATCAATGGAAGGATTGTCTATCTATGTATAAATTTTCATATGAGTATGACTATCGTCTTCCCAAGATTGAATAAAATGTTTTAACTTGTTTAGTTAAGACTAAGATTAAGAGAACGATTGCCATGAACAATCTTAAAAGACAGATCATGTTGAGTTAATTAGGTTAATTAATTTAAGTTGTAACTCTAACATGTTTATGTTTTAATTTATATGCACACTAAGATCAAGAGAGGAGCAGCGACCACTTACCTTAGAATATTACCTTCATTATTAGAGCGTGATGGCACTAAGTGATGAAGGTCAAATGACTGGTGGTCCTTTCCTTCTCTTGCATCTTGAGTTGTTCGTAGACATCTTGTCTCCTCTATTGCACTCATTCTTTTGCTATCTTTTGCTTCTTTGATCTTTTGACTCTTTTCACTTCAGTCATTATTATGCCTGCAATAGATTAGTGGACAATACAAACCCGAAGGAGTATACAAATTTTAAACATAGGTTGCTTGTCCAGTATTTTATTTTGTTTTGTCTATGCTAATAAAAAAATAATATTGATATTGTTTTAGCATAGATCATGTTTTATACAGACATGGCTCGAGGCAAAGTAACTTGTAGTAGAAGATAAAGTGAATAAATCATTAATACTCACAGTTCTTTCATTCATGATGAATGAACTATGTCTTCTTCTACAAAGTTATTAAAGTTCAGCATATGCCCTGTCTCATCTCTAATTTGAACTCATCCCATGACTTACCTAAATTAATTTTGAAAATTTCCTGTAGGGGTTAGTCTATAAAATATCCAATGTCTACTATAGTATATTATCAGTTCAAAAATTATCCTAGACACCACGTCTAATTTAATTTGGGAAGGTATTCTAACCTAAGCACCATGCTCAATTTAGAAAGCCTTTAGAATTACCCATATGTAGTACTTCTAAACCAAAACTTACTATAGCAGATAAAGGTAACATGAAAGCACTTATAGAGATTTTATTCAGATAGAGATAAAAGAACAAATTGAATAAAGGTAGAGATAACCAATATTAGCAATATAGAATAGGACCATTCCCCAAGCTAGAATTTTACAAAGCAAAATGAGCTTGGATGGATATAATGTTACATAATGATTGGTTAGTCATACCTGATGATGCCATTAGTTATTTTACTTTTTTTCAAACCTAAAATGGTTAGTGACAATAATACCAAAGAAATATTTTGACAATTATATTACTATGCTAAAGGTGCAAGCTTAATTCATTTATTAAGAGTGCTTATTTTGGGACACAAAGTTGTTCTTAGGAAACCTTCTGATTATCCAGTTGGTGAAGGGGTTTCCTTTAGAACATTAGCCTTTATGCACCTATATCAAGATTACAACGAGATCTATAATATTTATGATAAACATATGCATCTACAACCACCCTCTTAATGATTTTATGAATAGGTAGAATAAGAGGATTGAAGATCTCGTGTGTGATAATATTAGAAAGACCAAAAGATTCAGGAGATTTCTCATATGACCATGGATCCGATAGGGTGTTAATGATATAATTCCCATGCTCATCGATATGATCTTTTTTTTTTCAAAAAGCACGGGTGTTTCTGTATGGAGGTCTATAGGCAACAAGTTTGTATCTATTATTTTATGCCTATGATATTTATTGGATGTTTTATTTTCTAAAATTTCCCATGAGTCGATGTCTCTAAGATTGGTCTCGTCTAAAGCCTCCTCTAAACTTGGGATGAGTTATGTTTATTAAAGAAATTGATCTAAGCTCACCATTTGAATTTAAACCAAGTTTAGATGCTAGTGCTAAAGCTTCATCCGCTTCCATCTATTCTTTTACAATAGCCTATGTATTTCTAGTATGTTCTACGCGTTCTGCCATTATCGTTGCTCTTTTTGAGTACTGCTATAATCTTCATGACTCTTATTCTTAGGATGTCTTGATAGATTTCTAGGGTTATTATGAAGTTTAGTGAAAGAGCATAAAAAGATTCATTGGGGTCAAGGATGGGTTTAGAGATGGGTTCAGAGATTTTTATTGTGGGCATAGAATGGGAGAAGATAGAATTTATTCCTTAGTGGCTTGGCCTTCCTTCTATGGCATCACCTGACATGCCATCCTTGAACTCTGTCTAATGTCTTTTCAGGAGGGAAAGGAAGTAGATGATGCTTTTCCTAAGATGCTTTTCTGAGAAGATTTGATGTGTATTAATTTACGAGCATCTTAGCTAACTGGAAGTCTAAATCATCAAAGTGGAATTTCAAAGGTTTAGTTTCGATAGCTAAATCTTGAGAATGAAATAATTGTGTTTTAGCTACCAAGACTTCCATATCTAGTTTGGGTGATGAGTTATCCCGAATCGTATTAATTAAACATGGGCATAGCTCATAGCCGTGTTATGGTTCTATAGGTTTTGATGGTCCAAAGCTTTGGCGCATGCCATAAAGATAAATAGCAATAGAATTAAAAGCATCCATAAGGATGAACATAAAAATAATGAAGAGAATGGGATAAAAACAGGGAAAAAGATAAAAGTATAATACAAGATTAAGCTAGACTAAGTCAAAATCAGCAAACCGTTCCCAACAGCGGTGCAAAAAAATGCTTGTTGGTATTTATTAACCGCACTCCATTAAATAAGTTTTAAGTAGGATTATCCGCAGTTTACGAGATATCATACCAAATTGTCACATTTTACCTGGAGGTTTTAAATATCATATCCACAGGGAACAATTGTGATGATGACAACGTCTATAGACTTAACCCTACAATTAGGCTAGATCATATCAAGAAAGAGGAAATAGCTAATGCACTCTAGTTCTAATAACCGGTAAACTTTGTATAATATCGTCTTATCGGGCAAGTAACCCGAATAGGAGAAGAAACAGAGTAATCTCCTACCAGGCACCTATAAACCTATCAGTCCTATCAATGGGATGTGGACTACAGAGGATTCAACGCAGCTATAAAGTCATCTGTGCGAGCTACCACAGATCCGGCTAATCAGGGGACATCCACAAGTAAACATAGCCTAGACACCACACCTACACTATGAAATACTACTTCAACCTACAGGGTCTTATCGATCAAAGTACTCAATATGAGATGTGAACCAAAGAATGAATAAGAACAAGTTGCTTACTTAAATCAGAATGGTAAATACAAAAGTACCTCAAAACGCAGCTCTGGGCGAGGGAGCTGAATCCAGAAGAATACAGCCATGAAGAAGCGCCGACATACCGGAACTCCTCCAGAATCTCTACTCCTGTAGTGTTGACGTTAACGACCATCAACAACTGGCGTCCTCATTTTCTTGTGCCATTGTGTTTCCTCAGAAGTACGCTTTGAAGCATAAATTCTTTTCAACCTTGGCAAAAGTGGAAAATGCCTCAATACCTTGTGTGGAACCCGCTTGGTCCTAGATTCATCTTGCCATCTAGATGCCTTGCATACTGGGCACACATTCTCTTTAGCATACCTCTTTCAAAACAACACACATTGTTCTTGCACACATAGATGTTTTCATATCCAAGACTCAATTCTCCAAGATATTTCTTGGCCTCATCATATGATTTTGGCAGCTCACTCTGAGGGTATCCTGATAACAACAACTTCATCATTGTGGAAAATGCTGTATTACCAATTCGATAACGAGACTTGATATACAACATCCTCACCAGAAAAGAGAATTTTGAATGGCTAGATCCTGGGCTAAGTGACTTCTTCGCATCTTCAAGGACTCTTGCAAACCTTGGTTGTTCTCCATCAGCCTCTGCCGCAGCATACAAATCTCCTATCATCTCTGGTACTCCGTGATCCTCATCATAATCATCGTCGGCCACATCCACATGTATCCCAAAGTCATGATCACTTCCTTGCACCTCCTGCTCTAAATTCACAACTACTACAGTATCTGCCGACTCCCCATGATGAATCCACTTGGTGTATGTAGCTGACATTCCAAAAATGTGTATATGGTCATTCACATCATACCGAGGCCATAAACTTTGATTTAGACATTTTCGACATGAACAAATTATGTGGCCGTCTTCGGGGTATCTTTCACTAATAAATTTCATGAACTCTTCAACTCCATTCACATATGCAAGTGTGAATTGTGTCCCATAAATCCAGCTTCTATCTGTTGACACAAAATGCGACGCATTGTGCCTCACATAAGAAGCAAAAAGCGTGGCTTCAATCGAACAAACCCGCACGGTTTGGAAATCGGAAGCGTGTCGGTCGGTTTGACTGAAGCGACAAGGGACAAAAAGATTGTTAAATACAAAATCGGAACATGCCGGATGAGACCGACAGTTTCGTATATACGGCCCCGAAGCCACTACGACGACATACGACTATAAAAAGCTGTTTGCCAATCATGCATATGATTCATTCGGCTAATATGAAGACAAAACACGTGGAACATTTGATTGCCGAACGCCGCATGTATGAGAAGACATGTTTGAACAAGTAAAAATTGATCATGAATTGAAAGCATAACCAAGCTCGGCGATCCGGCCGATTCGGGGTCCATGAAGAAGGAACAAACAAGCTATCACGAATAAACCCATCAAGAACTTGCATCCGCCGCACGACACCCGGTCCTATCAAGATTCAAACGCTTCTAACGTGCAAGAACCCATAACATGTAACAATCTAGATTGATCTTATTCGGCTATATGGGCATATGATCTATCTTTCATGGTGACATGATATGTACGTCAAAGAGCAAATAGATTTATGAAAATAAAGAGCGAAAACAACCAATCTAGATGGGCAAAAGAGTGTTACAAATAAATAAAAGCATTAAACACATGCAACACGTGATAACTTAATGAATCTACTAGATTTTGCCAAAATCTAATAGAGCCGATAACTATCTTGCTTCGCTAAGCTATCAAGCGGGACGCTGCCGCACGGCCATCTAGTCGAGATAAACAAAGCATAAGCAAAGACTTCTTGATCGTCAAGCGGGCGCTGCCGCACGGCCATCCGGTCGAGACAAACAAGACTACTTGCATCAATATCTAAATCCACCGCATGATACTAGACATGATAGCAAGGTTGCCAGAACTTACGGAGGTCGACGGATCGATGGCTCCTCTCGAAGAACTCGACGACACGACAAAAGGACTCGAACCTTAGCACAGGGCCGGTTGTGTTGATTTGATTGTGAATATCCTTTACAATGGTCGAGGGTTTATATTTATACCCCTGGACATAACATGAGTCCTAAGAGATTACGATTTCACAATTCATTAAAAGGTAACTCAAAAGCATGGTGATTCTCTCGCTATAGCCTTCCCCGAGTCCTTGATCATCACGCTCTTCTTCTTCTATTCGGCTTCCTGCTTGCCACCTTTTGCTTCTCGAATGGAGCCACCGCCTTTAAAGATAGCCGACCGCACGAATGCTTGCCGAACCGTCTAGAGTTAGCCATACGAACACTTGCCGAATAGTTCAAGGTTAACCGACCGCACAAGCATTTGCGAATGCGCCGATCTCCTGCCTTTCCGCGAAGCTTTGCCGAACGGGCCCCCTTGTCATCTTGCCAGCCCTTACCAAAATCCAGTGTTAACACATGCCCCCTCAATTTCAGGATAAAAGTGAGTTTTATTCGAAATTGACCATAAACTCTGTTGACACGAAACGTGACTCTCCGTGCCTCACACACGACAAACCCGAAAAAGCGTGGCTTCAATCTGGACAACCGCACGGTTTGGAGATCCGAAGCGTGCGGTCGGTTTGACAAAAACCGACAAGGGACAAAAGATTGTTAAATATAAAATCGAGCGTCTCGGATGAGACAAGACAGTTCCATATATACGGCCCTGAAGCCACTTACTTTTACATACGGCTATAGAAGCCATCCGCCAATCATGCATATGATTCATTCGGCTAATATAGAGACAAAACACGTGGAACATTTGATTGCCGAATACGCATGCATGAGAAGACATGTTTGAACAAGTGAAAATTAACTACAAGTTGAAGCATAACCAAGCTCGGCAATTCAGCCGATTCGGGGTCCATGAAGAAGGAGCTAACAAACTATCACGAGTAAATCCATCAAGAACTTGCATCCGCCGCACGACACTCAATCCTATCAAGATCTAAACGTTTCTAACGTGCAAGAACCCAGAACATGTAACAATCTAGATTGATCCAATTCGCCACTTGAGCATATGATCTATTTATCATGATAATAAAAGAATAAGAATGTTAAAGAGCGAATAGATCCATAAAAGTGTAGAGCCGAAACTAATCAATCTAGATCGGCAAAAAAAAGTGTTGCAAATAATTAAAAAGCATTAAACACATGCAACACGTGGTAACTTAATGGATCTACTAGATCTTGCCAAATCTAATAGAGCGATAACTAATCCTTGCTTCGCTAAGCTATCAAGTGGGACGCCTTTGCCGCACGGCCATCTAGTCGAGATAAACAAAGCATAAACAAAGACTCGATAACTATCTTGCCTCGCTAAGCTATCAAGCGGACGCCGCCGCCGCGGCCATCTAGTCGAGATAAACAAAGCATAAGCAAAGACTTCCCGATCATCAAGACGGCACGCCGCACGGCCATCCGGTCGAGGCGAACAAGACTACTTGCATCAACATCTAAATCCACCGCATGATACTAGACATGATAGCAAGGTTGCCGGAACTTTCGGAGGTTGACGGATCGATAACTCCTCTCGAAGAACTTCGACGACACGACAAAAAGGGACTCGAAACTTGGCACGGGCCGATTGTGTTGATTTGATTGTGAATATCCTTTACAATGGTCGAGGGTCTATATTTATACCTCGGACATAACATGAATCCTAAGAGGTTACGATTTACATAATATATTAAAGGTAACTCAAAAGTACGGCGATTCTCTTGCTATGGTCTTCCTCGGAGTCCTTGATCATCACGTTCTTCGCCTTCAATTCGGCTTCTTACTTGCCACCTTTTACTTCCCTAACGGAGCCACCGCCTTCAAAGATAGCCCATTGCATGAATGTTTGCCGAATTGCCTAGAGTTAGCCGACCGCACGGATGCTTACCGAACCGCCCGTAGCTAGCCGAATGGATGCTTGCCGAATGCTCCCCGAATACTTGCCTCTGCCACGTACTGGCCCACCTGTCATCTTCTCGGCCTTTACCAAAATCCAGTGTCAACACATGCCCCCTCAATTTCGGGATAAAAGTGATTTTATTCCGAAATTGACCATAAACTTGTTCCTCATTTAGGTCAACTTCAACTTTCAAACTCTCAGCATGCCGCCCTAAAACCTAAATCTTTCGATCTTAGATTCAAACCCACTTCAGGCTTTCAATGGCGACCCAGGATGGAGTTCCGGAGGTAATCCTTACTTTTTCTCATGTATTCGGCAATTTCTTCATCAATTTTTTTTGTTTCATCTTGACTTGTTTCTTCTGTTGCATTGTCTCTGAAGGAATACAAGGACGAGATCTTGATTCCCTATGCAGCGAACCCCAATTCTTATTTCCTTGGCCCGGTGGGAGATCCTAATCCGATCGAGTTCGTTGAGAAGGAAACCATGAGAATTCCTTTTAACTGGAGTGGAGTGACGCGAATCGGGGTGGCCGAGCACCTTCAAAACCTGGCCTTTCCCCCAATTACCAGATGGTGAAAGTGGTACCGAGAGGATGTTGGACAAGAGCAAGAAATCTTTGGGATTCTCAAGACATTCAAGATTACTTGAACTATCCTTGTCGAGACACCCGTGCATGATTCTCTCTTAATAGCGACCCACGCACTCTCGGTCCGATCTTCGCCAATACCTTTATTTTTAGTCATGGCCCAATGTCATTTACCCTGGCTGATGTATTCATGATGACTGGCCTCAATGTGACAGCGCCAGTATATCCCTCTAAATACAAGAATAGCAGCAACTTAAGGCGGTCAAAACAGAAGTGGATGGACAAAATACATCCAAACTTACATGTCGGCCCGGTCTTTGTGGCTAACAAAGAGTATAAGGCCTTCATGAATATGTGGTGGTGCGTATTCATCTTCTCGTGGGCAAATCAAATGAGCCAACTCTGAATCACATGGTGATGGCTGAAGAATTAGCTGCAGGCATCTTGATCCCTTCAGGCAAGTATCTTTTAGGAGCTGTCTATCATATGATGCGTCAGATCACTGTCCAGATGCGTAGCCATGGAGAAATCCACTGTGTGAATGGTCCTTGGTGGTTTGTCCAAATGTGGCTACAGCTATACATGCACCAGATAGTTTCGGTGGACCTCCATAATTTGGGTTTCCCTTCAGTCAATAATATTGAAGATGATTCGGCAAAGGAGAAAGCTTGCCAGACATATGGGGAGGCAGCATCCACTATTATCATTGACATGGACATTGGTCATTTGTTCAAGCTATTCTTCAAAGGCTTTGACAATGTGATCTGGCTCCCTTTACAGAGAGAATGAAAATCGACTTTCCCCGCAAATTCAGCTATGAGGCGGTTGCTCGGACCAAGTATCCACAGAGATTTTCAATTCTTTTATCAAGCCTTGCATCCTGCCACCAAATTCCATCATGGGAGGTTGCTACAT
>JADLZL010002795.1:0-124332 GCA_015844335.1 Chrysopogon serrulatus
AAACTAACCCATGCATGGTGAGTGTCATATAGGAAACCATCCCTTAGCGAGTTGCACTAGCTCCTAAACTTGAATTAGTAGCATGTGCATTTTCTTTTCTTGCACACATGTGGTTTGCCTCGTTATGGATTTATGTGTTGCTTTGTAAGCTAATAAAGTAATTAACAAAGGTGACATGTGTAACAGAACCGACCAATTTATAAAAACATAAGTGAAAAATCGCTCGCTAAGCAAGCAATTGTCACACTTAAGCCGTTATAAACCCGGTAGTCCGGAAATCTCGAAGGATTTCAAACCAAACATCATCAACCAAGATCGTATAGATTTAGCGTCACCATTCGCATGTTACAACATTTCACAAATAGTTTAACCACATCAGAGTGCAGAAATAAAGTTATTACAAACCAAGTTCTTCAAATCCAACAGCGGAAACAAATAGTTTTTGGAACTCAACCCACACACACAAACTCAGGTTTAATCTGATTGCCGGCTGATGATCAATCCACAAAAGCAAGTGGGAAGAGTAGTAAGAACGACCATAGCCCTTTGGTGCTTAATCCACTGGATATAAGCAGGTTTCGCAATACCCGTGGTAGGTATGGCCATCTGCACAAACAACAAGCGGGAAAAACCCTGAGTACGAGAAGGTACTCAGCTAGACTTACCCGACTGACTCAAAAGTAAAAGACTCTAAGGAGTATGACAGGCTTTATCAGGGGATAGCTTGACTCTTTTGCGGAAAAAGCGGTAGTAACATTTAAAGTGATTGCTCAGCTTAATCATTCCTATTTATGCTAGGTGAGCAACTACACTATGCATCATTATAGTATTAATAATCATGATTAAGCAAGCAAGTAGTAACCATAAGCATATTCATTAGCTTAACCCATCATCATCATTAACCACATTCCATAATCATTACTACGATGGTGCAGCTCAAGTCAAGGTGCTCACTGTCCAGGAACGATGGCGATTCGAATCGATTACTACTGAGCTCGGGGGTATTCCTCATACAAACCACACTCACGCGCGAAGTGAGCTCTGAGATCACCGTGGCACGTATCCAGGAAAACAAGTGCACGGACTCGCATAGAACCACCGTACTCAGGGACCGCCCGACGCCTTAGCCGGCCATCTTTGGACCTCGGACTTACTCTTCGCACCCCTGTGGTCCCCCATCCATCTCCAATACGGTGCGAACGGATCGAGAACCGGCCCGGATAGTGTTAGGCTTCGCGGTCGGAAGTGCTTATCCGGCCAGCTAAGTATGAGGCATGCGTTCAATATGACTTGGGGTACAACAACGGTACGGTCCTTAATCGACACAGACGGAATCACTATGGTCCAACAACCCCACAAGACTCCGTCCGGTCTCCATTTATCTCGACCATAACCATTAACCAGATGATATCAACATAAGCTTTCCATCAATCATAAGTAACCACCTATACTCGCGGATGACAGGAAATCACCCGAGCTTCTACCGTCTAAGCAAGCTAAGCATAATACTCGCCCTAGACTAGCGAGGGTATATCAAGGTGGAATAATCAATGGTAAAAACAAGGATATAATGCATCAACGGTTTCACACAACTCCTATACTTAATGCAACAATCATAAATCATAATTAGACTGTTAGAAAGCATAGGTAAGTAGATGCTCGGTGCTTGCCTTGCACGAAGTCCGACGCGCGGTGGTTAGGACACTCAAGGCAGTTCTTCTTCGCCTTCTTCTTGTGGAACCTCCGGCTGAGGCTCCTCCGGATGATCCCTGCTCGGTCTCCGAATACGGGAGGTCCTCCCGCGAACCGTATGATGCGATGCACATGCATAAGTCTGATGAATGCATACACGTATGATGCTCATGAATGAAGATGATTAACAGATCATTTGTGAGTAGGTGCATATCTCCTCTCTACTAATAATTTAGCTCATTTTACTGAGTATGTGCATACCTCTTCTCTAAACACTTAGAGAAGTGCATAAGAAGAGTGGTGTGTAGGCACACACACACATACACACATCTCATGAATAAAGAGAAGTACTTCTATTCAAAGCCAACATCACATTTCAGCTATGGTACGGTATTACATGACCAGCAAGCATAACATAAAAAAAAAAATGCACAAGAAGTAATATAGAACTCCATAAATCATTTAATTCCAATACTTATCATTTCATGTGAATAAACAAGCTTGAACTGTGACCTTTGTATAAACAGTCCAAAAAAATCTACAAAAATTACAGGAGCTACACTATGCTATAACAGAGCCATGATAAAATTTTCATAACAATTCATTGAGTACAACAGTCTACACAAAAAGATTAAACAGCAGGATAGAGATGCACATTTAATAAGTTTGCACTATGAAAAGTGTCAAACAACAGATTTCATATTTTTATCTAGAACTTCTTAGCACAAGAGCAGTCATCAAAAATCATCAAGGCATAATTCCTCATAATTTATTTACTAAAAACCATTTAAGAATCAGCCCTAAAATGCATTTAAATCATATTCCAATATTTTTGTACAGTAACTGCATGATACATATTTTTCTCAGAAACTACATTACACAACAATTCTAACAAAACAAGAATCACATTTTTCGGAGCATTCTACAATTTATCATGCATTTACTCAGATTTCAGCCATTTAAGCAATTAATTAAATCTATACAGAAAAGCATCACAAAAATTGCATCACATATTTTTTCTAGATAGATCTATTTACCAGGAATTCAACAAAACAAGAATCATCAAATTTGGAGTTCATTTGCACCAGCTACAATTTAAAAAGCATTTAAACTCATTTTCCGGAAACAATAAAAGGAAAAAGGGCCGAGCCCTGGGCTGCGTAGACCTGGTCCAGTGGACCATGGGTCACTGGGGCGCTGTGTACCCGCGGTCCACGGGGCCCACCGGCCAGTCGGCGAGTAGGGCGGTGCTCGGGGGCGCTTAGCTTCGGCCCGGCGGCGAAGTCCACCGGCGCAACCAGGTGCACCTAAGGTCAGGCGACGAGGCGCACTTGCGGACACGCTTGGCGCCGCTGCGACGAACCCTAGCTACGCTGGGCGGCGGTGATGCAGTGCGGCGACGGCTGCTCGCATGGAGGCGCTGGCACGTTTCCGGCTACGGTTGGTTTCTCGGTGAGGAGATGCGCACTGCGGCGCGCGAAGCGCAAGGCGCAGCTAGACCTAGGGTTTTGGGTGCGGATCAACGCCGAGCGATCCGCGGTGCATGGCGGCACGCGGCGAAGGAAGTTCCCGAAGCGACGGCGTGGCGCTGCTAGTGGCGCATTGCCCCGATTGGGTGCACGGGCGTCGATTCGCGTACGGGCGCTACAAGGCGCTGCCAGAGAGAAAGAAAGGGGAGGGCGGTGAACGCCGGGCGGGCAGAAGCCGCGTGAAGTCCGCCATGGCGCCATGGCGGCGGATGGCGAAAGCGCCCTTTTACCGAGGTATCTACGGCCGAGGCAAGTGTGGTGGCGGCGCGCGAGGAGGGCGAGGCGAGCGTGTGGGCGAGGTTTTGGCGGGTGCGGGTGCTCGGCGGCGAAGCAGGCGGCGGCGCCGGAGCGCTTCGGGCGGAAGCGGCGAAGCCATGCTACGGCGAGCGAGCGAGAGAGAGAGAGAGGCGAGCGGTGAGTGAGCGAGTGTGAGCAAAACGGGAAGGCAAAGCGCGTTCCAATTGGCGGCGGCCGGCCGTGGGCGACCCACCGGCCAGCATCGCCCGCCACTGGGCGCGGCCAGCGACGCCGAGGCGTGGCGGCCGAGCCCCGGGCGCCGAGTCGGCCACGACGACGACGCTGGCGCGGACACGGGCCGCCGGCCGGTTGGGCCGAATCCGGCTTTGCTTTCGGTTCTTGAGCTTTTTTTTTTTTTTTGAAAATTTGAATCAAACTCAAATGCAACCATTTGACAAATTTAAAAGCATTTTCATAAAGAGTGCCCAAAATAAAAGTTGTAGAGAATTCAAAAACTGAATAACTTTTATTTAAGGATCAACTCCAAATTCTCAATAAATTTTGAATTGCAAATTCATTTTGAATTTAGGGCATAAAAGGAGATTTTCAATTTAATTTCTTTTGCTCCAATTTTCACCAAATCTTTTGCAATAAAATTTGATAAAATATTTCGAAATCTTTGGGCAAGTGGATCCAAACTTGATCAAGTCATTTGGCAAGGTAATTATTTAACTAGACAAGCACTCAAGCAATTAATTAAATAAACAAAATGCAACACATGAAATGATGATGCATTTAGGGTTTGATGCTTGATGATGCTTATGCCATGATTAATGATGATCAAGTTAATTAATTAAGTGCCTAATGCATGCTTAACACCTGAGGTGTTACAGCCCTACCCCCTTAAAGAAATCTCGTCCCGAGATTTGGGTTTACTAACCAGGTTTTATGGAATTCGGGATAAACTTCTTTCAGGTAATCCTCAGTTTCCCATGATGCATCTCTATCATCATGGTAGCTCCACACGACCTTGTAAGTACGCACTAACCGATTCCGAGTAACTCTTTCTTTGCTATCAACAATTCTCACAGGCTCTTCTTTATAGACTAGATCAGCTGCTAGCTTCAAATCTTGCTCATCAACTCTTTCTTCGGGCACACGCAAACACTTCTTCAGTTGAGAGATGTGAAAGACCGGAAAGATAGAACCCATTGACTTAGGCAACTGCAATGTCGGGCCCCTATTTTAGGGTCCATTGTGCATCACGTATCGGTCCACGGATCAATAGCCGATACGCACACATCAACAAGATTTATATCAAAAACCATACTTTTATTAATAATGAGAAAAACATTACAAAGTCTATATTTACAAATCTTAGGCTATAAGCCTTACAACAACATCGAGTTAACACACGGCGATCCTAAGACATCGTGGCTCCATTCCTGAGGGCAACTTGGAGTGAAGATGTAAACCTTATCCTTAAGCGTATTCCTATTTCTTGCTCCTAGTAGTCCTAGCATAGCTCCTTCGGCGTAGTAGTATGACTCCGTCTTCACGTGTCTACCGTGGTTCCATCCTAGCGCTAGTCTTGGTAGCTCCATCCTTGTACGCGTTCCTATAGCTTCTCTCCTAAAAACATAGAATGGAGGGGATTGAGTACATACGTACTCAGCAAGTCCTAATATGGAGTAGATGAGGTGGATAGCGAAGGCTGAAAATGAAGGTAGGTTATGGTAGTGGAGATATATATGTTAAAAAGTAAGGTTGTATATAAAATAGAGTTTTGGGCCCTAGGAGAGAATTAACCCTTCTCGCCCGGTTCGGAGTTTATTAATTACAACTTACCAAATTATCACCGTTCCCTTTTATAAAACATCTAATCATTTGAGACCTCATCCTGGCGGTTGCCCATTCCAAGGACGTGGCTATTCGAATAGATTCAATATATACTCTGCAGAGGTGTACAAATTTCTCCACAAGATAGGCGTGATCGACACTAGGGCCAATAGCACGACAGGCCTAACGAGATCTCGTACCCGCTTGGGGGCTACCCTAGATTTCCATATGATCCCACTACGGCGCTCAGGGGTTGGAAACACACATCACATAGAGACACCATGTCTCATAATCAATTTTCAAAATATATAGGGCTCGAACACGGCCAAAAATCTCAAGGGCTTAACGTGGAGGATCACATAGCAACCACGTCCAACCAGGCCATGGAAGATCACACAGCATCCATGCCTTCTCCTGCTCTACCGTTGCCTACACCGGCCCCCTAAGTGAGAACGTACTTCAATCTAACGGGGTGTGAGATCAAGCCTACCCATATAGGCATGTGGCTGTACGAGTTTCTGACCAGGGAGATGGCAAATGAACCGGTCCTTATATGACCGAAGCGAGTATCTCCTACAGGAACCCTCACTAGGCGATCCTGCCAAAGGTAATCCACACCACGTGAATTACCCCCACTCGCTCCCCGTCGAAAAAAATAGTTGAGTTTACCAGTTCGATTAACATCACGGTTCATGTTCTTATTATCATATTAAATCAACAAATATTCATCATATAGATATATCACGTGCTCACAACATAAATTCCAATAATGATATCAATACAATATGAAATAATATAGATATTATTTATTTAATAATTAATATAAAGTGGGAGGTGGTAGGTTATATGGTGGAAATGGTGACGGTAGAAAGGTGGAGTTTGGTTAGAAATGCGATAGCATGTGGAGGGAAGTGGTTTAGGGATAGTAGATATATTCGTGGGTAGGTAGGTGTTAGGACTTGCCTTCGCTCGCCGACGAACATATCCTCCATTCCAAGACTTTAAATTCTCGTGCATCTTGCTACTTGTCTACGTATTTGTACTTCATAATCCATCGGGTTTTCTCCACATCTTCTATCCTACGCCGTCTAGCGCCGACAAACAAGGAACACCAAACAAATCATGCAAAGCAAACATAACTAGAATTTAAATGGGCACCAAAAATTATGGAATAAGATATGGACGCCGTAGGGTATGATTTTGGAAGATTTTGGTGGGAGAATTAAAATGTTTGGATTTAGGATGGAGGAGATAAGATTTATCGATAAAATGTGGATGGAAAGGAACTTAAAAATTATTTCGGAATTTTGGGCAATGGAAAAAGAGTGAGGAGAGTTTGAGTAGGGCCTAGGGTGGCTCTAGTTTATTTAGGGATTTTTCTGGAAATTTTCTAGAATAGGAAAGACTTACTTTTACTCTCCCGTGTATGCTCCCCGAGTGCTCGTAGCAATTTCGATTCCGCACAGTTGCTAGCATGCACTCCCCATCGGACGTGGGCTTGGTCTGGTACTATTCGCCGATGCACTCTGCTGTGTGAACCCGCTCTCGTCTCTTTTTTGGTTCACGTAACCATGTCCATGGAAATATGAGCGGGGAGGGAGGGAGTAGTAAGGCCGCCACGTGGGACCCGTGAGAGGAGGTGGCGTGCTCCCATTAGGCGGAGTTGCTTGGCCGGGTGATGGCGCCTTGGTGTCTTCGGCCGTTCTCATCCTCTTCGACAGAAAAGAGGAAGAGGGAAGAGGGAGAGGAGAACAAGACGGAGGGAGAGAGAGGGAGGGCGGCAGTGGATTAGCCGGGCCAAGGATTCTTCTAAGACGGTGTTCTCGACCCAGTAGAGCATAGCAAGGATGAAGGGAGGAGCAGAGTAGTGTGCGACGGACCGGCCAAGGCCTGCGGCTACGGTCAGAGGCTAAGACGGGACTACGGGCGCGCGGCGGACTCGACGTGGAGGAGGGGCGGCGGCCCCGGCATGATTGCATGAACGAACGCCGGTTCCGTGCAGCCTCCAGCGGTGGCGGCTTCGACGCCGACGGTCGTGGGCAAGGGCGAGGTCCAAGGCGGGTGCGGGAAGAACCGGCCGGCGCGGTGGCGCGCCACAAACGGTCAAGGGGCGGCAGCTGGCCGAGCGGCTTTCGGAAGAGTTCGGTGCGACTCCACAACGCCGACCCCTACCATCGCGGTGCTCGAGCTTGTCCAGCCATGGCGGCCTCGCCAGCCTTTTGTAGACGAGGTAAGGCGGTGGAGTACGGTAGGGCGGTGCCGCACGCTGAGGCGGTTTGTGAACCGTATGCGGTGCCAAGAAAATATCTAAAGGGCCATGGAGGTTTTGATGGCGGGGACGGCAGCGGCTTTGTCTACGAAGCCGCGCGCGCTTGCCGCCAGCTTTACGCCGTAGCGACGGGAATCGCGGAGAAGACGACGACGCCAACACGGTGCGGACGTTGTCTTTGGAAGGCCACGGGCTATTGTCAATTCGCCAGTCGGGCGAGTCCATGCCGAACCGGAGGACCGGGTAGGCAACACATGGGGACTATATACATATTTATGCGCTGATTAGTACTGGTTATTAGTAGCCACTAATGCCAGTTATAGGCCTCCTATAAGTAACTTGTGCATGGTCCATGCAAGCGTGTACGTGTGTGTGTATTGCTACTGAGCTGAGTTCGTGCACATGTGAAGTGAGGAGGTTTTGTAATTTCAGATTTCCCAGGAGAAAAGGAATTAACTATATGATACAATACTCGAGCAATTTGATTGAATCAAGGGAATGGTCGAGGAATGAGTTCAAGGAATAATTCCGGTGCCACAAATAAATTCTAGAAAACACACGCACAAGCATACATGCATATGATGAGTTTTTAATACATGGTTTTGGAAATATATTTTCAAAACGGTTTTGCGGAAAATAAACTAATCAAGTTTTAATTTGTTGGAAAGTTTTAAAAAGTTCAAAATTTTAGTGATTATTAACATGATGCAAAAACACGGGTGTTACATGCAACTTGTAAGCGACTTCACCTCTTCTTTCAAGAATCTTGTACGGACCCACATATCTTGGTGCAAGCTTCCTCTTGGCTCCAAATCTTTGTGTACCCTTTATCGGTGAAACTCTGAGGTATACATAGTCACCAACTTCAAACATCAAAGATCTTCTTCGATTGTCGGCAAGATAACTCTTTTTGTCGGAACGTGCAGCTTTCATATGCTCTTGGATGGTTCGAACCTTCTCTTCAAACTTCGGGGAACAAAGTCAATACCATAGTATCTTCTTTCTCCCGCTTCTACCCGTTCAACGGAGTTCTACACTTTACGCCATATAAAGCTTCAAACGGTGCCATCTTGATACTTTCTTGATAACTGTTGTTGTAGGAGAATTCGGCCAAAGGTAGCCAAGACTCCCACGATCCCTTAGCGAGATAACACACACGCTCTCAACATATCTTCAAGGACCCGATTGAGTCTTTCGGGCCCGACCGAAAGTCCGAGGATGATAAGCGGTCTTTGTGCAACAACTTAGTTCCCATTCCTTCATGCAAACGGGTCCGAAGTGAGCAAGAAACCGCGATCCTCTATCCGATACGATGGTCTTGGGCACCCCATGCAAACGGACAATCTCTTCAATGTAGAGGTCAGCATATTGAGGTGGTCTGTAGGTTGTCTTGACGGGTAAGAAGTGAGGCGACTTGGTTAATCGATCAACGATTACCCCAGATTGAATCATTTCCTTTTCGGGTAGTCGGCAAACCCGTGATGAAATCCATATCGATATCATCCCACTTCCAAGCAGGAACCGGTAGAGGTTTCAAGCAAACTCCGCCGGCTTCATGTGAATGGCCTTGACACGACAACAAGTATCGCATCAAGCCACATATGCTGCTATCTCTTTCTTCATCTTCGCCCACCAATATCGAGGTCTCGGATCATGATACATCTTGTTACTTCCGGGGTGAATGGATAACTTGGAAAGGTGAGCCTCATCCATTATCTTGTTCTTGAGTTCTCGATCCTTTAACACGACAAGACGAGTGTCGAACCAAAGTACACCATTGTCATCCAATCTGAAATGTGGAATTGATTCCTTCTTCATTCTTTCTTTGAGGTGGTAGATGCCGGGATCTCGCTCTTTTGGCCTTCAATGATCCGTTGGTCAAGAGAACATCGAACTTGGATATCATGCAGGACTGCAGGATGCATCAGATTGAATTCTTCTTCAAACATCGGCTTCACGGTATGATGATGCGACTTGCGACTCAAAGCGTCAAGAACAACGTTTGCCTTCCTGTGGTGATAGTGCACTTGCAATTCATAGTCCTTGATCAACTCTAACCATCTTCGCCGCCTCATGTTGAGTTCGGGTTGGGTAAAGATGTACTTGAGACTTTTGTGATCGGTGTATATATGGCACACATTTCCCAACAGATAATGTCTCCATATCTTCAAAGCATGCACAACCTGCAGCTAACTCTAAATCATGCGTGGGATAGTTGACTTCATGCTTTCTCAACCGACGTGAAGCATAAGCAATCACTGCCTTCTTGCATCAAGACACAACCCAAACCGGTCTTCGATGCATCACAAGACACATCAAACGGCTTCTCGATGTCTGGCTGTGCCAAGACAGGAGCAGTGGTTAGCAACTCTCGCAAGGTGCGAAAGGCTGCCTCACATGCCTCTGTCCAGACAAACTTGTGCTCTTTTTGTAGCAGACTCGTCATTGGCTTAGCAATCTTAGAGAAATCCGGAATAAAACGGCGATAATACCCTGCCATTCCAAGAAAACTCCGAACTTCATGCACAGACGTGGGCGGTTGCCAATCCATGACCTCTTGTACTTTGTCTGGGTTAACTGAAATACCGTTCTCGGATATGATGTGACCAAGGAAAGCAACTTCCTTCAGCCAAAACTCGCACTTTTTAAACTTGGCATACATCTTATGCTCTCTAAGTCTGGTGAGCATAACTCTCAAATGCTGGGCATGCTCTTCTTCATTCGTAGAGTAAACCAGAATGTCATCCAAAAATACAATCACAAACTTATCCAATTCTGGCATAAAGACTGAATTCATAAGATACATAAAGTATGCAGGAGCATTCGTCAAGCCAAAAGACATAACGAGATACTCATACAACCCGTACCTAGTGACGAAAGCAGTCTTATGCACATCTTCCGGACGAATCTTGATCTGATGATACCCTGATCTCAAGTCAATCTTGGAAAACACTTTAGCTTTAGACAACTGATCAAACAGAATATCAATTCTCGGCAGAGGGTATTTGTTCTTGATTGTTACGGCATTGAGCGGCCGATAATCAACACATAGCCTCAAGGAATGATCTTTCTTCTTCACAAACAAAGCTGGACAACCCCATTCAGAAGTACTTGGCCTGATGAAACCCAACTTCTTCAGCTCATACAATTTGTTTCTTCAACTCGCTAGCTCATTGGGAGGCATACGATAAGGTCTCTTGCATATCGAGCTGTACTGGGCACTAGATCAATTGCAAACTCAATGTCTCGTCAGGCGGTAGCCCTGTAAATCTTCAGGAAAAACATCGGGAAACTCACAAACCACAGGAATCTCAGAAAGAGCAGAGGCTCGGATAGCATAGGTCAACTTGGTCATGTCTGCAACTCGAGGCAGTAACACTTGGAAAGTGTCCTCACCCGCAGGATCTGTGAGAGTAATTGTTCTATTCAAAGTATCAATCACAACTTGCTTATCTTTCATCCAATTCATCCCCAAGATCACATCCATAGTTAAGCCGTAATACCACCAAATTAACCCTATATGTTTTATCTCCAATTTCAAAAGTTGCATGCTCAAGCATCCGATTAGATAGGACATCAGCACCAACGGAACCGATGCGGTACCCATAATCTAATTGCTTAAGTTCTAACTCATGCGATCGTGCATATGCTTGACTCATAAAAAGAATGCGATGATCCGTAATCAAATAAAACAACCGGCAGGATGATTGTTGACAAGAAACGTACCCGCAAAGTGATTGGTTCTCCCTCGGGGATCTCATCCACGGTGGTGTGGTGTGCACGGGCAGGATAGGTCGCCCCGCTTCTTCGGATAGGGACAAGTATTTGGCGAAGTGACCCATCTGATTGCAGTTGAAGCATGGGCCCCTCACGGCGGGAGCAGCTGCCGTGGGACCACCAGTCTTGGCTTGAGCTTGAGGTGCAGGTGGGCGATAACCCCTCTGATTCTTCGGAGGTGGTGGAGCATTCCTCTTTGGAGCGGGTGCACGGAACCTTGGGTTCTGAGCAGGAGGGCGGTACTGCGGACGGTTATTCATTGGAGGCCTGTACTGAGAAGATCCTCCCTCAAAGTTTCTCTTGCGATTCTTGGAAGCAGCATGTAGATTGTTGTTGTTCTCTTGAGTCAAGCAGTCACTAATGAACTCGTTGAAAGTAGCCCTTGAACTAATACCCATGGTCTTGGCCATCTTGGTATTGAGACCCCTCTTGAAGCTAGCTATTTTCTTTTCTTCAGTGTCCACATATGATGGAGCATAGCGTGACAGGTTGTTGAACTCATGGAGGTACTCATTCATGGTTTTATTGCCTTGTGTAAGCTTCATGAACTCGACACTTTCATAGCCATCAAAACCCGGCGGAACATAAGTCCGCGAAACATCTGAGTAAACTGTGCCCAGGTGATGGGAGCATTTGGCGGGAAAGTGGTGTGCTGATGGGACCACCAAATTCCAGCCGGGCCTTGCAGTTGATGTGCCCCATACTCAACCTTCAATGATTCGATCATACGGAGCAGACGAAACTTGTCTTCCATTGTGTTGATCCACTCAAGAGCTTCAAGTGGTTCTTTAGCTTGCAGGAACTTAGGCGGATCAGTGTCCAGAAAGTCCTTGAAGGTACTGCATCTTGGTTGACGGGACGGCCACGATGACCTCCGCGACCGGGTGTTTCTCGCAATGTCACGCAATACGGCCTCCATGTTGCGCCGACCGCCAAGGAACCTGTTGAAAAAAGTTGCTTTCATTGCCAATGGTGGAGGAGGTGGTGGTGGTAGGTTACCCCCATCGTTTCCGCCATTGCCTCCGTTTCCTCCATTCCCACCATTTCCACCATTGTTCCCGTTACCTCCGTTACCATTTCCATTGCCTTCGCCTTGGCTGGATCCATCTCCAACCAAGGAGCCACTCACGGTGCGGCGAGTCCCAACCATCTGCATATTTCAGCATCAAGTAATTATTAGGTGATGTTACAACATTGTAAGCAATGTAATAATCATGCCAATGCATCATTGGAAGAAAATGAATTCATTCAACAATACACAGGCATAAAGATTCAAGTCCACAATCCATAACATCACTAATTAGATTACTGATTAAAAGCATCATCCAGGGCATACAACATCCAAAATTGCCAGTATACATACACTGGACTTTAGGCGTTTAGATAGCACCACAACACATGACGATCCAATACACATGAGTCACATCTCATAAGGGTTACAAGACAACAACAAAAGAGACTAAAGCACCACTACGGCTAGCGAAGAGACTACTAGTCTACTCGTGCTCGCTACCGACGTCGGACTCAGCAGCTAGAACAACATCGTCGTCGGATGCAGGCTCGGGTGCAGGTGGAAGATCAGCGTCCTCCTCGCCTCCATCGGGGTTGATGACCCCGGGCTCCATCTCGGCCGCTCCAGGCGCATGGTGACCATGAACCTGGTTGTATAGCACGTGGTAGTCCTCGTGCAACTGGTCAATGTACTGCTCACGGTCAAAGAGCCAGTGCCCCAGCTGATGGGCGTCGTTCCGGGCTTCATTCCTCTCTGTGACTAGCTGCGCCATCATCCTATCGGCGTTCCTCTCATACTGCTCATAGCGTGTGACACGTGCACGCAAGGCAGCGACCTCCCTGTTGGCCGCCCTCTCACGGGTCTCAAAGCATCATCTGGTAGCGGTGATAAGCTCAATCGGTGCCTCGGATCTCGACATGATCCGAGTGCCTCTTCTTCTTCTTCTCTTGCTTCTTCGACAAGGCCTTGTTCCAGTCATTGATCTTGTACATGCAGGACTGAGTAGCATCCAAGGTCTGCATCATAGCAAACATAGCACTCATCGCTGCATTGTCACTGCCCTCAATCTCATGGATCCCAAAGCCAGCGTGCCATCTTTGGGAGACTGCTCCCGAAAGTGTCCGGGCAGGGTCACCACGAGGGGAACACTCCCGCCAAGGCTCGTGCCAGGCTCGGCCGGAAAACGCTCCATGATGGTGCGCAGGACCGAGAAGGCAACTCGCTAGCCCCCTCCCCGGGTGTGACTCCGTAGGCACGAATGCGCCACCCCTCCCACTCCGAGTCCTCGTGGAGTGGTGGGACGGTAACCTCCACGGCAACTGGGCCTGGTCTCCGCCGCCGGCTCCCGGGGTCACCCAGAGTATACGGGTCGCTGCTCCTCCGTATACCCCACATGGGCCAGCACACGCCAAAGAAGCGTGGGCATCCCGAACTCCTCTAGGAAGTGAGACTCCCGGATAGTGGTGCGAGGTGCGAGCTGTCCACGTGGCACACGTCCTCCGTGGACTTGCGAGCCGCCCGCTTCAGGCGAGCCATCCGTCAGAAATTTATCCAGGTGAGACAAGTTATTTAATTATCCAATTTTAATTGACAGAGGTAATCAATTTATAAGGGAAGGTAAATGTAATGACATGAGATGAACAAACATGATGTATGCACGTATCTTACGTTCTCACAAACTTAGCAAAAATAATTCTAGCGGATATACGGTGGCATACAACGTTCTCTCATAGCGTATAACTAGTCGTTCTACACGAATCGCTGTTATGTACCTGCAGAAAATCCACTTCAGCCCATCCCAACAGTATGAATAAATGCATTGCAGAAAGTAAAGATTAAGCACTCACACGCACGTGCATTCCCAATACACGCACATGTAGTACAACTACCCGATCCTCGTCCAAAGACGGCATCGTCTCAACAGACGGCACAACCCACAATTAAACACCTTGGTAATTACATGGTTTTGACATGTAAGTACTTCCGGTATCACACTAGCACTCCCCTAGATTGCCGGTTGGACAACCATGCTCTCACAACTCCCACTTACCGAGGCGTAGAGGCATTTGAACCATACATTACCATCCAAGCGAATGGCACCCATACAATTACCTTGCCGCATGGGCAGCGGTGAAAATAAAATATGATGCAAGCCCCCAAGTTAGTACTTAAATAGCCACCTAGAGTCCTTATTTGGGCATAAAGGATATGACCACTGCACACTCTTAATTTGCAAACGAATTTTCTCAAAAGACTTATAGATCTATAAGCTGAAATCCAGTTTTGAAACCAAAATCTTTTGTTTTAAATAGACATGTGAACATGTCGCTAAACCTTGCTCGATGCCACCTGTAACAGAACCGACCAATTTATAAAAACATAAGTGAAAAATCGCCGCTAAGCAAGCAATTGTCACACTTAAGCCGTTATAAACCCGGTAGTCCGGAAATCTCGAAGGATTTCAAACCAAACATCATCAACCAAGATCGTATAGATTTAGCGTCACCATTCGCATGTTACAACATTTCACAAATAGTTTAACCACATCGAGTGCAGAAATAAAGTTATTACAAACCAAGTTCTTCAAATCCAACAAATGAAACAAATAGTTTTTGGAACTCAACCCACACACACAAACTCGGGTTTAATCTGATTGCCACCGATGATCAATCCACAAAAGCAAGTGGGAAGAGTAGTAAGAACGACCATAGCCCTTTGGTGCTTAATCCAATCGGATATAAGCAGGGGTTTCAGAATACCCGTGGTAGGTATGGCCATCCGCACAAACAACAAGCGGGGAAAAACCCCGAGTACGAGAAGGTACTCGCCTAGACTTACCCGACCGACTCAAAAGTAAAAGACTCTAAGGAGTATGACAGGCTTTATCGAGGGGGATAGCTTGACTTTTTTTGAAAAAAGCGGTAGTAACATTTAAAGTGATTGCTCGGCTTAATCATTCCTATTTATGCTAGGTGAGCAACTACACTATGCATCATTATAGTATTATTAATCATGATTAAGCAAGCAAGTAGTAACCATAAGCATATTCATTAGCTTAACCCATCATCATCATTAACCACATTCCATAATCATTACTACGATGGTGCAGCTCAAGTCAAGGTGTTCACTGTCCAGTAACGATGGCGATTCGAATCGATTACTACTGAGCTCAGGGGGTATTCCTCATACAAACCACACTCACGCGCGAAGTGAGCTACAGATCACCGTGGCACGTATCCAGGAAAACAAGTGCGCGGACTCGCATAGAACCACCGTACTCAGGGACCGCCCGACTGCCTTAGCCAGCCATGCTGGACCTCGGACTTACTCTTCGCGCCCCTGTGGTCCCCCATCCATCTCCAATACCGTGCGAACGGATCGAGAACCGGCCCGGATAGTGTTAGGCTTCGCGGTCGGAAGTGCTTATCCGGCTAGCTAAGTATGAGGCATGCGTTCAATATGACTTGGGGTACAACAACGGTACGGTCCTTAATCGACACAGACGGAATCACTATGGTCCAACAACCCCACAAGACTCCGTCCAGTTTCCATTTATCTCGACCATAACCATTAACCAGATGATATCAACATAAGCTTTCCATCAATCATAAGTAACCACCTATACTCGCGGATGACAGGAAATCACCCGACTTCTACCGTCTAAGCAAGCTAAGCATAATACTCGTCCTAGACTAGCAGGGTATATCAAGGTGGAATAATCAATGGTAAAACAAGGATATAATGCATCAACGGTTTCACACAACTCCTATACTTAATGCAACAATCATAAATTATAATTAGACTGTTAGAAAGCATAGGTAAGTAGATGCTCCGGTGCTTGCCTTGCACGAAGTTCAACGCGCGATGGTTAGGACACTCAGGCAGTTCTTCTTCGCCTTCTTCTTGTGGAACTTCCGGCTGAGGCTCCTCCGGATGATCCTGCTCGGTCTCCGAATACGGGAGGTCCTCCCCGCGAACCTCAGTATGATGCGATGCACATGCATAAGTACAGTGAATGCATACACGTATGATGCTCATGAATGAAGATGATTAACAGATCATTTGACAGAGTAGGTGCATATATCCTCTCTACTAACAATTTAGCTCATTTACTGAGTATGTGCATACCTCTTCTCTAAACACTTAGAGAAGTGCATAAGAAGAGTGGTGTGTAGGCACACACACACATACACACATCTCATGAATAAAGAGAAGTACTTCTATTCAAAGCCAACATCACATTTCAGCTATGGTACGGTATTACATGACCAGCAAGCATAACATAAAAAAAATGCACAAGAAGTAATATAGAACTCCATAAATCATTTAATTCCAATACTTATCATTTCATGTGAATAAACAAGCTTGAACTGTGACCTCTATATAAACAATCCAAAAAAATCTACAAAAATTACAGAAGCTACACTATGCTATAACAGAGCCATGATAAAATTTTCATAACAATTCATTGAGTACAACAGTCTACACAAAAGATTAAACAGCAGGACAGAGATGCACATTTAATAACTTTGCACTATGAAAAGTGTCAAACAACAGATTTCATATTTTTATCTAGAACTTCTTAGCACAAGAGCAGTCATCAAAAATCATCAAGGCATAATTCCTCATAATTTATTTACTAAAAATCATTTAAGAATCAGCCTTAAAATGCATTTAAATCATATTCCAATATTTTTGTATAGTAACTGCATGATACATATTTTTCCTAGAAACTACATTATACAACAATTCTAACAAAACAAGAATCACATTTTTCGGAGCATTCTACAATTTATCATGCATTTACTCAGATTTCAGCCATTTAAGCAATTAATTAAATCTATACAGAAAAGCATCACAAAAATTGCATCACATATTTTTCCTAGATAGATCTATTTACCAGGAATTCAACAAAACAAGAATCATCAAATTTGGAGTTCATTTGCACCAGCTACAATTTAAAAAGCATTTAAACTCATTTTCGGACACAATAAAAGGAAAAAGGGCCGAGCCCTGGGCTGCGTAGACCCGGTCCAGTGGACCATGGGTCACTGGCGCGCGGGACCCCGCGGTCCACGGGCCCACCGGCCAGTCGGCCGAGCGGGGCGGTGCTCGGCTGGGCGCTTAGCTCGCCCGGCGAGTCCACCGGCCAAGAACCAAGTGCACCGGCGTGCTCAGGCGACGAGGCGCACCCGGTGACACGCTTGGCGCGCTTGGCTGGGGCGAACCCTAGCTACGCTGGGCGGTGGTGATGGCGGCACGGCGGCCGGGCATGGAGGCGCGGTGGCAGCTGTCTCCGGCGCCGGTTGGCTCCGTGAGGAGCGCTTTGGGGCCAGCGAGGCCAAGGCGAGCTAGACCTAGGGTTTTGGGTGCGGGATCGAACGCTGGAGCGCTCCGACCGTGTGCATGGCGGCACGGCGGCGGAAGGAAGTTCCGGCGAGCGACGGCGTGGCGCTGCTAGGCGCGCATTGCCCCGATTGGGTGCACGGGCGGTCGATTCGGTGCATGGCGGCTACGGTGCGCGCGCAGAGAGAGAAAAAGGGAGCAAGGGGGTGTGAACGCGGCGGCGCAGAGCTGCGTGAAGCTCCGGCCATGGCGCCGCGGCGGCGGATGGCGCAATGCGCCCTTACCGAGGTATCTACGGCTGAGGCAGTGTGGTGGCGGTGCGGAGGAGGGCGAGGCGAAACTGTGGGCGAGGTTTGGCGGGCGCGGGTGCTCCGGCGAAGCGAACGGCGGCGGCGGCGCCTGAGCGACGGCGGCGAAGCGCCTGCGCGCTGCGTGTGCGAGCGAGCGAGAGAGAGGCGAAGCGGTGAGTGAGCGAGTGTGAGCAAAACGGGAAGGCGCGCTGTTCCAATTCGGGCGATGGCCGGCCGTGGCGGGACCCACGGCCAGCATCGCCCGCCACGCGGCGCGGCGGCCAGCGACGCCGAGCGTGGGCGGCCGAGCCCCGGCGCCGCCGGCCACGACGACAAGGACGCGCGCGGCGCGCGCAGGCGCGGACACAGGCCCTGGCCGAGTTGGGCGAATCCGCTCGCTCGGTTGCAATCTTTTTTTCTTTTTTTTTTTGAAAATTTGAATCAAACTCAAATGCAACCATTTGACAAATTTAAAAGCATTTTCACAAAGAGTGCCCAAAATAAAAGTTGTAGAGAATTCAAAACTGAATAACTTTTATTTAAGGATCAACTCCAAATTCTCAATAAATTTTGAATTGCAAATTCATTTTGAATTTAGGGCATAAAAGGAGATTTTCAATTTAATTTCTTTTGCTCCAATTTTCACCAAATCTTTTGCAATAAAATTTGATAAAACATTTCGAAATGCTTTGGGCAAGTGGATCCAAACTTGATCAAGTCATTTGGCAAGGTAATTAATTAACTAGACAAGCACTCAAGCAATTAATTAAATAAACAAAATGCAACACATGAAATGATGATGCATTTAGGGTTTGATGCTTGATGATGCTTATGCCATGATTAATGATGATCAAGTTAATTAATTAAGTGCCTAATGCATACTTAACACCTGAGGTGTTACAACATGTGTACACCCATGACCAAGCCCTAGACCACCCTAGGTGAACCCCACCAGCATGTACACCTATGTATGTGCTATGCCTTATACCTAGTAGAAAGCAAAAAGGGAGAAAATAGGATTGAAAAGAGAAAGAAATAGAATAGGGATAGAAGAAGGCCGAGCAAGCGGCCGCCAGCCGGCTGCTTGGCCCTTCGCCTAACCGGCCTGCCCCTCCCCTTGTCCCACGCCAGCGGCCCAACAGCAAGCGCGCCCCCTCGACCTTCTCTTCTCCAGCGGCCCAGCCCAGCTCCCCCACGCCCTCTTCCCTTCCACGCACGCACTGTGCCTTGCCAACGCGGCCCATTACCGCAAGTGTGAGGACCGCGCCCTCCCCCCCCTCTCACGGAGGCGATGACAGGCGGGCCCCAACGGACCCACCTGTCATCCCCAACCTTTTCTCCCCCCTCCTCCTCGCTGCGGGGAGAGCAGCACCGCGCCCGGCTACGCTAGGCGCCATCCTCGCCGTCCGTGCCAAACCGCCTCGAAGCCTTTGGATGGCCGCCACGCGGCTCGTCCCGCGCCGACGCACCGCCCACGACAAGGCGAGCGGGCGCGGCCCCGCCCTCGCTGGACGCCACCGCGGGAGCCCGCGCTTTTTCCGCCCGGCCGCCGCTCCAAATTGGAGGAGCCGCGCCTTGCAACCACCCCCGCGCCCGAAACTCCCAGCCAAGCGCCCGTGGATGACCTCCACGTGCCCCCGGCACCGTGCACCGATCCATCGCCGCCAAGACCTCCGCTTCCCTACATAAACCTCCTCCGGTGCCCTGGCCTCCCTTCCCACGCCCCGCCGCCCCGGTGGCCTCACCGAGCCAAGGGAAGAGGACCGAGCAGTGGGAGAAGAGGGGGAGCCGACGCCAGAGTGGAGCCGCCGCCGCGGAGCAGCTCTCGCCACCGGAGCCGGACACGGAGGCGCCCCGAACGGCTACTCTGACGCCCCTGTCCCTGCCTGCACAGCCCCGAGCTGCCACTGCTCCGCCTCGCCACTGCACCGCTACCCTAGCATCGCCAAGCCCACGGTGAGCGCCATGCCTTACCACGCCGCGCTTGCTTCCCCCTCTCGTCGCCGAGCGCCGCCGAGAGCCCCACCCGGGCTGCAAGGCAGCGCCTTTGCTTTCCGGCTTCAAGACGCACAAGACGTGACCGCGCCTTGCCGCGCGGCACCACCAGGCCACGACGATCCGGGACCGTCGCGACGGCGCACACCATGCCGCACGCCGCCACGGTCACCGGGCTGCCATGACCGCCGCGGCTCGGCGGCGCTTCGTGGCTTGCCACAGCCACGCTGACCCGCGAGTGCCGTGCAAGACGCGACGCCGCGCCCACCGGGCCTCGCGGGCTTTACCACCGCACGGTTACGGTGCGACGGCCCGCGCCCGGCGTGCTCGCCACGGGTTCAGCCACCGCGTGGCGCAACCATCCGCGCCATTACCCGCACACCACGGCGTAGCCGCGCAGCGGCTTCCCCTCGCCACCCACCGCAGTTGCTACCTTAGTCGCCAAAGCGCTAAAGGCCCCGCCTTGCCCCAATTGTACCGAAAACGGCCACCGCCCGCCCCCGCCGCTGGACCCAACGGCGCCGGCGGCTGCCGGCCCGCGCGTGAAGCTCCACCGACGCCTTTTAGGTGAGTGCCGAGGCCCCGAGCACACGAGGACACATCAAGGTGCCCTGCGCGCACTCTCACGCCACGTGCACAGCGCCGCCCGTCACCAGACACCGACGGGCGCCACGGCGTCGTGACGCCGGCTGCCCAGGAGCCAAGACCCCACCTTGTTCGCTTTAGCCATGACCATGGGGCTTTCCCGAGGCCGTAGGAGCCCTAGCTCAACTCATCGGACCCGCAGGGATGTCGCCGGCGCTGGAGCCGGGCGGGCACCGCCCGTGAAGAACAGGGGAGAGCAGGGGGGAGAAGAGAGGGAGGGCGCTGCCATGTATCGGGTGCACCCGGTGCGCCATAGACCGAAGAGAGGAGAAGGGGAGAAGAGCGTGGTCCACCGTGGACCGAGCTCGCATCCACGGTGCACGCGGGCTGGACCACCATAGGCCGCGCCCGTGCACCACAACCCAGTGGAGGCCCAAGTGCCACCACGCGGCCGCACTGCAGGCCGACACGTGTCCGGGCCGGGCCGGCCCAACCCGGCCCTGATCCGGCCCACCTAGGCCCAGTCCGAGCCCGGTCGGAGTTGACCGTTGACCGGTCAACGTTGACCGTTGACCTGGCCCCACCGGTCAGTGACCCCACCAGAGCCGGCCAATCACAACCTGCCACGTGTCACCTATTTTCGGAAAATAATAAAATGATTTTCTCTTTTTCAGATATGATTTAATCTTCAGAAAATCATAATAAATCCATTTTAACTCTGAAAAATATGAAACCAGTGTCCAAATTTTTCTAAAAATGAGCTCTAGGTCATAGGCTTATCCATGAGTGCATTTGCTTCTTTTGGTTTTTAGTTGCTTCTTTGTGCACCTCTATAGGAGCCGCTAAACGCGGTGTTATGCCACGCTTTTTAGAGACGGAGGAGCCGCTGACTGAGGAGGGAGAGGACTACGAGTACACCGAGGACCTGGGGGATGACCCGACTGCAGGTGCCACGTCCCACCCAACCTCTTAGCTCCTATCTAGACATGCAATAACTAGAAATGCTAGCGCTCTATTACTTGTTGCTCGCTGCTGTTGATAGGATGCATGGTAGATTGATTGATTCAGCCTATGCCTTGTCGAAACCAATCCCCTGCATACCCGCTGCTATGATTAGACTCGCGCTTATCATGTTTATCTTTATGCTGCTCACTTATTACTATCATTACTGTAGATATACCATGAATGTGAGTGGCTAAGGCACGTGGTGCCGAAGTTGTGGAAACCGGGTTTTCAGGAGAGATCTTGGCGTGAGTCTTGGGTGTGTAGTGAGGGTTGTGTCGATTGGGCAGGATCTAGGGCAAGTCATGAGGACGAGCCATGCTGGGGGAGTGTGATCTGGGCACTCCCCACATGAGAGTACCTGTGGCGGGTATATGTGTTGGGAGAAGGTTCCGGGAGGAGTGCCTTTGTGGTACGAATCGCCGGGACGGGAGGTGCCGTCGAGGCACGGGGCATCGGGCCCCAGGTGAAGACATCCTGTCCGGTCCTCCTAAGGACCGATTTGGCGTTCTCGCCGGTTCGTGGGATCCTTTTTTTCGTACACACCACTCGTTCTCGATGGGCGGAAAACGACTTGACGGCCGGGCCTGGCCCCCGCCATTACTACTAGGTTGTTAGGTGATAGTGTAGGGAGGTACGGGTGTCGAGACCCACACCCTCCTGAGACAGCGTGGTGCCCCCCTGGGATCCGGTGCCACGCCTCACAGTCTCAGCGTGCCGGTGGACTCCGGGGTGCCCCAGAGCTGAGTGGTAGAATGGCGGTGGGTCCGTCGGGGACGGCGGCTTGGTATCAGCCTAGGCGAGGCGCATCGCCGATGATGGTGATCTTTGTGGTTCAGTGTACACGCTCTGCGCAGAGTTGTTTGATCTATACGTATAGCCGTGTCCCCGGTTATGGACATGTCCCTACGAGTACCCTCGTTCGTTATAGTGAGTGGAGTCCATTTCTCTTCTCTTCCCCTGGGTGTGGTGGTTTCCGGCTTTGGGCCGTTGAGGCGAGGAGGAGTGGGAGTCTTCCTCGTCGAACTGAGTGAGAGTGTGGTGTGATGTGTGGATGGTTATGGATGGGAGGTTTATGGATATAAATGGGTTGAAACTTGACAAATATTATTTAATTATGCTATTGCATAGGAAACCCAGAGCCTCAAATAGGTCTTTTGATTACTCTTGCATCCACCTTCCTCATAGCAAGCTTCATTCATATGGGTGGGATTAGTGGCCGCACAAATCGTCATCGATACATTGTGGTTCAGGGGAGAACATCGAGTGGGAGACCGACGAGGATGACGAGGAGGAGTAGGTGTCTCGAGCTACGCGCAAGTGGATGACGCGTCGATCCGCTTCTACCTACCTTATGCCTTTCCATAGGTGTGTGTGAGTGTGATTCCGCCTTGTTGGCGATGTAATAAAGTACTTAAATCTCGCTATTTGTACTCTCTAAATTAAATATTCCGCTGTATGCGCACTTTGGACCGCTGATATGTCGATGATGGCAATGAGCCCTTCGAGGCCATTGCATTATTGTACAAAAACTGTGTCTTTTCCCTTCGAGGAAAAGCGGGTTGTTTCACATTAGACCTTTGTTCTAGTTTGCAATGTTCTCTGTTGATCTTTTTTGGATATTCCACATTGCAATAGATAACTGGTCTTTTGATATTAATTGAAAGGCCATGGCGATTTGCCTTTGACTCTAAAAATATTATGGCCAGCCATAACATAGACGATCTACATAATCATGTCATTTATAGTAAAAGTGTAAATTATTATTTTGGCAACAATGCTATTGTTCATCTTCCTCCCGCAACTCTTCTTTCTCCCTAGTGTCTTCTCCCTCTCTTGCACCCCTTGTCCCCACCACAGTGCATTAGGGTTTGGCTAAAGCTCCGCAGTCGTGGCCACCTTATCCACCCTGCTGCCACCATGGCCATGGCGCCCCTGCCTCGACCTAGCCTGATAGCCTCCACCATCGCCAGGGCCCATAAACCACCCTCCGGCCATCCCCATCACTCGACCATCTTTCCTTCCCAAAACCCTCCCTTTCTAATCCTGCCAGAGTTGGGCAAGATGAGAGCGAGAGGTCTTCAGAACCCTAAGTCAGAACCCTAACTCGCAAATTTGGTACGAGGAAGAGGAGTAAGAAGCCTACTGTTGGTATATTTAACGCACACAGAATAATGAAAGAGATAAATCCGCAAGCGCACGGATACCACTGTAGCTTTCACCTAAGAGTATTCCAAGGTATCGAATTTCCATGAGGAACGTGAAGTGATCTAGTAACGAATCAAGAACGTCCAAGGATAGAAAAGATAAATATTTTTGGTGGGTAGAGAGGGGCTATCTAAGGTGATCTAGATAACTAAGAATCAAACTTACGATACTTGTCTACTTTGGAGCAACAGTACCTTTCCAACTCTCGAATAAGACTAGGAAGAAGGTAGCTGGGGAAGGCTGCCAAAAGCTCTACGAAACACCAACTCCGACGTAATGGAATACAAAGGCCAACAAAGCTGTCACCTCTGAAGGCTACCACAACTAACCGTAAGAATTGGACGTAAACTCAGGTAAACCCTAGCCTAGACACCACGTCTACGCTATTGATTACTACTCTAGCTACGCGCAATAACTAGAGCACTCAATACGAGCTAAGATCCCGTAAACAAAGTAAAGTAAGAACAAAACTTAATCGAATAGAAGACTTAGAGTTACCAACTGAAGAACTTGAAGATGAACTGTCTCCGTAGAGGTATAAAGTTGAGGAAGATCCGACAAGTTTCGGCTCCTCTTCTACTTCTTCCTCTCCTCTCTCCCTATTTTCTAATTACAAGAGCTCTAAATGAGCTAGGGCTTCTAGCTCTCCAAATGAATTGATAGAATGAATTAGGGTTTTTCCTGGGGGTCTGGCCCTATATTTATAGTCCGGTGGGATGCACGATGACCGTTTGGTCAAACCGACTTAAGGTACGGTGGATATTAACCCTCAAAGACGGTGGAGGAAGCTTCCAGAAGGGCGTAGAAGATTGTTTTAGGGGGAGGCCGCCTGACATTTCTCCTCAGGCCGGCCGGCACCACCATGTGGGCCCCCGCGCTCCGCTTCGCTTCCGGTGTTTTTCGGATCATTCCCGAGTCCAATGTGCGGGGTTTCGTTGGCGTCAAGTTTTGTTACTCCGTTTGATAGTTAGGTCCTTTTTCGTAGTTTTCTGGAACAATCCCTGCAAAATAATAATTCACCAAAACTTATGGAATTTGTCAGATAAAATCCTAGACTTCTCTATTTGCAAGTGTATTGACTATTTATCATGTTTATTGCACCATTAAATGTTGACGCTATCCACCGTCAACAAGCTCCCCAAGCTTACCCTTTGCTAGTCCCTTAGCAAAACCTAACTACTAAATTTGGATTAGGAGTTGCTACAATGCTTTCACACCTCAAAAGTACATATGCCTTCAAATAAAAATTCTCCTCCGGATTAGACAAAACTGCTCTAACTTTCAAACTTACCCATTTTACCTTTAACTATGGAGCTTTTCAACCTTCGCATGGGTCTTGAGTAATTGAAAAATAGAACAATCTAGTCAAGCACTATATCTTAAATTCTTTACTCAACCAATATTCTGGAGTTTTTGTAAGTTTTTGAAATAAAACTCAGAGCTTAATTGTATGACACCCTCAAGTCTCTTATTGTATGTGGTATTTATAGATCTCACTGAGGCTTTAATGATGTCATACCTTCCTACAGCTAAGGATTATAGTGAAGTTCATAGGAGTGACATTAAAACAAGGATGAGTATACTTACAATTCATATATTGTAAAGTCAAACAATGGATCCAAAGAGAATCAAGTCGTACAATCAAACCAAGATGTGCATGTGTATGGAATATGGTGGATAGATGAATATATGGTGGCTAATCCTAATTCTACTTTTGCTCTTTAGAAATAAATCTCTCTTCCTTGAACTTTAGAACTTTCAAGTAGAAAATATGGGCTATCTTTATTCTTTCTCTCTTTCTTTTTTTTTCTTCTTTTTTTATAGGGAGGCAGGCATCTAAGTACCCATTGTTTTAATTACTTGGACACTTGTTTATTTTTTAACTCCCCTTTTTCTCTTTTTTTTCAATACTTTTTTTTTTTGCATAGCCACATGCATCCTTTGAATACAATAAATGATTGGAGAGATAATAATAAGAACTCAGAGCATTTAACAAGGGTTGTCCTATAGGATATATTTTTGGGTGCTTTACTCCCTGTGTGGGAGAAAAACATTTTTAAGGTGATCTAGATGAAAATAGAAAATAATTGCGCTTACTCCCGAGTAGGAGCAATGCATATGTCGATGGAGTGTGTAAGTGATCTTGATTTTAAAAGCATGACAAGACACTCATAAAGTATACAACAAAGGTTGACTAAACTCAATGCGAGCAAGCAACATAAATGATCAAAGGTTTTTTATTCTAAATGTATATCATATATGGCTTTGGTAGGAATTCAAACTTTGTCATACAAGAGCTCATCATGTAAGATTTTCAGTTTTAAAAGATAAATCTCCAGAACTTAGTATTGCTAGAAATAAGATAAATAGCAGCTCAGACTTTCTCATATCATATCCCTCAATTACCTAGACTTAGCTTAAGCATATGACTCCACAAGTTTCAGGTTCAGAGTAAATTTTTATATCAAAATAGTTATATCCAAAACTTGGGGAATTTAAGGTTAAAAAACTAGGCACTTGAAAGAAATTACGACAGAGCAACTATTCATCATCTCTAAGACTTGTTCTTCTCTAAGACTTGTTCTTCAGTTTTTTATTTGACTCTTAATAAACTAGACACACACTCTAAGATCACACCCTAATAAATAGCTAAAGTATCTTTATTTGGTTTTAATGATTATTCATCTTTTTATTTCTTTTAGACTAATGAACTCATAAAAGACTCGACAGACGTGGACCTTCATGTGCCCACCTATTTTTGGTATTTTATGACTATAAGATAGACTCAATAATCACATAGGTATACTTACCTGATAACTAGGGGATGCTCTCCCCCAAGCTAGATATTTGCTTAGTCTTTGTTCACTCTTGTGGCCTGCATGTTAAGTCCCACTCTTCTCAAACTTCTGAATCCTGCAAAACTCAAATAGACACAAAACTCATGGAACAAATTAAATATTAGACATATAAGTTTCAGTTGTCCAGAGTCTTAATGATTGATTTTTTAGATAGGATCATTAAACTGCAGAAATTCAATCATGTCTATTTCTTCTAAGTTTTCAGTTTCAAGAAATATTTTCAAACGTTGGCCATTTACCTTGAAGATGTTACCTGGGTCGTCTTGAATTGTAGTGGCACCATGTGATGAGGCTTCAATTACTTTGAATGGTCCTTCCCATTTGCTTTGAAGTTTTCCATGGCCAAAGAGCTTTACTCTTGAATTGAATAGCAGGACTTTGTCTCCAGGCTTAAACTTCTTGTGCTGATTCTCTTATCATGCCATCTTTTTGTTCTTTCTTTGTAAATCTTGGAGTTGTGATAAGCCTTTTCTCTCCGTTCTTCAAGCTCGGATATTTGCATTTGATGATTCTTGCCAGCTAGATGGAAATCCATATTCCATTTCTTGATTGCCCAATGAGCTTTGAATTCCAATTCAACAGGCAAGTGACATGTTTTACCATATACCAGCTGATAAGGTGTCATACCTATGGGTGTCTTGTATGCAGTTCGGTAAGCCCATAGTGCATCAGAAAGCTTATATTTCCACTTCTTGCCCATCTTATCCACGGTCTTCTGCAGAATGTTCTTGATTTGCTTATTCGATGTTTCAGCTTGACCGCTTGTTTGAGGATGGTATGGAGTTGCAATATTATGTTTGACTCCATTTTCTGCTAAGAACTGTCAGAATCTTTTGTCAATGAAATATAGTCCTCCATCACTTATGACCAATCTAGGCATTCGAAACGTGGAAATATTACTTCATTGAACATCTTCTTGGAGTGCTTGGAGTCGACAGCTCGACATGGTAATGCTTCTACCCATTTAGACACGTAGTCAACCGCCACTAGAATGTATTCTGCATCTCCTGACTTTGAGAGTGGTCCCATAAAATCAATTCCCCAGACATCAAACAGTTCTACTTGAAGGTTGTTTGTGAGTGTCATTGCATCCCGAGTATTGATGTTTCCATGCTTTTGGCATCTGAGACATCTTCTAACAAACTTCTTTATATCTTGATACATCGTTGGCCAGAAGAATTCACTTTGCCAAATCTTAGCATATGTACGGAATACTCTATAATGTCCTCCATATGGTGATATATGATATCTCTCAATGATTTTCATGGCTTCTACCATTGGGACACACCTCTGTAGCAACCCATCGGCACAGACCCTATAAAGATATGGATCGTCCCACAAGTGGATACAACTTTCATACTTGAGCTTCCTCTTGTCTTCCCCTGGTGGAACATAACCTGCAACCATATAATTGACAATATTTGCGTACCAAGGATCGGAGTCCGTTACCGCAAGGAGTGTGTCATCCCTTAGATAGTCATTAATAGGTAGCTCATATGTGTCTTTATATTGAAGTCTAGATAAGTGGTCAGATACCGAGTTTTCTACTCCTTTCTTATCCCTAATTTCTATGTTAAATTCTTGGAGCAGAAGAATCCATCGGATTAACCGAGGCTTAGCATCTTTCTTAGTAAGGAGGTATTTAAGTGCAGCATGGTCTGTGTATATTATTGCCTACTAAGTAAGATCTAAACTTGTCTATTGTAAAGACAACTGCCAACATCTCTTTTTTAGTGATAGCATAGTTAAGCTGCGGCCCAGACAAGGTTTTGCTAGCATAGGATATAGCGTAATGTTTCTTATCTTTGGTTTGTCCTAAAACAGCACCAACTGCAAAGTCGCTAGCATCACATATGATCTCAAAGGGTAGACTCCAATCAGGTGGTTGGATAATTGGAGCTGAGATGAGTGCCCTCTTAAGAATTTCAAAGGCTTCAAGGCACTCAGTGTCAAAAATGAAAGGTACATCTTTGGCTAGAAGGTTAGTCAGGGGTCTAGCAATTTGAAAAAAGTTTTTGATGAAACACCTATAGAACCCTGCGTGGCCTAGAAAGCTACGAATGCCTTTCATATTTGTGGAAGGTGGAAGTTGTTCAATAACTTTAATCTTTGCTCTATCCACTTCTATCCCACGTTCGGACACCTTATGTCCTAGCACAATTCCTTTCTGAACCATAAAATGGCATTTCTCCCAGTTCAGGACTAAGTGCTTTTCTTCACACCGCTGTAAGACCATGTCTAAATTCTCTAAACATTCATCGAAGGTTTTGCCATAGACGGTAAAGTCATCCATGAATACCTCCATGATTTTCTCGATCATATCAGAGAAAACAGATATTAGGGATGCACCGTTGAAAAGAAGCTGGCGCATTACATAGCCCAAATGACATTCATCGATATACATAAGTTCTATATGGACATGTGAAAGTGGTCTTACTTTGGTCATCTGGGTAGATTGGAATTTGATGATATCCGGAATACCCGTTAAGAAAACAAAAGAAAGAGTGATTTGCAAGCCGTTTTAATATTTCATCAATGAAGGGTAACAGGAAGTGGTCTTTCTTTGTAGCCTTGTTAAGTTTTTGGTAGTCAATGTATATACACCAACCAGTGACAGTACGTTGAGGGATGAGCTCATTCTTCTCATTCCTAACGATCGTCATTCCTCCTTTCTTTGGCACAACTTGAACAGGGCTAACCCACTCACATGAGGTACGGGATAAATAATCCCAGCATGTAAGAGTTTCAGGACCTCTTTCTTAACAACTTCTCGCATTGCATTGTTAAGTCTCCTTTGTGGTTCCTTCGATGGTAAAGCATCAGGATCGGTGGGAATACGATGAGTACAGAGAATGGGACTAATTCCCGTGAGGTCTTGGTGTGAGTAGCCTATTGCTGGTTTATGTCTTTCTAAGACAGTGACAAGTTGGTATGTTTCTTCTTCAGAAAGTTTATCACTTATGATCACAGAAGTTTCTCGGTTATTATTGAGAAAGACATATTTTAAGCCAGAAGGAAGGGGTTTTAGCTCAATAGAGGGTTGTGATGGCTCTTCCTTTTCATCTATCTTAACAGGCTCTGCCAACTCTTCCTCGTCTTAAATAAAGTGTTCATCATCGAGAGTTGGTTGGGCCATGTCTTCTAAGGATGTCATTAGGGCTTCCTCAATAGGGTCTGGTTTAGGCTTGGGTTCTACTATTGCATTATTCGAGCATGCAAGCGAAATGGTGATAGGAGAACTTCCTAGTTTTACATCTAAAAGACCCTGATTTGGTCTTTCTTGAAAGAATGTCCCAAAAGATACACCAATCAAGATGGATGTGTCTGAGATGTCAAAGATGTGAAAATCTAGACGATACTCAGAACTTTGTATTCGCAATGGAATAGACCTTATGACCCCATAACTTTCAAGAGTAACTCTAGAAGAAATTTGTAAAAGCTTATGAGATGGGATCAAGAACTCGTTGGGGAAAAGTTATTCGGCTAACGCCTTTGAAATGATATTCATCCTAACGGTTGGACTATAGTAGCCCTTTATAGTGATTCTCTTAATAATGCAAGTGATAATATCTGAGGGGGCATTGATTCGGGCTACCTCAGTGGATAACTCCGCTTCTGCCAATCACTCATGACTCATGATGGCCAATAATCCTTTAATGTGTTCCATGAGGAATGAATCATTATTTAGGCCATCATTATCCTCATATGACATAGAATGTAAGAGAGGCTTTATTTGAACTGGTAAATTTGAGGCATTGCCAAAATCTTTAAAAAGACCATTCTCGATTTCAAAAAGGAACGTGGAAGGATGAGGTTCATCATCTTCTAAAATGTGTTGTGTTTCCTTAATTGGAGGTTCTATGATAACCAAATCATCTAAAAGATTTGAAGGAATTTTAGATTCGATTATGTCTGATTCCTCTTGTTGGTCGGGGACTTGGCTTGACTTCTTTTTCTTCAGAAAATTCATCAAAGATACCAATGTAAGGGGTGTTTTCAAGAATTTTCTCTAAAATAGCTTTTCCCTCACTCATGGTGTTGTGCAAGAATAAACCTCCAGAAGATAGGTCAAGATATAAAGCAGCTTCCTTGTTAAGACCAAAATAAAAGTGGTAAAGAAGCACGTGGTCTGGTAAGTGAAGGGTTGGACCGGTATTGATAAGACTTAAGAACCTAGCCCAAGCTGCTCCTAATGTCTCCTTCTCTTTTTGTTTAAAGGTAAGAACTTCTATTCGAAGAGTGGCGATCCGAGAAAGAGAGAAGAAAGCAAGATAGAATTTGTCTCGAAGTTCATCCTAATTTTCTTTCACTCCTCCTACAGTATGAGCATACCACTGTTTTCCTCTTCCTAAAAGGGAGAACGGAAACAATTTCTATTGAATGATCTCTTATGTCACGCCAGCAATATTCAAGCAAGAACACAATTGCTCAAATTCTCTAAGATGGGTGTAGGGATTTTCATCTTCTAATCCAGAGAAAGATTGCTCCTGAACCATGGCTATGAAAGCAGGGCGAAGCTCATAGCCATCTGTGAGTATAGGATGTGATGATGGTGGAGGCTCCAACAACTCGCCCTTTGGAGCCAAAAATTGAAAGATAGGCGTGGAATCCATATGGTAAGGGTAAAGGTGGTAAAAACGAAAATAAAAGATACACGGACAAACTTGGCTCGATCCCGCAGCAGCTACCGTTCAAAACAGCGGTGCTTTAAAAGCTTGTTGGTATATTTAACGCACACAGAATAATTAAAGAGATAAATCCGCAAGCGCCACGGATACCGCCGTAGCTTTCACCTAAGAGTATTCCAAGGTATCGAATTTCCACGAGGAACATGAAGTGATCTAGTAACGAATTAAGAACGCCCAAGGATAGAAAAGATAAAATATTTTGGTGGGTAGAGAGGGGCTATCTAAGGTGATCTAGATAACTAAGAATCAAACTTACGATACTTGTCTACTTTGGAGCAACAGTACCTTTCCAACTCTCGAATAAGACTAGGAAGAAGGTAGTTGGGGAAGGCTGCCAAAAGCTCTACGAAACATCAACTCTGACGTAATGGAATACGAAGGCCAACAAAGCTGTCATCTCTGAAGGCTACCACAACTAACCGTAAGAATTGGACGTAAACTCAGGTAAACCCTAGCCTAGACACCACGTCTACGCTATTGATTACTACTCTAGCTACGCGCAATAACTAGAGCACTCAATACGAGCTAAGATCCCGTAAACAAAGTAAAGTAACAACAAAACTTAATCGAATAGAAGACTTAGAGTTACCAACTGAAGAACTTGAAGATGAACTATCTCCGTAGAGGTACAAAGTTGAGGAAGATCCGACAAGCCGGCTCCTCTTCTACTTCTTCCTCTCCTCTCTCCCTATTTTCTAATTACAAGAGCTCTAAATGAGCTAGGGCTTCTAGCTCTCCAAATGAATTGATAGAATGAATTAGGGTTTTTCCTGGGGGGTCTGGCCCTATATTTATAGTCCGGTAGGATGCATGATGACCGTTTGATCAAACCGACTTAAGGTACGGTGGATATTAACCCTCAAAGGTGGTGGAGGAAGCTTCCAGAAGGGCGTAGAAGATTGTTTTATGGGGAGGCCGTCCGGCATTTCTCCTCAGGCCGGCCGGCACCACCATGTGGGCCCCCGTGCTCCGCTTCGTTCTGGTGTTTTCTAGATCCTTCCTGAGTCCAATGTGCGGGGTTTCGTTGGCGTCAAGTTTTGTTACTCCGTTTGATAGTTAGGTCCTTTTCCGTAGTTTTCTGGAACAATCCCTGCAAAATAATAATTCACCAAAACTCATGGAATTTGTCAGATAAAACCCTAGACTTCTCTATTTGCAAGTGTATTGACCATTTATCATGTTTATTGCACTATTAAATATTGACGCTATCCACCGTCAACACCTACCTCGCTAGATCTGGCATGACTATTGCCAGAACCTGCCGCCGCTGCCGGAGGAGAGGAAGGCAAGAGCCGTGTGCACGTCGGGCGCCACCGCTAGAGGGGATAGAGGGATGAGATGCGTCGGGAGGAACACAAAGAGTGGGAGGAGCATCGTGCAGAAGAAGAACTGGGGATGGGAGAGGTGTGGTGTGCTGGCCCAAAAAATACAGACGACATGCTTAAATTCATTACCTTTAAATTTACTCTGACCGTGACTTACACCTTAATTAATGATTTATAAATTATTAGGCATACACTACATCCATCCTCTCAAAAACCCAAGCTAGGCTCAATTTTCTTTTCTTTTTTTATTTCTAGTAATAAATTGTTGTTGGGTTTATGTTAGAGATGCTCTTAAGCCTTCTAATTCTATTGCCAAACGGCAATAGGTCCTACACCCTACCCCTCAAATTTGTGGGACCTACCTATCATTAGGTCTAATATATATTTTTATTTTCTTCTACCTATCTTTCCCATCCATGAGTCGAGACTCCTTTCTCTGTGTCCATCCATGCGCCGTGGGTCATGGCCGAGCTGTGATGACCCACATTGGAGACAGGGTTGGGGTGGGCGAAAGCCCTATTTTGATTGGATCGAGGAAATAGATGGTCTGATGGTCCTTCTGCTAGAGGCGAGGACACATGGCGTTCACCTGCAAAGGCGTTGGATCGGGGAGACGATCCGACAGCCAGCGTCGGACTGCTGTTCGACAGTTTTGGCCTTCTCTAGACTTCTCTGGACTGCATCGTACCCTCACGGAGATGGTTCAACAGTTGCTTCATGCGCGTGATCAAATTACTATTGGAAACCAATGGTCATGTTACCATTTGAAGGGTGCTAATGGTGACGAGGCAAACCTCGCGGTCGAGCATCGGACTGACGAATAATGGTCTGATGGTCCCAATTGCCTCGGTCTGACAGTTGGTTCGGGGGCCAATGGCTAGTAGAGCCTCGGGGCTCTTGCTCACTTTATTTGACATTTTTAGATGTGGTTGCATTATTTGAGGTGAGCCGACTCCTGCCACTCATCTCCTTAACTTTGCATTTTTAGATGTGGTTGCATTATTTGTTTGAGTGATTGCATCTAGTGGCAATTGGGGATCGATTTATTGTGGTTTCTTGTTACTCTTGGTGGTTGTTTCCACCTAGTCTGCTTGGAGCAAAATGTTGGTGTTGACAGGAGTTGGAGATTGTTCTTGACCACACCTGGTGTAATTGTAAGGAGTTCTTGACCTTAGTCCCCATAAAGATTATAAAAATGTACTCTAGTGGATTGCTCGTGACATTAAGCACCCTATCTTATGTTGGTTGTGTGGCGCTCTTGTGTAGGACTAGGTGTGTGACACATATAAGCGTGTGAACTTCCAAGTGAGTGATCATACAATGGAGACTAGCTTGTCAGCAAGCAAGTGAACCTCAAGAGAGAAATCTTGTGTCAGTTGGATTCTCTTGGTATTCATCTTATTGAACACTTGCCTGGATTGGTTTGCATCTCTTGATCCTCTCCTCGCACTTATATTTATCTAGTAGAATGGTGTAAGAGTTGATTGCTTGCTTGCCTAGTGAGTAAGTAGCTCTAGTGGTAATTAGTTTACTTCTCTAGCTCACTAAGGACCTTATGTTAGTGTGCTTGTGCCTGAAATCGACTTAGAGATCATATAGTGACCGACATGTGGTAGGTGGCTTGCTTGAATTGTTTTAGAAGCTAGAGCAAAACTGCAATTCATCATTTGTTATATTAGCTCTAGTGTTTTTTATTTTAATTAGGCTATTCACCCCCTCTAGCCATCTAGAACCTTGCAGCGGGGTGGGTGGTCACAGATTGGTCTTGCAGTGGCAATGCTGAGGAGGAAGAAGGGTGGAGACACTCTGAGGATAGCGACACCAGGAAAGAGGGTGCACAGATAGAGACCACACTATGAGAGGAGGGCGTGCAATGGTGAGAAGGCTGCGCTGGGAGGAACCGCCAGGGGATGATGGTGCAGTGGTGGATGCCGTCTGAGAGGGGTAGAGGGCGGGTGTGCAGTGGACGCTGTTGGAGAGGGTGTGCGTGGCCATGCTCAGAAGTCGAGCGTGAGCAAGATCTAAACTAAAGCGGATGATAAACGGTGGAAAGAAAAAGTAGGAGACCCTCCGGAGCCCTAGAAATAAGAACTTGATGGTAGAATTTGAGGACTAAAAAGCAAGATCTAAACTAGAACTTAGCTTGATGGTAGTTTTTCCTCTAAAATAAGGTGCTTAGCTAATATGCAATTGCCTAAGGTACTTCCTACTGAATGCCCAATTGCCCAAGCTATTCTGCATTCCGTGGTGGAACTTAGCTAATACGTATGCAATTGCTAGTTTCAGTAAAGACAACACACAGGTGCTTTGACATCCACCGGCCACCGCCATGTCAATCGAAGCTTTACGTCGACTGCAGTTGCATCATCGACAAGGATCCACACTACGCGTTCTCAGTGGATTGGATAAACACATGCGTATATGCAATTAGTTATGCTTTATGCAATGGAGATGCCGGCACTGCATGCATCATCAGCCGGCCATGGCCATTCCTGAAACACCAGACCAGAGTATATTATTTTGAGCATACTAGAACCCAGAATAGAACTGATCCGCTCTAGCTCTAGAGTGGGGCTCGATCTAGGATTATGTTATTGAGCATGACAAGCATAATAATGGTGTGAGAGTGTCACAAGATATTTGGCAAACTAAGCTCCCCATGAAAATAAAGGTTTTTATGTGATATTTGAAAAGAGGTGTGATTCTCACTAAGGATAACTTAGCTAGGAGAAACTGGAATGGGGACAAGTGTTGTTGTCTTTGTCATTTTATAGAGACAATTCATCACCTTTTCTTTGATTGTTTTATGCCAAATTTTTGTGGCGTTCTATACATATACTGTTTGGGATTTTACCTCCAAGGGATATAGATGATTTGTTCCATGTTTGGTCAAAATTGGGAAACAAAAAATATAATACATTGTTATTAACAGCCTCTGCACTGTGTTGGGCAATCTGGATAACAAGAAATGAGGTGGTTTTTGATAAATGCAGACCAAAATCTCTTTTGCGAGTACTATTCCGCGGAACGCACTGGCTACGTCAATAGGCAAACTTGCAGCGAAATGATAATCTTAAAGATCAAATGATCTCTGTGGCACAACACCTAGAGACATCGGCATTGGAGTTCTTCGGCTCAAATGGATGGTTATCGCAAAGACATGTTGGGTTTTGCTTAGTCATAAATTTATTATCGTTTTCGTTATTCCAGTGTGTGGTTGTAAGTTTTACTACAGCCGAACTTTATGCCCGTGGTGGAGTTTGTAATAATTGGCCTGATTCTATTCTTAGATAGATGAAGCCGGATATTTTATCCTTTATCTAAAAAAAATCTTATCTCCGGCAGGGTTTCTGCATTTTGTAGAGGTGAGAGATCGATTGATCGATCCACGATTGTGCAGGTATGCAGGGCATCGCATCGCATATATATATTATTCTTGGGAAACAGCAAGAATAGTTTACTGTAGTCTGACTGTATAAATATTGCAGCTGTCTAAATGCTCCAATAATCAGCATTCACTGGATGATACATATTCCTTTTCTTTTTGATGTGAAATCAAAAGATTAATGTCATCATTACTCCAGAAAAATCGATCGTCGTCATCGCTCCTTTAATTTGGCACCAAGGAATAATAATCTATGCTAGAAATTGCCATGCATCTGGCGAATGCACAAACTTTGGTTCTCCACGCATTGAGAAAGTGAGTCTGGTATCAAATTGTACTACCGCTAATAACTTACTTCATCGTAGTTTCTTTAACATTGCCTAAGTTTATAAACATAAAGCACCAACGTCCAACATCAAATTTATTTAATTATTTTCTCCATAAAATATTTTTGATCGAGCATTCTGTTTTTTAGATAATCTAATATCATCTTTACAAATTATTTCATATGAATATTGCTTTTGCATTCTGCTTATGAGTAACTTTTCGTCTATGTGTGTATATATACTAGAATATTACTAGTAGTATTATCATGTTTCCATGAAAAAGCCTAAAATTCTAATTTCATTATAGACTAGCAATGAGTATTATTAATAGTAGTATTATCATGTTTCCATGAAAACGCCTAAAATTCTAATTTCGTTCTAGGTCCAAAAAATTCAGGACCGGCCCTGGACCCACGATGAAGGTAGAGGGCGTCACCAGCGATGAAGAGGCCAAAGGCAACATCTGCAGTTTTAAAACATCAAGCATGTGGCTGGCAGAGGTAATATTATCTTTAGGTTGGTCACCAGTTACACCATTATTAGGTCGTCAATGCCGTCAAGGTTCCATATATTCATTTCATTTCTAGTTTTTGCTTACTAATTATGTTTTAGAGATAATTGAAGAGTTTCAAAAAGCATAGATGGACATGTGATGCCAGAAAACGTTTATGCAAAATTTGTTTGCTTACTAAATATGTTTTAGAGATAATGGAAGAGTTTCAAAAAGCATAGATGGACATGTGATGCCAGAAAAACGTTTATGCAAAATTTGTGGGATAAACAAAATTTTGTACAAGGTGAAACAGAAAAAGATAAAATTAGTTGCAACCGATGCAGGTTTATGAGGCTAGTCTCAATGGAAGTTTTAAGTAAGTTTTATTTGTACAAGGTGAAACAAAAAAAGACAAAATTTTTGATGACATAAGAAAGTGTATTTAAGAAGAGAAAAAAGAAATGATTATCATCCGATGAAACTCTCTTGGCATGAATACTGACTCTCTCTGAGTCATAAAATTAAATGCCTATAAAACTATAGAATAAAACTTTCACTCTTAATGGAGAATTTCATTTAATTTCACGTGACTTGAATCTTGGAAACAACGCTATGAAACTGCCACTGAGATTGGCCTTATGATTTGGCCCTTTCCGTTTCTTCTGGCACCAAATTTTATTCGTTCTTAAATCTTGCATAAACGTGGATCCTAGTACCATCTATCCATTTGTATTTTTTGATAATTTTTCAAACACTTTTGAATTTTTTTAATGGGAGCACGAGACCACCTAAATAATAGCTAGCGTACTGTGGCATGGGAGCACAGGGTTTATCGTGCCCTGATGATGATTATTAGTTTGGGGAGAGTACTTTTTAAGCTACACTCAAGTTATTCTGGGATATATTCATATATTCAGCATTGTGTTGTTATGGACACGCGTAGCGTAGTAGCCAACGCACGGGAATCAGGATGGGTCCTGAAGTAGCTAGCTAGCCCTTGTCAGCAACAACACATGCATGGATATGATCAATGCAAGATCTTTTATCTGTCATCCCAACTGTCCCTGCAGGCTACCATGTGCTCCCTCCGTCCCATGGAGTATGTCGTCCGGAAAACGTGTTTGTGAGGGGGACACGGTTTTTCAACGACAAAGTCCATGGGACAGAGGGAGTAGTGCTCTATGGCGTTATCCCGAGGGTGACCTAACATAACGGATCAATCAGATTCAGATCGAGCATATATCTTCGTAGATGAGGCAGTACGTATTACGTACGCATGCAGCTAGCAAGCTGTTACTTGCAGTCTTGCCCCTTGAGGGATGGAGGTATCCGAATCCCGAGAGTGATCCACAACCACACAATAATACAAAGTGGTGGCAAAAAGGAATCGATCCAAACTCTCGCTATAATATAATCTTGTCCTTAGATGCTATTTGTGGAAGAAATTAAAGAGCAATAGGGCTGTTAGCTGCCCATTTAAAAGCACCCTAGAGTTGGCAATACGAAAAATGATGGATAACCACGCACGCCATCGTGGGCCACGAAGCCAAGTGGCTGCATGACCTCGAGCATGTAGGTCTCTACTTAACGGTGTCAAAGGCTTTTTGGATGTTAAGTTTCAAAAACAAATTAATCAGTGTTCTGGACTTATAAGAAATGTTGAGAATGTTTCTCCTTTTGATGAACATACTTTGTGATTTGGAAATCGAGGAATCAATATGTGTTGCTAGCCTTTGCTTGAAAGTTTGGAGAATAATTTTGCAATGCTAGAAATTAAACTGCTTGGAATGTAGTCATGCAACATGGCAAGCTTCTTTGGGAGGGTGATGGCAAAGTTTTGGAACCTTGTGAGTTCATAGTGAATAGGTGTCATACTGTTTGAAGCCACAAAGTCTCCTTTAATGATATTCCAATAGATTTTGAATAAGACCCCAATAATTCTTCCATTTTTGTTGACATTTATATCCTGAGTTGTCCCCTGTCAATAAAGCAGTTCCTTTGACTAAAACTACGGAATGACTATAGAGCCCACATGTCAATGACCAAAACACATCATGTGGTTAGGTTAGAGGGTCTTGTTGCCCTGCAATGGCTTCCAACCGGTGGATCCTCAGATTGTGAGCTCAGGGGCCACCTTGTATCCTGATAATAGGGCTACCATCAACATATTGCGCCTATTGCTACGTTTAATTAGCTCTAGATCTACTTGAGATGTTGACTGTGTACTTTGTAGCTAGTATTTTACTATACATACTCATGTGGATTATGTATACCACACTAATGCCTATCACAACATGATAAAAAAGATAATATTCAAGAGCATTATGTTAATAAGAACATGAAGAAAAGACATAGTATCAAGTAAACACTTGTCTAACATGCATGAAGATGATGCAAAGAGGACATCTATGGATTGCCAATTTGCCATGGAAAAGTATATACAACAATTGATAACTAAAGTATATCACAAAAGGATACACATAAGAAAGTACAGTTCAGGGGCAGAGCTACACTCATGAGTATGGGTGTAGCCGCACCCACAACAAAAATGAAAAACAGTAGAAATGGCTAGTTTTTCACCATATTTGCACCCACATATTATATATCTGTGCACCCACAAGGCAAATGCATCCCCCTCGGATTTGCTCTAGCTCCGCCACTGATTGTGTTATAAGACGAGTGCATGAAGGAAATTAAAGCAAAGATAAGCAACAATCTGGTTATTCATGAACCCTATATAGATGAATTAATTCTTAAAAGTACTAGCCCATGTGCTGCACGGGTCAATGGTCTACTAGACTACAATTTTAGACCAATCAACTATTAAAAATGTACTGATGTTCTAAGGGACAAATCGCTTTCTTACTTTCCAAATCAGATCACCATATAGAGTCTGCCTACAAAAGGACGAGGTGCATTCCACTAAGGAGGATATATATGTGATCGATCTATCAAAGAACTCTATAGTGCAAAAGCTAAAAGTGGCCACCGCCCATGTGAAGTGGCGAGCAGTCAGTGTGTCCATGACAAATGTATATAAAGGATTGTTGTAGGCAATGCAGATCATGGATGCAATGCACTCATGGTCTACATGCATGCATTGAGCGAGACCAAAGTTTTGGTGCAGAGCCACGACAATCAACCGACCACACCCTACCATCTACATGCATGCATTGAGCCAGATCAACTAAGCTCGTACCAGTGAATAGTGATCTGTCTACCCAACGGTCAGCAGGCTTTAAAGAAAATATCATATCTATGGTGTTCATAGCCTCCTCATATAGGAGGTAAGGTGGATCTACACGGAGCACACTATATGGGACATGGATATGGGAATTTCCGTAACAAATTTTATGCTTGCATGCAAGGCACATTTTTTTTAAGAAAGGATGGCAAAAACTTTGTCGCAATTTTTATTAGAAGAAGAACAAAAAAAAAAGAATGACACCTAGTTTTTTAGTATAAACTGAGCCCCAAAACCGCCGGACTCAAATACAATGACCAACAACTCAAACATTAAGACTGACTAATAAAATTCAACCAACTTCTAGTGCATGAGGCGACACTAAAAACAACTCGGTCAAAAACAACAAAATCAAACTACTAGCTTCACTCACTCTACCACTACTTGTCAGGGGCCAAACTATCGGCCTGCTAAGGGCTCGACTAATCTACCTCACGGCCAATCATTAAGGCCGTGTCTCGGCCCGCTGAAAGGCCAAGGCCACGGTCCGTCACGCTACTTCGCGGGCCGTTCTGATAAGGCTGTGAACCACACGACTCCGTAAGGGGGTCGAAACCATGACCCGGGCGCGCGGCTCGCATGACCCCCGAGCAGGCGTGACGGCCTCCGGGGGTACGGCCTCGGAGGGCGCGACCCACATGTCCTCTATGCTTGCCTTCGCCCCTGAAGCCGTCCTTGGCTTGCACCGGAAGACTGGGTGGCGGCACCAAGGTCAAAATTCTCAAGACGGTGGGTGGCAAGGCGCGTCCCTCCCGTCCGTGCCCCGCGCAGGGCATGGACGGACGCTCTTTGACCGCCTTTGTTGGTCGAGGCGGGGGCGCGTGGGGCGCCATTTGACCATGCTGTTAACTCACGCAGGGCATGGCACACCATGTAGCCAGATGAATCGCCTGTCACGGCCCATGCACGCACCATACGCCACTATTACGCCTAACCTGGTACGACGCATGGTCCTAATCAACTGCTCACCCTTACCATCCACTGTGTGGGCATGGGCAGACGCTCCGGTGACACGATAACACCGGCGAACAGTTCACGACGACGCGGTCAAGGGCATGAAAAGGATGCTCCGACCCCGAAGGAGGCAGACGAACCACTCCACCATAGTCCTTTTTCTCTTTCTTTTTTTCCTCTACACGACACGCCCACTCCTCCTCAGTGAAGCTCATGTAAGGCTACCCCCTCCTTTCATCTATAAAAGGGAGGGTGAGCCACCCTTCGAACACATCCACAAGTTATCACACCACACCCACCACGATATTGGCACTACGCTCAATCACAGAGACATAGGAGCTCCTCCCTCTCTCGAACCGTTTATAACCCCTACTACGAACTGCCGCTAAGTAACACAACTCGCTTAGACTGGATGTAGGGCCTCACGCCCGAACTAGTATACTCCCCTGTGTCCTCTTAGCGAATCATCCGGGTATAAACGCGCATCTATAAATTTACTAGTTGGTGCTTACACGAAACACCGACACTACTCTACTAACAAAATATGCACAAAACACACTTAGGAGAAAAAAAAACTTAGCACAACTAGTGACAAACTAAGGACCACCTCTGGTAGCCAAAGCTAAAAGAACAAGGAAGCTAACATTCACCATGAAAAATATAATGTAATTAACCAAAGATGTGGCACACCCCTATTGAAACACGTACGAATTGTGACGTTCTACCACAAAAAACTTAATTAGCTTAGTGAGCCCTGTCATATCATAATGCTAGTATCAGAGTTTTGTCTTCGCAAACGATGCTTACTTCCTCCTTGAAATATAAAAGCCGTTAGCATTTGATTATAAAGAAGTATCATTTCTGCCTGGCTGGCTAGGTTGCCTAGCTAGTGTTCAAACAACCGCCAAGTCCATCTATGCTTGCGCTAATTAAGTTAAACTTTTAAAATTTGGCCCTTAATATATAGATTTTTTATATAGATTGGTAACACATGATTGATATTGTTTGGATTTATTATTTTAAATACTCTCTTTGTCTCTGAAACGAAAGTGATTTATAAAATCCGTGTCAATAAAATATTTTTTTTAAGTTTGACCAACTTTATAGAAAAGAGTAACAACATATATGACATAAAATAAGCATATTATAAAAATATATGCTATGATAAATCTAATGATACTAATTTGATAACATAAATCTTAATATTTTTTTTCTAGAAATTTGATTAAAGTTTAAAAATTTTAACTTAGAACAACTCTAAATATCACTACTTTTAGGCACAGAGGGATTATAATCTCTTTTTAAAGTCTGGTACAGGAAACCACCATGTCTTGATGTGACAAGGGACAAAGTTTGTGACAAACAGGAAGTTAGAAACTTAGATGCCACAATTATAACATTAACTTGGGCCAATGGAGGTGCATCATTTTTCGGACGCCATGAAAGCAAATATCTGCACTGCAATTCGATACAAGTGCAATATGCATGGACTTGATTGTCTTTATTTGGCCTCCCAAGATAACCTATTTATTTCAATTAAAAGGGGCTCATATTGTATTAAAAAGGCGAGTGTCCTTTCTTTTCTACACTTGACTGATCTTTCTATCTTGATTGATCATGTTTATTTGTTTTGATTGGATGCTTGCACTATTGCTGAATGGACACGCATGGCTGCATCTTTGTGTTCACTTGGGTTGCAATTCTTCTGAATTACAACACTAGAGACTAGATCCTAATCAACTTTATGTAAGGCAAGTCCTACATACGTGTCACTGAAATAGACAGTGAAGGCCAAAGTTTTACACTGTATTATTGCTAGTCTGTTATGTGATCCTTCTATCTTTCTTAGGTGGCCTGTGTGACCTGTGCTGCATGATCAACGACCTTTCATGTGTCCAAGAGTCATATTTTTCGGCTTCAGGTAGGGCATCACGCATTGGTTAAGGGAAACTAATTAATTTTGGTGTCTTTTCTAACAATGTTTTTAGATTTATGATTTTGTCTATTTCATGTAAATTTATATACGTAACTACAAAAAGATAATTCCAAAAATAAAGCACATTTTTTTTTTAATTTATCCTTCAATGTTGCAAATATAATTAGGCAAGTGTTTGTGGTCTCATTTCCTTCCATTTCACCATAGTATTTAGGTCGTGCCTTTGATTCCAAGCTTGCTTGAATATCTCTGAAATGCGTGCATACCCATTTGAAAGGGAAAAATTGAAATGAATAGTCCACATAGGACTCTTGGGTTTGTAGAAAAAGAACTTGTTATTGCAATTTATATATCACCACTATACTATATGTTTATTTTTTTCATGCCAAATCCTTTAGTGCGATGAAAAATTGCATGGATTCATTTTTTGCGAGGAAAACAAAACTTTATTTATTACTCGCTCCAATTTTAAATTATAAGGCGTTAATGTATCTAGGATAAATAAAATATCTTATCATTTAGAATGGAGGGAGCACTCAAGATCAAGGTTACAATGTTGAGAATGTGCTCAACACAAACTGATGTTCTAAATATCCAAACAGATGAACGTTTTATAAATCTAGCCGATTTGTATGGATTATTTATGGTTTTTGACCTTCTATCACTAGCAGAGAACATGCTTTTCGTTTTTAGGTTTTAATCCTGGTAATTTTGGTTCCGAGACTAAAGAGAGTATTAGTCCCAGTTGGAATTACCAACCAGGACTAAAGTCCCTAGGGCAGCGGCTATAAGGTCAGCATTTGCAGTGCGGGTGCAAGGGGGACTTTTAGTCCTGGTTAGAGGCTACAACCAGGACTAAAGGTCAACCTCTAGTCTCGGTTGGAGCCACCAGCTGTCGCTAAATCATTAATACCGGTTTGGTACTAACTAGGATTAGAAGTCCGACCTTTAGACCAGGTTTGAACCTCCAACGGGACTAAAAATCTAGGCATATATACTTTCTCTCTTCTTCCTCCCACAACCGGCCAGCTCCTGAGCCATTTCAAGCTCTCTGTTCTTCATCTCACGTGTGTTCTTCCTCGTCACCGGCTGAGCACCTCCTTTGATTCTTCCAACCGTTTTTCGGTGCAAAAAAGTGCGTAGCTTCATCTTCTCATGTTTCATCACTAGCTTGGCTCATTTCGTGGTCTAGAAATAGAGAAATTTGTGGTTTTAGATTGTGACTGATGGAGAATTTTGTTTGATTTATATAGCATTTGAGCTCGAAATCACTTGATAGTTTGAATATGAAGATGAAGGAAGCTTTGTAGCATCAAAACCTGTATGCACCTTTCATTTCCTCATTTCATGGTCTCAAACAAGTAAAACTTGTGGTTTTCTAGATTGAAAATAATGGAGAATATTTTTTATTTATCATATGAGCTAAAAAACACTTGATAGTTTGCATATGTAGATGATGGAATTCTGTAGTAGCTCATGAAACCTAGTATGCACCTTTTATTGTCTCGTTTCATAGCTTAGAAATAGTGGAATTAAGGTTTTTAGAATATATATAGCTCATTTAATTTCATGGTTCAAAAAATGAGAAATTTATAGTAGTTGATGAAAATGAGTATAGAGAGCCTTAGATGACGACTGCTTCCAAGTCCTCAGCCTCGCATAGGGTCCATCAGCGGCTAAGGCTGGACCTCCCTCTCATTTTGTGCAACAAGTGTAGGAAGAAGAATATGTTGGAGTACCGAGTGAGAAAGGTATGTTCCAACAAGGGTCGCTACATCTGTCCGTATCACAATGCGAGTTATCTTTTTTCATATTTTTTAGACATTTTTTGTGATGTGTAAATTAAATGGGAGCCTTAAAACTCCTTTGCAAGATTGAGAAGAGCTTTTTTAGAAGAGCTATAACAAATTTCTCCCATACCATGAATACTAGGAAGGCTAAAGAGAAGTCCATGAACTAAGGACACACGCCCTGTACACTACTAGAGTCTAGTCCTATATACCATACCGGACCTCATCGCTTCAAGAGTAGAAAGAAAGAGGCAAGATCCTCGCATACCTAACTTCTGTAGCCATCTTCCCCTCGATACCAAAGTGTCGCATCTCCGACCCCACCTAAAACTCTTGTATAGGAGCCAACTAGATTTAATGTGGGATCAGCCTGAAACTCTTGTATATATAGGGGCCAACTGTGTTAGATTTAATGTGGGCTTACTCCAGATTTTATATAATTTAATTAAATAAATTTTAGGTTTATAATTAATGCTATGGTGCAATATATATAGTTTTAGTTGTGTATTTATTTTGACTATTTATTGCTCAACTTAGATAGATAGACTATGTGTGCCTTTATTGAGAAGTTGAGAGGGGCTAGGACATATAGCGCACCTTCCCTACTCAGCTCAGGGTTGGGCACATTTTTTTCATCGAAAACCAATCAACGACAAAATAAAACCAAACCAAACTTTACTTTTCTTCAGCTATGGTGCCAATGTCAGTTTTAATTTTGGTTGGCTCGGTGATTGGTATCAGTGTTGGTTTTCGAGTTTGCAACACCAAATCGTTGATAAAAATGAAGTCTATCACATTGTGTCACAAGCCCATTATCCACTTTGGCTCATGAATGGAGACCAACATACACACGTCTAACTGTGATCTTAGTTATCCTCGTTCCCTACCTACTCCTCCTATGTACGGCCGCATGGGTAAGCACATCACTCTCCCTTCATCAATCTTGATCCTAACATCTATATCTCTATCTCCCTCTCTCTCCCTTTCCTAGATCTAGCCCCAAGGAGTGTCAAGCATGGCACATGAGCAGTTGTGGATTGCAAAGAGACCAAAAAACTATATGCAAGGCTACTGGCAAGTGGTTGTTTTGTGGGGTTCTTCCATGAGAGTGTCGCACATTGTGCGCTACGTAGGGCTACATACGAGTGAGCGACAAGGCGAGCTGTAAGGAGTCGAGGATTTCAGTAGCTTTCTATGTGTTGTGATGTTTTGGTTTTGTTCATTACCGCAAGCCGCAAGGAGCAACTTAATTGGCTAAACCGACACCCAAGTCATTTGTTCTTATTCTCTTGTGCACTGACCGTTTGCTGATTTCTTGGCACCAAAGTTTTTTTTTTAAAAAAAAATACACCGAGAACTGAATACACCTGTCGAGTGCTATGTATTTTGCTTTGCTGCACATTTGATCCCATGCCATCTAGTTACATATTAGGCTCAAGTCTACTGCAGATGCTTATAACCTCCTGTACCATTGGCTCCTATAGGCCTTTGTCGTAGGATTTATCTTGTGGCTCTTGCAGCTGCAATGGCAGAGGACAAGGAGAATGATCTCTTTTGGGCAGCGGTGGAGGAGGAGGAGAAGGATATCTCTTGTGGGGCGACAAGGAGGGCAGCGAAGAAGCCCTAGGAGGTGTCAACAAATGACTGTTATCATTGTCGTCATCTTCTGAAAATGAGTCCTCTGATTAACAAACTTTATGTAGCGTTTGCGCCACGTCACAAGGTTGCCCTTGTTGCCACCAACACTATAGGAATTCACTTCTTTGCCGAGTATCCCAGGCACTCGGCAAAGGCCCAAAAACACTCGGCAAAGGCTTTGCCGAGTGTAGCTCTCGGCAAAGAGCTGTCGGCAAAGCCTCCGTCGACAACGGGCTCTTTGCCGAGAGCCTTTCTCGGCATGCCACCGGAGGCTTTTCGGCAAAGAAAAGTTGCCTTGACGGCGGCAGAAAACGGACGGCGGCTTTGCCGAGTGCCTCCCCATGTGGCACTCGGCAAAGAATAAATTTTTTTTTTTTTGAAAAATCTTTGCCGAGTGCCTCCCCCGTGGGCATTCGGCAAAGAGGTAATTCTGATTTTTTTAAAAAATTCTTTGCCGAGTGCCTCCCCACGTGGCACTTTCGGCAAAGAATAATTTTTAAAAAATTCTTTGCCGAGTGCCTCCCCTATGGGCACTCGGCAAAGAGGTAATTTTGATTTTTTTAAAAAATTCTTTGCCGAGTGCAGGTGACCATAGCACTCGGCAAATGTGGCCACTTTGCCGAGTGCCTTGGTCATTGCACTCGGCAAAGTGACCATAAAATTTTTTTTCAATTTGTTTTTCCGTTAAATCACAAAGGCACACACAGTATATATATCAAATACACAGTACACGTATCACATAAACATCACATAAATCACATCCACAAGCACATCCACAACACATATATCACAACCACATCACATATATCAAATCCGATCGCAATCCGATCACATCACATCACAAGTACATCACAAATTCGATCACAATCCGATCACAAATGTCTTCAAATCTCATAAGGGTCAAGTGCATTATTGAAAATAGAAAGCGGGGCGGTCGGGGGACAACTCACAAATCCGACAAGAGCCAACTCACTTTGGCCCACCTTCGCCAACCTGGCCACCCCGTCCCCCGGTGAAGGGCGTGTGGCGATCGCGTCGTAGGGCCAAACCGGGTTGTTCGAACCCGCCGACCGAGGCTGCACAAAAGAGACCGGGTTAGTACGTGTGATGACCAAAGTTCGAACGAAACCAACACACATTTATACTTACAGGAGTCCCAAAGAGAGGAGGCTGAGGCTGAATCTGAGGCGGCACTACTACTGGAGCTAGTAACTGTTGTGGGAGCTCTATCCCCGAACGTGCCCCATCTGGCTGACGAAGGCGATGAGCTGGACCATCTTCGCCTCGCTGCGCTCACGCACGGCCCTCTCGGCCTCGAAGCCGGGCCTGCACTGCCCGGGTGCCGCTCCAACGCCTCCCTCCTTTTCGCTTCCATCCGGCTGCAAAGAATGCAAAGGTGGAGTTATAATAATTGAAACGTCATCATTGAAGCTTACAACAAAGTAATTACATCGAGTGGGCGTAAGCGAAGCCGTGAAGCCACCGGCCGTGGGCGTATGGGCACGCTTTGCGCCCGTGCTCCCCGTGCTCGCTGACTGGGAGAGAGTGGGAGTCGAGACCGAGTCGATGACGCCGTCGCCCATCCAAGCACCGCCCATGCTTCTTTCCTCCGCCCACCCTCATGACGATCTCCGGGTCAAGGTCACGGGTGCTCGGATCATAGTCCTCGCCGTGTACCGCCCCCGCCGCTGGACGACGTGTACTCGCTGATGGGCCGGGTGCACGCCGGCGTTGGTGTACGCCTCGGGCGGGTCCTCCGGGTTGTACGAGGCGTCGGACGACGGCTTGCCCTTGTGCGCCATAGCAAATGCCTTGAAGATGGGGCAAGGCGCGCCACCATGGGCCCGAGGCGCAAGAAACGGAGTTAGTGAAGTAACGACCACGAGTTAGAATCACGAGTTAGTGAGGGAAGAATCATCCACTTAGCTTACCCAGGCGCTTGCGTATCCGACGAGGTTGCGGCCGCCTTGATGGTGCGATCGCCGGGCATCATCAAGCGGCACTCGTTTAGCGTTGTGGGTCTCCTCCCACTCCGGACCGCACCACGGCCCACGATTTGCTCCCAAAGCAATCTTGGTGGTCGGAGCACCACCAGGGGGCAAGCCACGCACGTCACAATTTCACATATAAGTAGATCAAAGTAGACATGTGTAAACCGAAAGATCATATCATTTATATACCGCGAGGTACCTTGGTCCCGAGTCGGCGTCATCGCCCTCGCTTGTGTTTTGGTAACCTTCTCCCCAAGGATGATGCCATGGTAATTGACGATGGCCCGGAGACGCGCCTCGTAGTGAATGTCGGTGATGAGCTTCTTGCAGGCCCTAGTGACACATGCACGGGCCCCGTCCCTCGTATCCCTCCTCGCATTTGTAAAAAGTCTACACGCAAACATAAAGGGTCAATTTCTTATTTGAAGATAAGTGCAATAAATTTGATGCATTAAGATTGCTAGGGTTGGATGAAAGACTTACCCAGAACTCCTGCAAGACACGCACTGCCTTGTTTTGATGTTCTGGATCTGGGGCAACGGCGAAGTACTCGAACGTCCAGGCGGCTCCTCATTCCCGCGTGCACGTCACCGGGCCGAGGGTAGTGCGTCTTCTGAGAGAAGACCGGGGCGTTATTTGGTGGGCGCGAGTGCTCACCCGGCACCACAACCAACCGGTTCTGAAAAGTGGTTAACCAATAGCATTAGTTTATAATTCAATTCCCAATATGTCATATGAAATAGTAATACCATGGAAGTTACTTACTTTTTGGCCCTCGGGGCGAATCACCGGCCACCTCGTCGGGTGCGGTGCTGCGCAGGAGACTTCGCGGGACCGCGTAAGTACACACTCGACGAGGTACCGGAAGAAGTAGAACCAACACCCACCGCGTCCTCCTCCTCCTCCTCTCCTCGTCCGTGCAGGGGAGCTATCACCTCGTCCTCGGCCTCGTCCCCGCTCCCCGCTTCGTCCTCGCTCACGGTCCCAGGAGGTGGACGGCTCCCTCGTGCGCTTGCTCCTCGCCCTACCTCCCGCTTTGGAGGTCCCCGAAGCCGCAGCCGCCACCGCAGCTTTTGTCTTGTTGTACAACGAGGACAGGTTCACCGGACCGCCGCCCACCATCTTCAACGAAGCTTTTGCATTTGACAAGAACCAATAAGACATGATTAGAAAATTAGGTTAAATAAACAAAACCCAGGCATTTGTAAGAACAACAACGTAAGGTAACATATAAATAAATAGCATTACATGTATTAAGTATAATCTTCATGATCAGGATCATAAGCCTCATCGTCGGTATCAAACATGTCAAAGTACTCGACCCCGCCCAATGGAGGATTGTCGTCCTCGTCGTCGTTGCCTAAACGATGTCGCTCAAGCATTTGTAAGTCTCTCACATTTTCAACCTCATCTCCATCGTCCTCGTCATCAACAATTTCTGGGCCAACTTCCATTTCTATCGCTTCGGTCAAGTCTATCTCGAACCTCCCATCTAGCCCTTCTGCCTGAAAGAACTCTCCCTCGTATGTGTTTGGATTGAAGTTATAGTCGTCATCATTTGGGGGATGTAATTTACCGTGTGGCGGTACCTTGTGCACAATATCCCAACCCTTCAGGTGCTCATTGCTTTGGCACGCATAAGGGAGATAATAAACTTGTGTCGCCTGTTAGGCCACAATATACACATCATCTCGGGTAGGGTGGTATCCCCGTCGAATCTCGACTAGACCAAGATGAGAATGGGTCCGTCTCGTTACCGCAGGATCAAACCCGGTGGCATTTGAATATGACGGAGTAAATGGCGTTGAACCATGAAAAGTGAGCTCGTATATCTCTTGCACTCTTCCATAATACTCGACCCCATCTTGCCCGGGCGTAAAAACCCCTGAACTTGTTGTTCTCCGGTTCTGATGAAGCTGCTCGTAGCCCGTTGTGTGGAAGCGATATCCATTGACATCATAACCACTGAATGACTTGACCCTAAAGCCAAAGCCATCGGCAACTTGTCTCAACTTGGGAGTCATAGTCGTATCAATTTGGGCCTGCAAGCGAAGACCACGTACGAAAGGTTAGCACGCAACTCGAAAGATGTAACTAAATAGGAGCTAAATGGGACGGCACCTTCTTTTTGAACCATGAAATGAATACAGGTTTTCCATTTCCCAGACCGTTTTTAAGAAGAGCATCCGCTTCCTGCGGGTTAGGAGGGCGCGATTGACGCCAGTATTCATGAAGAAATTCCCTATACCAACGAGATCATAGGAGTTAGATGCAAGAAATAATGATAGTGTATGGAACAAGTGCGTTCACAACTTACGTTATATATGGCTCCACTTCCTCAAGGTTGGTCAACACATAGAACATGATAGCGCCACTCATCATATAGCAAGATCTTGTTTGTCGATCCACTCGCGCCTCCGAGTTGCCCTCGAAAAAGACTGAGGTTCAACTCATTTCCACCATCATTGTAACGAGGCCGAGGATTATGCGCGCTCGGAAGGTTGTCACTATAATAAGTTGTTGTGAAGTTGGACACCTCCTCGAGGATATGTGCCTCGCCATGGAAGCCTCGATTTTGTTTTTGTTTACGCATTTCTTCCGAAGAACCTTTAAAACTCTCTCGACCGGATAGCACCAATGGTGCTCGCACGGGCCCCCCATTCGTGCCTCGTATGGGAGGTGCAAAAATCGATCTTTGCATCGGAGTGAAGAAGCCCGGTGGAAATATCTTCTCTAGCTTACAGATCAAAACGGGTGCCATTTTTTTTCAAGGTGCGCAATCACGGTGCGAGAGATATCTCCTTGGCACATAGTCGGGCGGAAGAAATAGCTCAACTCGCCATGACTAGCCAAACATGCTCGGGGAAATAGCCTCGCACCATCGGCCGGGAGAAGGCGTTCAATCCGGATGTGGTAGTCATGACTCTTCATCCCTAAGACTCGTAGAGTGTCTAACTTCACTCCTCTCCCCGGATTATTTGTGTATCCATCGGGGAACATTATAGTCTATATACATTCTAGAACTTCCCTTCTTTGTGGCCTTTTCAATATATAATCAGCCGGGGGGCCTTGTCCATGTCTTGCCACGTCTAGGAGGCCTCATCTCTAACTTTGGTGCGTCGCACAACATTGCGGATCCAATCTAGCCTTAGGGTTGTCCTTTGACTTTTTTCAGAAATATCCATGATTGTTCCCGAGTGCTTGGCGACATTCCTTTCCGTGTGCATTACATCAATGTGGTGCGGAAGGAGGAGGTCATCAAAATAGGGAAGCCGAGTCAAGCTCGACTTATGCGTCCACATATGTTGCAGACCATACCCCACAAAGCCATCACATTCTGAGTTGAGCTCAAGGGCTTCTATCCTTTCACGAACCTCGGCAGGAGTCAACATCTGGGGTGGAGGGTCCGTCACCACGAGTCCTTTGGTAAAGTTTTTTTTCTGTCTTAAATGCGAATGGATGGTCAAGCGGGAGGAACTGTCGGTGCGTGTGTCGAACCCGAAAACTTAGTACCCTTTTTCGGATAAATGAACCCCTCAGAGCTTCCTTGTAGATTGGACAAGGGAACTTCCCATTAACACACCAGCACGAGAACATGGCGTACGCAGCGAAATCATGCATGGAGTAAAGGTACCACACATACATCCTGAAGTTTCTCTTTGTAGCACGGTCATATGTCCATACCCCATTCCAGGCACTGATCAATTCATTAATCACGGGCTCCATGTACACACCCATATGATTTCCCGGGTGTCCGGGAATGATCAACGTTAATAACATGTGTTGTGCTTGCATGCACACACCGGGAGGAAGGTTGAGGGGGATCACAAACACGGGCCAACATGAGTAGGGCGCAGCCATCATGCCAAAAGGATTGAACCCGTCTGTCGCAAGTGCAACACGGACATTACGAGCCTCTTTCGCCTTCTCATGATGAATGCCATCAAAGTGGGTCCACGCCTCACCATCGGATACATGCACCATCTTGTCAGGATTGTATCGTTTGCCATGTTTGTGCCATGTCATCTGTTTGGCGGATTCTTCGGTCATGTATAGCCGTTGGAGCCTCGGTATGAAAGGGAGGTGCCTTTACGACCGACACGGGGATGTCAAGCTGCCTCTTCGGCCATCGGCGGACTCTACCTCCGGATACCTAGAGCATTCGCACATCGGGCAAGTACTTTGCTTCCGCGTGTTCTTTCTGAATAGAACGCACCCATTCGGACATGCATGTATCGATCATACGACATCTTAAGGGCACGGCGATCTCGCGACTCAAACGCGTGCTCTTCGGGAGATCGTGAGCCTTTGGAAGCAAGCTACCAACAAGCTGTCGGATATCTTGTCGAAGGCGCGTCTCGACTCAAGCTAAGCCGAGACTTTAACGCCATTAGACGCCAACGGCGTCTAAGCGAGAGACCTTTGTGTGGCCGTGAAGGGGTTGCCGTGCAGAAGTAAACATATCATAGAACGCCTTTGCGGTGGCCTCACGGCTCCTCCTCCTCATCCGCACGTCCATCACCGAACGTGCTTGATGAAAGTCATCTAACATGTGCGCTACCCGGCATCGGCATCAAACTCCTCGACGCGTGCTCTCACCACCTCCTCTCTCATTCGATGGGCTTCACCATGGTGGACCCATCGGGTATAGTCCGGGGTAAACCCATACTTGACAAGGTGCTTGCCCATGGTATCCTTGCATTGCCTTTTCTGATTAGCACACCTACTGCAGGGACACAGAACCTGACTCGCTCCTTTAGCAGCCTCGCCGAATGCTTGCTCTAAGAACAAATATGTTTTCTCAATCCATTCAGCTATGTAATCACGATCACTTGGGCGGCCCGTGTACATCCAGTCACGATCATCCATCTTCTAACATATACATTAGCGAGAAACATAACAATCAATTTTACCTACACCGGCCTCCTACTCTCTAATAGGTGAGGATATGTCCTAATCCCACCCGCGTATGCGTTGTTGGGGAGCTAGTTTCCGTTATGCGCTCCGTCGAGCGGAATTTTGGCAGCACCTCCCGCTGTTCTCCGTGTACACGCCCCCATGGGGGAGATCGTGTTTCCGGAGAACAACAGGGAGGTGATGCCGAAACTCAGTCTCCGATCGGAGCAGACAACGGAAACTAGCCCCAACAACGCATGCGCGGGCTGTCCAAGTAACATGGACAATTCGAAACAGATACGGTTTTCGATATGCAAAGATCTGCATACCGACAACCGTATCTCTTTCGAACGAGATACGTCTAACTTGGTGACGTGACCTATGACCCTGATATGGAAACGAGAGGTTATACCTTAGGTGGCGGTGCGGATCAAGGCTAAGCGGGGCCGTGGTGAGTCGGTGCGATGGCGAGGCGACGCCGTGCGAGGTAATCCGCAACGGCGCCGAAGACGATCGGGGTCAACTCAAGCGCGGCTCCAACAGGGTCTTCTCTGCAAAATAGAAGGAACACACATAGCATTAGTTCAAAATTTGGACAGCACCTCCCCTGCACGGTGACAATACCCACACCTGCAATAAGACACATATAACGGCTCGATGGCCAGATAACTACATCGACGGCTCGATGGCCTGACAACCACATCAACGGCTCCATGGCCGACAACCACATACGCTAAACCCATGACACGGGTCTTTACCTTCGAGCAACGACGGTGACAACGACGACTCCGACGAAGACCAGCGTGGACACGAACGGAGAGCGGCGCGGACGAGGAGCCCTTCTTCCTTCCTTCTCCCTCCTTCCTCCCTACCTCCTCCTCTCTTCCTTCCTGCTCTTCCCTTCTTTCTCCCTCCCTCCCTGCTTCTTCCTCCTCCCCTCTTCTTCCTCCTCTCTCCCTCCCCCCTTTTTCCTCCTGCCTCCTCTCTCCTCCTTTCTTCCTCCTCCCTCCCTCCTCCCTGCTGCCTCCTCCCTCCTCCCTCTTTGCCTCTTGGCCGGGTACTGGGGCCAGCGGGGGGCGGGGGGGCGGGGCGGGGGGCGGGGCCGGGCGGCCTCGCCGGGTTGGGGGCGGCCGGGCCGGCCGGGGCCTGGTGGCCTACACGGAGGCCGGGTGGGGCCGGGCGGCTGCCGCAGCGGGGCGGCGGGGGCCCGCCGGGCGGGCGGCGGCGCTGACGGCGGGCCGGTGGCCCACGCGAGGCCGGGCGGCTCCGAAGGGCGGGCCGGGGCGGGTCGGGGGGGGCGGCCGGGCGGCGGCGGATGGCCGGACGGGGGCGGCGGCGCGTCGGCTGCGGTGGCGGCGGGCGTGGCGGCGCGGGTGTGTGCGTGCGTGTGTGTGTGTGTGTGTGTGTGGACGTGTGTGTGTGCGGCGCTGTCCGGGAAGGATAAGTGTTCCTTCTTTGCCGAGTGCCCGCGATCCGGCACTCGGCAAAGAATTTTTTTTTAAATGAACCTTTGCCGAGTGCCCCGTCCGGGCACTCGGCAAAGAGAAAAACCTGTTTTTTAAAATACGGTTTTTTAAATACGGTTTTTTAAAAGCCCTTTGCCGAGTGCCAAAAAAAGGGAGCACTCAAAGCAAAGAGGAAACCTGTTTCTTTAAAAAAAATAAAAAACTGGATGCCTCCTTTGCCGAGAGCAAACCCTAAAGCTCTCGGCAAAGAGTAAGTTAAAAAAATTTAAAAATGGCAAACAATTTCAAAAAATTGCCAAATTTTTACAGAAGCCCTTTTATACTGTACTTCACTCATGAAAAAAAATATTGAGATCTAAATCAACCGCGAGAAATGCTTGAAGTCCGATTCATCGGATTACTTAGAAGTTTATGAAACTTCTTTGGAGATTGTCGGATTCGAACGCAACGTATATGACAACTTGCTCGAAACATTGTCAATTTTTTATCACAACCTCGGCGCATGAAATGATGACACAGTTGACAAATTTCATGATTTTTTGAATTGATATGTTTTTTTAGATTTAAAAACAGTGCGCCCCGCACGTGGGTCATCATGTTTCGTGACTACGGTCTATAAAATTTTAGGTCAAAGTCCTAGGACACCCCTAACATACCATAAATAAAGCTAATATCAAATTTTTAGCCACTAAAGTCCATTATTGGATGCACGTGCAGTTTAAATTTGGATTTTCTCAAAATTTGGAATGAAATGAAATAAACTTCTGGAAATTAGCAAAGCACCTGAAAAATAGGCCACATTTCAAAACATAGTATACTATAATGTGAAAAGGCTAAATAAAAAATTGGAGAGCAAAAAACAAAAAAAATTTAAACTTTGCCGAGTGCTCAAGCAATGCACTCGGCAAAGCCCTATGTTTGCCGAGAGCTAGCCCTAGGGCACTCGGCAAAGGCCCTATTTTGCCGAGTGCCTAACTCGCCGGCTCTCGGCAAGGAGTGACGGCGTTGCCTCACGGTTGCCTTTGCCGAGGGCTCCTCTTTGCCGAGTGCCGGCTCTCGGCAATGGCCACTCTTTGCCGAGAGCATCTCTTTGCCGAGTGCTCGGCTCTCGGCAAAGGCGCCGTTGCCGAGTTTGTTTCTGTGCCGAGAGCGGCACTCGGCAAAGAGGGGCTTTGCCGAGTGCCCGAGGAAAAGCACTCGGCAATGCCAGTGATTCCGGTAGTGCAAGTGTCGGCTTGTCTTCCCTGGGGCCGGGTTCAGCGGCAGAGGATAGGTATGGCCAATCTGGGCCATGGCCACACCTCTGTTTTCTTTTTTTTTTCTTAATAATCATACAGTAATCCGTGGCTAAATTGGTTCATACATCATTAGTTTTCCCTATGATGGCGTTGTTATGCATTATATAATAATATCTCACACCGCCCTCAAGAAATAAATGAGGGTAAAGATCTTACACTGAACTGAAGATGAGAGGGAGTTTTTGGCATCAGAATATTGCAGCTTTCGTGGTCTTTCTTTCTTCTTTTTACATATGTGGAGACTCGAGGACTTAATAAGGACATAAGATTACATAAAGCGGCGCATGGTAAAATTGGGCTTGTGCACATAGGAGTATTTTGTTACCATTCTATTCTTAAGTGTCGAGGTGCTAGTGACGCCAAAAGGTACGGTGATGCATGATTTAGTAGTATTTTGTAGTTAGGCAGCCAGCCTTGGCACAATCCAAACAAGATTTCACGAAAAGGCAGCAGTGTATATATGCCCGAATCCCTAGTATATATGCTCCCGAATCCCTAGTATATATGCTCGTTCCTACTAATGTACTCTGTGTGTGTGTGTGCACCCTTTGGGGGAAAATAGGGAGGGAATCCATGCCTTCGCAGCTCAAATGTGTATTATTGTGGCTCAACGCATTTTATTTGTAAAGCAAACATACTTTGTTTATTTAATCCAGAGAAATCATAACTCGATCGGCACGATGGTGTTATTATGTATATAATGCCTGAATATGGTACATATAATGCAGGAATGCCAAATCCACAACGAATCCAGCCTATCCATGTTCTTTGTCCCTAGTCGACTAGATCAGCATCAATCTTTCAATGTCGAATGGTCTCGTCGCTACGAGCCATGCACACTGGAAAGTAAATAAATTATTTACATATATTCGACGGGCACAATTCCATATCAGTCATGCATGGAGCTTATTTGGTTTCTGCAGCTGTGAAGCTTGTTTAATACACTGCTGACTGCTTCAGGAATATATGCACACAGTATGCACACAGGAGTGAAGAAGATATAAATATATGCATTGCATGTGGCATCTGGTAGCTTTGTCTTTTTTATCTTCATTATGTGCACCACATCATCATCATTAGTACATGGCTGTACAAAATCGATATATTTAGGGCAAGATGGCAAACTTAAGGAGTCAATGAAACAATAATATACATACCTCCTATATTACTATTTGGTATATGTACTGTAGCATTGCATAATTATCCATGCAACTTTTTTTAATAAAAATAGTCAACAGAGTGTTTCGTCTTTTTTTATCTTCATTATGTGCACCACATCATCATCATTAGTACATGGGTGTACAAAATCAATATATTTAGTGCAAGATGGCAAACTTAAGGAGTCAATGAAACAATAATATACATACCTCCTATTACTATTTGGTATATGTATTGTAGCATTTCATAATTATCCATGCAACTTTTTTTAATAAAAATAGTCAAAAGAGTGTTTCACATCTGATATATCTCTAGAAAAATAAAAGCCATTACAATCGATAGACACAAAGACACAAAATGACATGTAAAAAAACAAAAGTACATGAAAGACCAAATCGGTCATCTTCTTTCAGATGTTCACTGTCTACTGTCTACCGGAGTTTAAATATAGCATTGCAAAGACAACAAAGAAAAGTGCTCTTAGTTGAAGATGACAATGAAATTATGTGTTCCGAACTAGAGTTTTCGTTGTGTCGGGATATCCTAAGTGCTTGTGCTATCTTTGACCAGACAAGTGTGGATTGTTTCACAGTTCCGCACGCCAACCCAACCTTCGGCTGCTGTGTGAATTGTGATGAAAACGCAGACGTTGGCACTATCGCAGACTAGGCGTCAGTTAATTCTTACAAAAATAATCATTTTGAAGTGAGAAATTTTCTTCTCTCAGTAGACTTATGTCGCGCTTATTAGATACTACTACTACTACATATCATAAATTTTGACCAAATTATTGGTAAAAAATTATAAAATTTAAATCTTGATATGTATTAATAAACCGGACGGAGTGAATATTTTTTGTTTGAATTATCTCTCTTTTCACTTTTTCAGTGTCTACTATATATGTAAGGTAGGTAGATTAGAATTGATTGCGTTATGTTTAGTAGATAATATGTCTCGATGCACAAGGTGTAATTAACGTATACTTCTGATCTAAAACAACCCACTTTCTACGTTTCTGTACATGTAGTTATTCCTGGAGTTTTTGTTTTAAAAACATTGTTGATTTTTTTTCTCATTAACTTTAGGATTGGTGTGCTCTCAGCGATGCAAACTGAGAAGAGGATCAAGTTCTCAATTTGGCATAGATGCTTGCATGTTTCTACATTTATTCACGATTTAGCAACATTATTCTTTTAATGGTAGGAGGAGTGTCCATCTCGACAGCGAGACGTCTCGATGACTTCATTAATTTTGAAATCTGTCAGCTCAGTCTTTCGAATATGCTCATATAAGTAAAAAAGGCATGTATGTTCCTAGGAGGTGATTATACATGCACATTTGTTGACATCATCATTATTATGCAATAACTAGCCTATTGATCCGTGCTCTCGCACGGGCTAATATTTTAGAAGATATAAGTAGTCACTATTTAGTCAACTCACTAATAAAGAGCTACTTATATTGAATTATATATTTTTATTTATTTATTTTGTAACACAATAGACATAATATATATTTTGTAGTATATATCCAGTTATTATAAAATTAAGAATTAACTTTTTCAAGGGATTGATGTATATGTTTGTCATCTATATTAATATTTTATTTCTTTACATGACACCTCTCTATACATTTAAAATATGTAATTAGTTTGAAACTCTACTGTTAGCTATATGGTGGTTCGTGTCGCATCATACATCTTTTGAAGTCATTAATCTAAATTTTGATTTAGTAAATTTTATTCTTAAGGATTGCTAAAAAATTTTCTCCGCTCAAGTTAAGTTGAAACTTTATGCTTATTGTACTTTTTCACTAATTCTCCTTTTTGCACTTATTTAAAATAAGGGAAGATTTGTTGTATGACACCCAAATTGGCCTTTTTTTTTTGGGTAGTGGACATGCAAAATGGAGCAGGTTCTTGTCAAATTTGTTAAAGAACATTTTGTCTAATAAAAATAATTTTATAAAATAGATATAAAATCATATAAGTGTCCAAAAATTGTACATAATGTCTCTCCTCTCCCTTCTTCTATTGCTTTCGCTGTGCGTGTCCAAGGGCGGCTGCTGTCCAAGGGTGGCTGCTAGGGCTTCCAAGGAGGGAGGAACTAGTCAGCCTTGATTAGATTATTACGGTGGGGGAAGAGGAAGAAAGAAAAAAAAAAGACCCATGCAGGCCACGGCGAGCACTCGAACTCGGCCCGGAGAAAGAGGAAAAAACTGCACGCTCTCATGGTCCCAAAAGCGCTGGTCACGGCAATATGAAATTGAATTGGCCAAATACTGTACTATTATATTTTTCCTTCTTATTTACTCCCTCCATCTCTAAATAAGTGTCGCTGTGAGATATGTGCCACAAGTTTAACTTGATTTATAGAAAATACGTGCAATATTTATATCCTCAAATAATTTTGTTAAAAAACTAGATCCAAAAATCTTTCCGATGATACTAATCGATGATATTTATTATTTATTAAAATTGCTGGCAGTTATTTCTCAGGAATCGAAGCGAGAGTTATTTAGAGACGGAGTATAATTGTAGCAACTGATGTAACTCCCATCATACGAATGTCGGTTTTTTTTTTTCTTTTATGGCTCAACTGTTCAGGAATAATACGATGTCCGATTAGTGCGACTAGGTAGCCAAACGGAAAGCAGTCAATTTTTGGGTCTCTTATTATATATAAATCTATAAGTCAGTTCCGTTCTTCTGTTGCTTTCTGTTGTGCGTGTACAAGGGTGGCTGCTAGGGCTTCGGAGGGAGGAACTTGTCAGCCTTGATTAGATTAAGGTAAGGAAAAAAAAAAAAAACCCCCACGCAGGCCACGCGCCAAGCACTCGGTCTAGGACAGGAAAAGCAAAAAAAAAAAAAAAAACACGCTGATTGGTCCCAAAAGATCTGGTCACGGCAATATACGAAATTGAATTGGCCAAATACTGTACCTGATGTTACTGAACTATTCTATTTTTTCCTTCTTATTAAACCTAGCAACTGATATAACTTCATCATGCCATGTCCGATTAGTGCGACTAGATAGTCAAACAGAAAGCATTCAATGAGGTCGACACATCACCGCTGGTCTCCATTAATTCATCCATCTGATTAACGGATCAAAAGTCTAATTTTTAGTTTCTCCTCAAATCTAGTCAACCTTTGTTAAAAAACACTTGATCCATATGAAAAACTTCATTTTTATGGCATTAAATCTCAGCGTATTACATAATTAACCTCTTAAGTTTGCATTCGGCCTACCCATATGTAGTGTTGTTGAACCTCATTAAAAAAAAAAATAAAAATATCTCTCAAATCTATATGTAAATTCTAATATATGTTATTAAAAAAAAATAAATTAATATCCATAAAGTATAATACATATATTTAATTTTAAATTATAAACTTCTGCAATTGTGAAACTAAATAACCATAATGCTATATTCCACATGTATTAAATAAATATGTATACACTAGGATAAAGATTTGTTTTAATAACCTACGAAGCATGAAAAATATTCACTTACCAAACTACATAGCAATAATACTGATAGTTTGCTTTAGTTTATATTAATATTCTATGATAATAATTTTAAATAATTTTATACAAGAAACGTCATGTCATATCAAAAGTTGATAAAAGAAACGCCATGTCATATCAACACTAGTAATTTTTGTGAATATCAATATTAGTAATTTAATTTTAAGCACACTATGATATAGAGAATAATACTGTTCATATAATCATGTGATATAGTAAATTCAACATGTTCAGTGCCAGAATGCAAACTGAGTTTAACATGTGAAAAACAATACTGGTAAGATCTAGATTCTTTTTAATAAATAGAGTTTATGAAGAATGAAAGGTAGAAAACACAGGGATTTCTACTTAACATGTGAAAGTGCAAAGCTAAAATATAGATTTATGATGTCATGAAAAGGTATCTAAAAATATTTTGTGCATCTTAAGATTATGATTCGACTAAATGCATACCAGGCTAGAAAAAATAATAAATGATAGAAAATTTAACTAGAGGTTTCCAATGAAACGTGCATGTTAATCCTCACACAATACCCGATAGAAAAACAAAAGATATATAGATCCTAGATATTCTCACAAAAGTCTGGAATATTTGACCTGGTGTTGATTTGGTCTTCCCGGCCGGATCTTGATTGTTCTTTTTCTTTCCATGAAAAATCCTTGCGGTATAACTCTGGTCTTCTACTCATGAAAGGGCATTTTTGCTGCGGTGAGCCACACGACCATAGCAAGTAGATGGATAATTGGCCCCTACTTTCTGCCACCATGTTCCCTGCTGGTAGAGTACTTGTGCTCTACACCTATACATATGCCCAAGTAATGGTGTCTGGACCAAATGATAGGATTGTTGAGCACCATGCAATTAGCATGAAGGTGGGGCCACCCACTAGCTAAACTATTCATCTCTGATGTGCTACTACTACCCTTTGTGGCTATGTCCACTCACTCACCACATACTCTCTCTCTTGCCATTGCCACCATATATGCAGGCGATATCCTTCTTGTATTGGCTCATGAGAGCACGCAGTTACATCATCGTCCTTCTCTCCATAGAAACACTCTACCTGCTTCCTTGTTCTACTCCATCATCTCCCTCCCACCGTACCACCCTCCTGGATTATTACCTCCCTCCTCCATAGCTTCGATATCTCTCGCCGATCGATTCCCTCCTGGAATCAAATCCGATGCGGCGGCCACCACCACCACACCACCACAATTGCCAACCCAAGTGGCGTCCTCGTGTGAGGTTGGCAGCGAGCTACATCAGTGAGAAGCCTAGGGCGCGCAGTATATCTCGGAATGTGCTGTCCTCCAACAGCCGCCAAGCGATTCCCCCTCGCTCGAGCCGCCTATAAAACCATCGCCATGGCTCCCCCTCCCAACCCCCACCACAGCTAGCTAGACGACGATCACATCACTGTCATCGAGCTCGATCGGTCGGTCGGTCGCGCCCCGCCGACGGCGGCGGCATAACCAGAGCTATAGCTAGCTAGCCAGCCAGCCAAGCCATGGTGAAGTTCTCCAAGCAGTTCGAGGGGCAGCTCGTCCCCGAGTGGAAGCATGCCTTCGTGGACTACTGCCTGCTCAAAAAGGACGTCAAGAGGGTGCAGCACGCCCGGCATCAGCATCATGCTGCCGCCGACCGTTGCGAAGCAGGCCTAGCCGACACACAACAAACGGCCGCCGGTCGTCATCACGCGGAACGGGCCTCCTCTAGCTCTCTGTCCCAGTGGCTCTTGGACAGGCTCCCTGCTTCTGCCGCTCTCTTCTTCGGCTCCTCCAATGCTCCCAATCCCAACAATGGGCTCATACACGTACGATACGAACCGTATTATTCTTCGACCTGTACATGCACACGCGCCATGCGTCCATCCATCATAGTCCTCCTATGTTCTTCTGTCTCCTAGACCTCACGTGAAAAAGAATCTTGTTCTCTCGTTCGTTCGTGACACATATACATATACTGCACGCAGGTGCACCGGCGGAAGCTGGCGGGGTCGGCGAGCGGAGGAGGCGGCGGCGACGAGTACGAGACGGAGATGCTGGAAGGGTTGTCCGACGACGAGGAGGCGGCCGCAGCGCGGGAGTTCTTCGCGCGGCTGGACGCGCAGCTGAACAAGGTGAACCAGTTCTACAAGGGCAAGGAACAGGAGTTCCTGGAGCGGGGCCGCTGCCTGCGGCGGCAGATGGACATACTCGCCGACCTCAGGGCGGCCACCAGGGCCAGGGACAGGGACGACCCCTCCGTCGCCTCCGCCTCCGCCTCCGGTGAGTGTACACGTTCTGTCCCTGATCGACATGGCACGAGTGCGTCGTCGTCGTCGTGTCGTATGGCGAGAGAGCTAGCGCGAGGTTACGTGAGACGACATGGCACGCAGCCAACGCGGCGAATATGGGGGCGCTGAGCTGAGTAGTGAGGTGAGGTGACTGCTAGATGAGTGGTGAGGTCAGGTCCGCCGTCCATGTCGAAAGCTTTGCTTGAGACTTGAGAGCCGTGTCTGGTGGCTGGTGAGCAAGGAGTCACTAAGCCCTGCCTGCCCAGGAATAATATTGGCCACCTCCGTCCCTTTTTATCGTCTCATCATGCATCGTGTGGGATGTCTTTAGTTAGTTGTGTCTGCATTTGGTACGATCACATTGTTTTATTCCATCCCCGACTTTATTTAGTGTTGCCTTATTACTAGCTTTTAGAACCTCTTTAAGTTCAATCTTCGTATGTACGAGTCTGCATAGTAAAAAAAAAAAAAAAAAAAAAAACATGCACCTGCATTCACAATAGTCACATGAGTAAATACAGTACTAGATATTATATTATATATAGATAATAGGGATAACATCTGGATGCCTGCCTCTGTGATTCTACAAAGATAAGAAGCATCAAACAAAATTCCATGCATTATTTGTGCTGCTAGTAGATAGATTAGATCATGACTCCTGAAAAGGCAGAATTCCTTCCTTTCAATAATACTAGTACTAGTACGACAGAGCATCTCTAGTTTATCATCGTGGTTCCTCAGTGATAATTAAAACAATAATCTTGACATAAATCCATTCCTTCATATCACCTTTTTTTTTGTTCCTAATACATGCTACTCAAAACAGAGGATGAGTCCACAAGGTATGCGATGACGTCAGCGTCAGACACGGACCCGCTCCAGCTGAACGAGCAAGCCGAAACCGAAACCACGCCGTCGACCAACGACCCCGCCGGCGCCACCACGGCTCAAGAGGACCACCAGCAGCAGCAGCAGCAGGATCTAGAAGGCTCTGGAACCTTCGCGGGGAGGCCGTTGGGCGGGTGCGGGAGGAAGAGCCTGAAGATCAGCATCCCCCTGACCACCCCTTCCAGGACGATCTCCGCGCTGACGGACATCCTGTGGGACGAGCTCGCCAGCCACAGCCAGTTCTCCAAGAAATGCAACCCCGACGGCGGGAAGCAGAGCATCGTCAACAAGACCAAGCTCCGGCACGCGGAGAAGATGATCAAGCGCGCCTTCATCGAGCTCTATAAAGGCCTCGGCTACCTCGCCACCTACCGGTACTAAGCGCCGGCATTCCTTCATTGTTCTCCTGCAGTTGATCAGATCCTTACATGGCGAGTGGCAACACTGAATGTTTGTGTTTTGGCAATGTGCAGGAGCCTGAACATGATGGCATTTGTCAAGATCTTGAAGAAGTTCGAGAAGATCACTGGGAAACAGGTCCTGTCCGTATACCTCAAGGTGGTCGAGAGCTCCTACTTCAACAGCTCCGATGAGGTACATTTTGCTCTGCCTCTGTCAGTCTACGAGTATTCTGTGTGGAGCACTGAAGCTGACGAGCAGAGGACACTTTGCTCTGCTCTTCCATCCGAGTTCACTGCAGGCGCTGAAGCTGATGGACGAGGTGGAGGACATCTTCGTCCGGCACTTCGCCGGCGACAACCGGCGCAAGGCCATGAAGTACCTCCGGCCCACGCAGCGCAAGGACTCGCACGCCGCCACCTTCTTCACGGGGCTCATGGCCGGCTGCTTCGCCGCGCTGTTCGTCGGCTACTGCGTCATGGCGCACATGGCGGGGATGTACTACTACTCCTCCACGCCGCCGCCGCCGCCGCTGCCGCGCGCGCGCGGTGTCACCGTCGGTGGCGGCTTTGGCGACTCGGTGTCGGTGTACATGGAGACCGCGTACCCGGTGCTGAGCATGTTCGCGCTGCTGTTCCTGCACCTGCTCCTCTACGGGTGCAACATGGTGGCGTGGCGCCGGTGCCGCGTCAACTACGCCTTCATCTTCGAGTCGTCGCCGGCCGCCGGGGAGCTCAGGCCCCGGGACGTGTTCCTCGTCTGCGCCGCGTCCATGGCCGCCGTCGCCGGCGTCATGTTCGCGCACCTCGCCCTCGTGCTCAGGTGGGGCTACCACGCGTCGCCGCCGCACGTCCAGGCCATCCCCGGATTCTTGCTCCTGGTGAGCATCTGCCTGTGCCTACTGCCTACTGGCTACTGCTACAATTATTGCTGTTCTTTCTGATGCTCCTCGTGTCCTCCTGACTGCTGGAGAATCAAATTGAAGAACATGCTTTGTATATGCTCCTGAAGTCCTGATCGAGAATGAGAATCATGGAATGTGTTCGATGCATTGCATTGCAGGTGTTCCTGCTGCTGCTGTTCTGCCCGATCAACATCGTGTACCGGGCCAGTCGGTTTCAGTTCCTCAGGATACTGAGGAACATTGTGTTGTCGCCGCTCTACAAGGTACAGCATCCATCAGCAGCACTTGCACTTGTTCTGTTCTTCTGACTACTTATTCTGATACGAGTCTTTGCTTTGCATCATCTTCTTCTTCTTGGGACCAGCCAGACTGGACCAATGCACACACAGCCTGATTGTTTCTGAATACTTACAGGTTGTAATGGTGGACTTCTTCATGGCCGATCAGCTTTGCAGCCAGGTGCCTATGCTACGAAGCCTGGAGTACATGGCCTGCTATTACATCAGTGGGAGCTACTGGACGCAGGAGTACGGCTACTGCACCAACACCAAGCACATCAGAGACCTGGCCTACGCCGTCTCCTTCCTGCCTTACTACTGGAGAGCCATGCAGGTACTGACGAGTTCGTTCCTGCCTGCTGCATGCAGTGCAGGGTGTGGACTGCTGCAGAGTCCCTGAACTGTCTGAACTCTGAATGTCTGAAACGTATTGTTGTTGGGTGTGCAGTGCGCAAGGAGGTGGTTCGACGAGGGGGACACGAGCCACCTGGTGAACCTGGGCAAGTACGTCTCCGCCATGCTCGCCGCCGGCGCCAAGGTGGCGTACGAGAAGGACAAGAGCCTGGCGTCGCTGTCGCTCCTCGTCGCCGTGTCGAGCGGCGCGACGGTGTACCAGCTGTACTGGGACTTCGTCAAGGACTGGGGCCTGCTCCAGCCCAACTCCAAGAACCCCTGGCTCAGGAACGACCTCATCCTCAAGAGGAAATCCATATACTACTTGTCAATGGTACGTTCCCTTTCAGCTAATCGAAGTGCTCATTCAGAGTTTCAGTCTGTCCGACTGAGAGATGTATATCGAGGATCAAAACAGAACTCTGATCACGCACGAAGATTAGGAAAAAAAAAAAACACTTTGCACTCGGTATCGGGTATTTGAATTTTCGATCAAAAGGTCTAGATGGATGAGCGCGCTGTTTGTTCTGCACTAGTGAAGCATCACGTTCCAGAAGAACCAATGGCTGGAATGAAATGTTCTGATTCCTGTCTGAACTTTTCTTTGCAGGGACTGAACCTTGTGCTGAGGCTTGCTTGGCTGCAGACTGTAATCCATCCAAATTTTGGGAGTTTGGATTCTAGGGTCACTTCCTTCTTTCTAGCGGCCCTCGAGGTGATCCGCCGAGGGCATTGGAACTTCTATAGGTAAAAACCTTGTCATACTACAGTTTGCAGTCTCATTCTTGAACAACAACAAACACATTTCAGAGTCAGAGACTGAACCGGATACTAAAAATTTCAGGTTGGAGAATGAGCATCTGAACAACGCTGGCAAGTTTCGGGCTGTAAAGACGGTTCCACTGCCTTTTCATGAAGTGGGCGACGACTAATGCACAGCTACTGAACCATCTGACCATCACTGCTAGATCAAAACACTTTGTTCCTTCAACATTCGGCTGAATTTTTTTCGAACTCTTGAGAGGTGGAGAATTGTTCAGGTCCTTAGCTGTTCATGCGTGTAATTCCATCAGGGAATGGCATCTCGGCTCTGCAGAACCGAAGATCCTCAAATCATCTGTTCGTTCCTAGATGCGTCAACTTGTAAATAAGACTATAAGAGGCATCGATCACATTTCGCAGTAATTTGTCTGAGCAAGTGTGAGTCTTTATTCCAAAATTAACGAAAAAAATGGATACAGAACATGTCAAAAAATTACCACAAGCCACAATCCAATGGTTCCTACTATAACAAATCCCGCAGATAAACCTCACCGGCCTATGATGGTGCAGCGTGAACAGAAACACAAGAAACAATTACACCATGAGCTGGTAAACTGATATATGGATCTCTCTCTGAGATTTACCACGCTAGCGATAGCAAAAGCGCCGCCATGGCGGTCCGCAGGATGACGGAGGCCCAGTGCTGGTGCTGCTGCCGGCTGCTCGCATTCTGCAGAAAAGAAGCAAAAAAAACATTGTGATCATTCCTACTGAAAATGTGAAGTGCTCTTTTCCTGATAGGACAGTGATTCGGGCATTAATTACCACATCAGACGCTGACGGTGCAGGGCCGGACACGTCCTCGAGATCAGCCGGCGACGGCGCGGCGGGAGCAGGCGGGCTGAGCGGCTGCGGCGCCGCCTCCGCGGGCGCCTCCTTCTTGCCTTTCTGCTCCTTCTTCCTCCTCTTGTGCTTGTTCTTGCCCTTGGACGGCGCCTCGGCGGGCGGCAGCTCCGCGGGGGCCTGGGCCACGGGCGGGGGCGTCTTCGCGGGAGGCAGCGCCGCGCGGGCGCCGTGGCCGGGGCCGTGGCAGTCGGCGGAGGCGCCGCGGCGGGCGGCAGCGTCGCGGGCGGCGTGGCCGGTGGAGGCGTCGCGGGAGGAGGCGTGGTCGGCGGCGGCGTCGCCGGCGGGGGTTTGGCCGGCGCGACCGCGGGCGCGACCGGCGGCGGCTTTGCTGGCGCGACAGGGGTGGCGGTGGGCGCTGGCGTTGTTGGGGTGGCGGTGGGCGCTGGCGTTGTCGGGGTGGCGGTGGGCCCCGGCGTCGCTGGGGTCGTGGGTGCAGCCGGGGTCGTGGGTGCCGCTGGGGTTGTCGGTGCAGCCGGAGTGGTGGGTGCGGCAGGAGTCGTCGGTGCGGCCGGAGTCGTGGGTGCGGCAGGGGTCGTGGGTGCAGCCGGAGTCGTGGGTGCGGCAGGGGTCGTGGGTGCAGCGGGGGTCGTCTGCGCCACAGCGACGGCGAGGTGTAGCGCGAGGAGGGCGCCGAGCAGGGCGAGGCGGCGCCATTGCCGGAGCAGCGGCGCGGCCATGCTGCTTGGAGGGGTGCGTGCGGATGCTGAGCTCGCTGGTGGGAATGCGACCAATGGATCTCGGAGCAATGAGCGGCGTAGCAAGTGAGCAGAGTATATAGGAGCGCGAGCGAGCAGAGTATATAGGAGCCCCGAGCGCGCGCGCGTGCGCGGGGCACGTATGGAGGAGGACAGTATGGTAGAGGCTTGGGAGTGAAGGGAGTCGGTTGAGCGTGCAGCGCGACCCCAATGGCGACACGACAACTGCATTTGCCAATGCTAACCGACTGCCTTGTTCTAGTTCCTAAACCTTTTTTTTTTCTGCCTTGCTTAACTAAACCGATTAAACGGGCAACAGAAACTGCCTTTTTGCCTATGAGAAAATGCGAAAGTTAAATATTCTATTCGGGTATTTCATTTCATCTTCCTCTCGTGGATTTCTTCTTCCTTACTCTTCTCCAAATCTAAATTGGGTGGGACTGTCGCCACCATGCATTTGTAGGCACCCACCATAGATTCATGCCATGTGTCCAAACATAATCATTCAACAGTGGGTTGCTGCATAAATTTACGATGATTAGTTGAAAAGTCAGGAAAAAAAAGAAAACACTATATTTGCCAGACTTTTACCATACGTGTGACCAACTATTTTTGGCCCCTTAGAGCATATCCAAGAGTTTTTTTAAAATTCATCCTTTAAATAAAAAATTTAGAGACCATCTGCATAAAAAAAAAAAACACTTTCTATCTCCCCAATAATATTTTTATATTTGTACACACTCTATAAAGTCATTAACTGAAATAGAGGATGACTATATTTAGATTACCAATTAAATGAAGTTATTGAAGGATATTTTTTATCAACATCTCTATTACTAACAATACAGAAGGATATAATGTCTCTTGGAGATGCTCTTAGGCATAGTTGACAAAGAATTGGTCAATGATAGACGAAGTAAACACCAACTTAAGAAACTATACATGGCGCATCTAAATGATAATGAACTAAAGAAAATTTAGGTTAAGGTAACTTTTAGTAGAGGCAATACTAAAGGATCTTTGAATTAATCAATACACGGCCACTTTAAGGACATTTTATCATAAATAAATTTTGACTTCTACAAATATGATTCTTCTGCTATGTACTTAGATATACACAAGTAAAAGCAATATATCTAGAAAACTCAAAATTTCTCATAATTTAGTATGGAGTGAGTAGGTTACATACTAGCGTAGGATTACACATTGATAGGCCAATGTTAGCTACTTGATCTTCAAAACTTCATCGAGACTTTCTTCAATTCCTCAGCCCAACAAAAAGGTCGCGGAGTAAGTTAGGGCCACTACAATAGTGGTGTTGGCACAAAATCTGCACCTGCGCCAAGCACACAAAGAAGTCGAAAAAGCGTGACTTCAATCGGACAGCCGCACGGTTTGGAGATCCGGAGCGTGCAGTCGGTTTGACCTGAAAAAACCGACAAGGGACAAAGAAACTGTTAAATACAAAATCGGAACGTGTCGGATGAGACCGCAGTTCCGTATATACGGCCCTGAAGCCACTTACGACGACATACAGCTATAGAAGCTGTCTGCCAACCATGCATGCAATTCATTCGGCTAATATGAAGGTGAAACACGTAGTGTATTGATTACCGAACGTACATGCGTAAGAAGACATGTTTGAACAAGTAAAAGCTAACTACGAGCTGAAGCATAACCAAGCTCGGCAATACGGCCCGACTTCGGGGTCCATGAAGAAGGAACATACAAGTTATCACGAATAATCTAATCAAAGACTGCATCCGCCAAAGACGATACCCGATCCTATCGAAGTCTAAACGTTTCTAACGTGCAAGAACCCAGAACATGTAACAATCTAGATTGATCTAATTCGCCACGTAAGCACACGATCTATTTATCATGATAATATAAGAGTAAAGAGCATTAGAGAGCAAATAGATCTTACAAAATAAGGAGCCGAAACCGATCAAATCTAGATTGGGCAAAAGAGTGTTACAAATAAATAAAATATTAAAGTCATGCAACACGTGATAACTTAATGAATCTACAAGATCTTGCCAAATCTAATAGAGCCGATAACTAATCCTTGAGCCAGATCCTAGCCTGCCGCACGACTCACGATCTAACCAAGAATCGATAACTATCCTGCCTCGCTAAGCTATCAAGCGGACGCCTGCCGCACGGCTATCTAGTCGAGATAGACAAAGCATAAGCAAAGACTTCTTGATCACCAAGTAGACGCCTGCCGCACGGCCATCCCATCGAGACGAACAAGACTACTTGCATCAAAATCTAAATCCACCGCATGATACTAGACATGATAGCAAGGTTGCCGGAACTTACGGAGGTCGACGGATCGATTGGCTCCTCTCGAAGAACTCGACGACACGACAAAAAGGACTCGAAACGTGGCACGGGGCCGGTTGTATTGATTTGATTGTGAATATCCTTTACAATGGTCGAGGGTCTATATTTATACCCTGGACATAACATGAATCCTAAGAGATTACGACGTACACAATATGTTAAAGGTAACTCAAAAGTATGGCGAGACTCTTGCTATAATTCTCCTCGGAGTCCTTGATCATCACACTTTTCTCCCTCTATTCGGCCTCTTGCTCGCCACCTTTTGCTTCCCGAATGGAGCCACTGTCTACAAAGATAGCCGACCGCACCAATGCTTGCCGAATCACCCAGAGTCAATTGCACATACGCTTGCCGAATAGCTCAAAGTTAGCCGACCGCACGCTCATTTGCCGAACGCGTTGGATTTCTGCTTTCTCATAGACTTTACCGAATCGGCCCACCTGTCATTGGCTCTTACCAAAATCCAGTGTTAACACATGCCCCCTCAATTTCGGGATAAAAGTAATTTTATTCCGGAATTGAACACAGACTCTTTTCTCATTTAGGTCAACACTGTTCAACTCCGTAGCCGCCACTCAAAATCTGACTCTTCTTCGTTCTAGATTCGATCCTACTTTTAATCCCCAATGGCGACCCTTGATGGAGTTCCAGAGGTATTTTTGACTCCTTTCATGTATTCGGCAAATTTTTCTTTGATCTTTCATCTCTTCTGATTCTCTTTCGGCCGTATTATCTTTTTGAAGGAGTACAAGGACGGATTTTTGATCCCTTATGCCCCCAATCCTGATTCGTACTTTTTGGGTCCGATGGGAGATTCCAACCCAATCGAATTTGTGGAGAAAGAAACTTCGAGGATCCCCTTTAAATCTGGAATTGCCCCTTCAAACAGATGGCCAAGCACTTTCAAAACCTGGCCCTTTCCTCCGATCTTTGGATGGCGGCAGTGGTACCAAAGGATGTCGAACAAGAGTAGCGTCACTTTGGGACTCCCGGGATATCCAAAGATCGCTTAGAGTTATCCCTTTTCGGGAACACCTCGAATGATTCTCTTCGATAGCGACTTCCCACTTCTCGGGTCCGATGCTACCAATGGCTTCATTTTTGGTCATGGCCCAATGTCTTTTACTTTGGTCGACATATTCATGATGACCGGCCTTAATGTGACAGAGCCAAGATACCCTTCCAAATATAAGCATAATAGCAAACAGGAAGGCGGTCAAATACGGAAGTGGATGGACCAAGTACATCAAAACGTATATGTCAACTGGTCTGTTGTGGATCGACAAAGAATATAAGGCCTTTTTAAACATGTGGCTATGCAGATTCATCTTACGTGGCAAATCCAATGAGCCAACTCTCAATCACATGGTAATGGCCGAGGAGCCGGGCGGCAGGAACTTTAATTCCTCCGGGCAAATATCTTCTAGGAGCTGTCTATCACATGATGCATCGATCATTGTTCGGATGCGTCAACATGGGGAAATTCACTGTGTAAATGGTCCCCGGTGGTTTGTGCAGATGTGGCTACAATTGTACATGCACCGAGATAGTCTCCGTGGACCTTAACACTTTGGGTTTTCCTTCATCAATGATGATGAGGATGGCCAAATGAAAGAGAAAGCCTGTCAAACTTATGGAGAAAGCAAAGCTGCCATCACCATTGATATAGATCTTGGCCATCTATTCAAGCTATTCTTTAAGGGCTTCAATCATGTGATATGGCTCCCTTTATAGAGAAAGTGACACTTTGACTCGCCTTGCAAATTTAGCTATGAGTCCGGGCCGCCGCATGGGGTTGCCACAAAGATCTTCAATTCTTTCATTAAGCCCCCGTGTCTTGCCAGCCAGAGTTTCATCATGGGAGGTTGCTGAATCCTTCCTATGAATTTTACAATCCAAACATGTTTGCCGGGGCAATTGGGCTGTGGGCAACTGCCCCAAGACTGTTTTTTCTCAACCATCATAAGGCCCGAGAGAAAATAGGAGATGAAATGGAGGCCAAAAGGGTTTTTGAGCTTGGATGGGATCTCGCTGGAATTCATGCCCTTGCCTTTGGGATTAATAGAAGCTGCCCATCCTTTGTTTTTTCCTCTTGGTGGCAAGAATGGCGTGCTCATATTTTTAACATGCCAGTGCACCCTTTGTGTCAAGATTTGTATGCTCAATTCGATTCTCGACGGTGAGGTACCTTTCTTCATACTCACAGTTACCTCTTTTTCTGATTTTGTTTTTAATTTCAGTATTGTAATTGTGTCTTTTGCGGGATCCCGAGCCTACCCCTCCTTCACAAATAGTCCAATATTACCAATTTGGACTCATCCCCGCCTTTAGGTTTTAATGCTCCATCCCCGGCAACCCTCATGAAAACACCAGCAGCTCTGGGTACAGCTTCTTCAAAAGGAGAAGGCAAGAGGAAAGCTATTACCGGATCAAGCAGAGATATTAATGTACCCAGAAGAACAAGATCCAAGAAAGCTAAGCTCTCTCCCAAGGTACACTCTCGGCCAGTTGTGTTCTGAACCATGACGGGGTTTATTTTACTTATTATATGTTTTCCTTGACCCACATGTGTCGCCTTCAAACTCGACCAATGTGTTGAGAATTACTGAAACATCTTCTCAGGCTCCTTCTTAACTGATTGTTCCCCTTTTTGCACCAAATGAACTGATTTTGCCACTTGATACTCGTATGCATCATCATCCTGCGGATAAAATGGTAGAGGAATCTCCTCCTCATGCTTCTATTGATAGTTCAGAAATTTACAAGGCTATTGGTCATATTGGTAATGTTTTCTACACATTTTATCTTCCTCCCTCTGCCAAGGTTTATCTACCGCACTTTGCATCTCATTGCTTATTTTCAGATGATATCTTGGATGACATAGCGGAAGGATCTTCCCCTCAAGGGCTTCAAGTTCACCTTCTCTCGGGCATTCAGCTAAGCCCTCAATCAAGCCGGGACGGGGAATCATCCCGAAGAAGCTTCTACACAAAAGGTAATACTTTATTTTATTGATCTCTCAAATAATCTTGATCAATCGGCTAATGGTTCTCCCTTTTAAAGGATGATGCTAAGCCGACTGTCAGCTACTCTTTCACCATTGAAGAGTACATCAATGAGGGAGGTGAAGAAGCTACTTCTCAGCAGAGGTTATCAGCAGAGAACCAAGCTCGGCTAAAGGAGATATCCCTCTTACTGGCCAAAGATATAAATGCTCTTGTCCAAGATGCAGATCAGATAAGAGAACTGGTTGAGCTTATTGACCAAGACATCCCTCCAACTCTCAAGGTCTCTCTAGAATCTGCAACTCATCTTGATGATCACCTTGGCAAGGTCAGGAGAGCAAACAGGAATATAGCTTCTAGAGCCGCTCTGCAAAATGATAATCGATTTAAAAAGCATCAAGTTAAAGAATTGCACTCTCGGATCCAGCCGCTAAGCGGTCTTTGGTAACTCTGAAACCTGAATCGGTAGCCATGGAGGAGGAAAAGGCCGGGTTGGAAGCTCAATTGGCTCAATTGAATGTGAGAATCCAATCTCACAAAGATAAAATTGCCAGCTTGCCGACCTCCATAGATGCGGCCAAGACAAAGATATCATCGTCATCAAGGAGCATCGGCAGATCAAAACCAAAGGCTTACCGAATCCGAGTTCTCAAGACGATGACAAGAAGGTGCTAGAAGAAGTCGGCCGAATTAGGGATGATATCATAGACGCAATCAAACTATTCTTAAATGAGTAAAACATTCGGCTTGTAACACCTTTGTGATTTTTTAAACAATTGCATTCTTTGTTGTGCTTTGGTCTCTTCCATTCTTGTTTGACCGATGACATAGCCGAATGTTCTTAAGCTTCCCGAATAGACATACGGCCATCATTCGGATTTCCCGATCGGAGGATTAGCCGATTCTTACGAACCGTCGCTTTCGATTTTAGCCGAGCTTGGCCCGGTCCGTAACGGCCCAAAAGAGAAGTAAACCCTACTTTGTCGTTTGGCATACTCCGAGTCGTGCGCGCCACGAACTCTATTACGCCTATAAATAAAGCCCTCTTCCGGCTTCCACCACCATCGCCGGTTAGCATTCATCATCATCTTCTCATTTTCTCGCCGAAATCCTCGGGAAGAAAAACCCCACCTTCAATCCACCAATGTCGAGCGCCGGTGACCATGGAAAACGCCTGGCCGAGGGAGAGGCCGGAGGGAGCAGGCCCACGGCGTCGGCAACGCCATGGGTGAGATTAATGTGCCGCCTTTGCGTGTTTTTGCTCACTTTGTTCATCTTCCCTAACCTTGGTTTTCTTCATCCGCTTAGGGGCGAGGGTCATCATCAACCGGTCTCACCTTCTTCCCCGATGGAGGTGACTCAACCGGCACCTCCACCAACCCGGTGTGCGTCTCCGGCTCCTCGAAGTTCGTCGAGCTCTCTTCGAGTCCGACAACTCATACAACGCCAACCCTTGGGGTCCGGGCGGAATCAGAGGGCGAGGACCCTTTGTACAGTCATGAGGAGGCGCTTCGGTTCCGCAAGGAAAGGGATGAAGCCCGGACCGAGCCGGGCGACGTCTCCAAGCGGAGTTTGGCATTGCGCAAGCTGAATGGGAGGATCGGCGCAAGAAGATTCTGCGATGCCATCACCGGTTCGGCATTCTCACATAGATTTCTTTTTCTCAATCCTCTTATTGTACTCGATTATCTTTTCATCTTTCGGCGCTTTCATGAGAACGATCGGTTGAAGGGCGGCGACCGGGGCGGCCGACAAGGTGAATGCCGAGGGGAGAAACTCCCGAGGCACGCCTGGACGCCATGGATGGCCGTGTTGATCGGGCCGTCATCCAAGGTGTCCACCTTGGCGTGTCCCTCGGCTTTGGCAGCGATGTCTTCTCGCACCAATGAGGACTATTCTGTTCAGGCCGTCGGATTTGCGAGAAGGTCATCCTCACGAGGTGGAGGACATCGAGGAGCATTTGGAGCTCTACGGGGGACCATGCCACTTTGCCCTTGCCGAATCCACCAATCCCCAATCTGTTCTTAATAAATTGTTTCGGGAGTAGTTTGTAACTAGGGATTGATCGTGAATAATGAAATCATCTTCGAGAATGTGTCTTGTTTATGATCTTGTGTTGATCGCCAAATGAATGCCTTCGGTGTTCTCTCTCGATTCGAAGCAGTTCTTGAGTGATTTTCCCGAATGCAAAGTGACATCACTTTAGTCGATTAGATCTTAGTCTTACGCCACAAACGATTTGACGAGTCACCGAAAGCGGTATCATTCAGGATTTCATCTTTCTCTTTTCCCGATAAACCAACCCGGTCGAGCGTTGAGGTCAACATAAGATCATTCGGTTATATTTTGAACTAAAGGCGACACGAATCGTATCGGCTATTTACCAACTTCGCATTTTTTTCACTAAAGGCGATGTTATCTCATCATTTGTTTGATTCAAGTTCTCTTCTGAACCAACCGATCTTTGGGGTAATATTTTTTAAGATATCGTCCGTTGATAGCTACGGTAAATTCTTCCCCAAACAAAGTCTTCAAAATATATGCATTGCCGTGTACGTATCTTTCTACCCGAAAGGGCCCTTCCCAATTTGGAGACCACTTGCCGAATGCCCCGTCTTTTCGATCCAATCGGCAGTATAGTTTTCCAAACCAGGTCGCCTTCAAAAATTGCTTTTCTCTAACTTTCTTGTTATAATATCGGGCAACACGTATTTTATTCTTCTCAATATTTTCTAATGCCTTGAGACGAATGAAATGTAAATCTTCAATTCATCTATCATCAAATTTGTATAATCTTCTTTTTCCAAATCTCTTTGCAACGTAACTCTTCTTGAACCCGATTGCAATTCCCATGGTAAAAACAAACATGATGCCCGTAAACCAATTCATAAGGAGATGTTCGAGTTGACCCATGACAAGCCATCCGATAAGCCCACAATGCTTCATTGAGAACCAAATGCCATCTCTTCGGTTTCTCATTAATCTTCTTTTGAATGATCTTGATCATAATCTTATTGGATGCTTACGCTTGCCCATTGGCTTGTGCATAATAAGGAGAAGAATTATACAGACTTGATCCCCATGTCTTCGGCAAAATCGCAAAATTCGAAGAAGTAAACTGGGTTCCTTGATCAGTTGTTATAGTTTGAGGGATTCCAAACCTATAAATTATATGCTCTTTAACAAAGCTGATCATATTTTTTCGATGTAACTTTCTTCAAAGGAATGGCCTCGACCCATTTAGTGAAATAATCGTGGCCGGGAGCACAAACTTATGCCCTTTGCTCGAAGGAGGATGTATCGACCAATCAAATCTATGCCCCATCCTCTAAATGGCCAAGGCTTGATTATTGGGTTCATAACGAATCTTTGGAGCCTTTTGAATATTGCCAAATTTTTGACAATCATAACATCCTTTATAATAGTCAAAGCAATCTTCCGGCATAGTTGGCCAAAAATAACCGGTTCTCCGAATTATCCATTTCATCCGGTAAGGCGATTGATGTGCACCACATAATCCTTCATGCACCGTACATCATCTTTTCGGCCTCTTCTTGGCTTAGACACTTGAGCAATACTCCATCTATAGATTTGTAATACAAGTGATAATTGAGAAGAACGAACTTAAGGGCTTTGTACCGAGTTTTCGGGTAACTCTCTGCGATGGATCCTTCGGATATTTGATGATTTCATGTCTCCAATCGCCAACCACGATCGGCGTCGGAATATTCTCTTCTATAGTGAAGACTTCTTGATTTTCACGATATCGAAGCGATTTGGGCCAACCTATTTGCTTCTTCATTATGCCCCCTAGGGATATGATGCAAAGTTGCTACCCGAAAGCTTTTTAAAAGTTCCGACATTCCTCATAGTATTCTCTTAGCGCGTCATTCTTGCATTCATATTGGCCAATCAAGCTGGTTGATCACCCATTTCAGAATCTCCAAAAATTTCAACGGCGACGGCTTTTATCTCTACAAGAAGCCGAAGCCCTCTAAGCAATGCTTCATACTTGCTTGATTGTTAGTCACATGAAATTCAATGGGAATAGCATACTCAAAAGTTATTCCCCGTGGAGAAACTAATAGAATGCCGGCGCCCCCACCTTTCTTTGCGGGGATGAACCATCGAAAAATAGAGTCCAAGGTACAATGCCTACTATCTTTTTGTTGCTAAGGTCATGATGTTGCGTAATAAAATCAGCAATAATTTGACCCTTCACTTTGCTTTTTGCCGATTCGTATTTTAAATCAAATTCTGACAAAGCCAAAATCCATTTGCCAATTCTTCCATTTAAAATTGGCATTGACAACATATGTTTGATCACATCATGACTTGAAATAATCACGCATTCAGCTTTTAATAAATAATGCCGAAGCTTAGTACATGAGTAATACACACACAAACACAATTTTTCCATAGCCGAATATCTTGTCTCGGGTCTAACAGACTTTTGGCTAAGATAAGCTATGACTCGCTCCTTCCCTTCATACTCTTGCATGAGGGCCGATCCTATCGTTAGGGTATCGGCCGCCACGCATTAACTTGAAAGGCTTGTTAAGTTGTGGAGGTACCAAAACTGGTGGTGCCTTCATGTATTCTTTAATTTCATCAAAAGCCTTTTGTTGCACGTCACCCCATACAAATTCTTGATTCTTCTTGAGCTTCAATAATGGAGAAAAGGGCAAGATCCTCTCGATAAATTGGAAATGAACCTTCTTACGAAATTGATCTTGCCAAGCAGGGACTGTAATTCGTGAGATTAGTTGGGGAACAACTTTATCTATTGCCTCCATGCTCTTCTTTCCAACTTCAATTCCTCCTTTATGAATAAGGAATCCCAAGAACTCACCGGTGACACTCCGAAAGCACATTTGTTTGGATTCATCTTCAAACCATGTTTTCTAGTGCATTCCAAAGTTCTTCTTAGATCAACTAAGTGTCTCTTATAGTCTTGATTTGACTACTACATCATCAATGTAGATCTCCACAATTTTGCCGATCAACTCATGAAATATGTAATTCATGGCTCTTTGATAAGTTGCACCGGCATTCTTTAATCAAACGTCATTACAATCCATTCAAATAAACCAATGTGGCGGGGCATCTAAAAGCCATTTTTGAAATATCTTCTATTGCCATGAAGATCGATTATAGCCAGCATTACCATCCATAAAACTAATGACTTCATACCCGGCTGCTGTGTGTCTACTAACAAATCGGCAATTGGCATCGGATACCCATCCATTGGAGTGGCCTTGTTAAGATCTCTGAAGTCTATCTGAGACTCTCATCTTCCCATTCTTTTGTAAGCAGGAACTATATTCGAAATCAATCTGCGTACCTGCACGGCCGAATGAAGTTTGCTTCCAATAGCCTTTCAATCTCCTTCTTCACATCGGCCCGATTACCTCTTCTTTATAGATTTTCCTTGGAGGTTGTTTATAGGGTCGATACCCCGACTTAATAGGTAATCGATGTTCAACAATAGAACGATCTAGTCCGGGCATCTACGTATAATCCCAAGCAAAGCAATCTTTAAACTCCTTAAGAAGATTTACTATTTGTTCTCTATATTACGGATTCAAATTTGCAGCGATGTACATCGGCCTTGATTTGGAATCATCACCAACATTTATCTCTTCTAGTTTGTCGGCCGACATAAAACCGTGTCCCAACTTTCCTTTGTTGCCATCGATTGGGTTACCCATTCAAAAATTCTTTGTTCGAGCCGATTTGCTTGGATCGATTTGTTGATCCTTGTTGAATACATTAACGGGACCTTCTTTCCATACTTTGCGGAGAAACAATCAACACCATCATATTCCCGGTAAAAAGCCGGCTCGAAGCAGCCCACACTTACCGAATCATCGGCATGTATGATCTCCACGTCATCCCCTATCCATTGAATAAGGATTTGGTGCATGGTTGAAGGAATACGACAATTAGCATGAATCAGTCTCTCCCAAGAAGCAAGCTGTATGCCCCCTTGCCGTCAATGACAAAGAACGTAGTGATCGGGGTTTTAGACCCAATCATCAACTCAACATGCACGGCTCCTCGAGTGTTAGAAGGATTGCCGACAAAGTCTCTAAGGATCATGTCGGTTTTAAGCAAATCTTCATCCGTCATCCCAAGCTTTCTAAACGTGGAATATGGCATTATATTGATAGCAGCTCCTCCATCAACAAACATCTTGGTCGAGGAGGCTTCCCATTGGCGTATCCTTTCAAGTAAAGCGGTTTCAAGTGACGATGTTTGGCCGGCTTGTCAAAAGTTGCTTGTCGTGTTAGTATAATTTGAGCCATTAGATCACGAAACTCACTTTCATCAAAATCGAGTAAATCTCCTCTTGTACTTCTTGATTGTCGGGAGCTATGAATTTCGATGGGAGGAAGAAAGCCATGCATGCATCACCCGAAGGACCCTTCTCATCGGATTTCTTCTTTTGGGCGCCATTCCTTCTTTTCTTTGCGGCGGCGACTGTTCCGACTCTTTGTTTCTTAATCGCTGCACTCTCCTCTTCGACTTTTCCTCAACCACGGTGGGCACCATTGCCCTTTACGCCATCTATATCCATGAGTATTTCCTTCCTCATCATACTCTTGGGGATGAACCCAATGCTGATCCGCGAATCTCTTCCTCCGATGATCAAAGTCATTTAATTTTATACGCCCGATCGTCCTCGAGAAAATTGAATTCCAAGTCTTTCATGGGTGGGTCGGCGGTTGACTCGAGGCGCTTTGTAGCCATAATGCGATCCTTTGCATTACGGGCAATTGTTTCTATCAGGCAGACTTCAAGCCTTCATTCCAACAATGCTTAAAGAATGAACAACCCCAATGAGACTGTTTCTAGCTCCCTCATGTGTTCTTCTTGTTCTCGGTGATACATTTCTTCTTCATATCTCCACCGTTCTTCTAAAAACTTTCGTTCTTCATAATATTCTTGCTTTTTTTGCCTACGCCATTTATTCAAAGCAAGATTCGTGATGTCACCCTTGGTGCGGGCGTTTCACCTTTCTCGGTTCGGCTATTTTTGAACCGAACTTTCTCTTTCAATTCTTGGCGATGTCTGCGGTTGGGGTCTCTGATTGCCACTTTTCTTAGCTCTTTTCGATGTCAACACTTTCATCTTTCCCTTGCTTTTAGGGTCATCTGCAGAGACCATTCCGACAGAGAAAGAAATCATGTTCGAGGGAAAGGTTTGCCATCAATCTTCATCTTGCCATCAAATTTCGGATGCCCCTCTTGAGTTGCCTTACGAATCGAACTCGAACACTCGGCAATCATTGATGGAGTGAGAATTAGTGTTATGATAACCACAATATCTCTTGTCTTTCACCCCTTCGGGGGCGTAGCATGGGATGTCCCTCCGGTAGCTTGATGCGTCCTTCCCTCACCAACATATCAAAAAGCTTATCGATTTGGAGACATCAAAGTCGTAAGTCCCCTTTTGTTGTTTCAGCCACCGCTGACTTACTTGGGTAGGCTCTTTGTCCCAAGTCAACTCGGCTGCAGACTATTTCATCCTCATCCTCGTACTCGGTTGCTTCTTCCAGGAAACTTCGATACATCTCACTAGCAACATTACCCTTCCGATAGCGATTATCCCTTACAAAACCACGAGCGATTACTCATGATGACTAATCTACGGCGAGTTGACCGAGATCATCAAATTCCATGCGAACGACTTTTCCCACGACATTCGGCAAAGCATCCACTATTGCTATTCCGGGCAACTAATCGTCGGTAAATTCAGCGAGAAGCAAAGACTCTTAGTTTCTCGAATCTGCGAAGATATTCTGTGTGGTGTCTCATTAGCTTTACGCCTCAAAGCGGTAAGGTCTACCGGCTTCTTTTCGAGTAGTTCGGTGAAGAAATAAGCATGAAACTTACGTTCAAGTTACGCCGGTACCAATAGAATCGGTTGGTAGAGAAGTAAACCGGTGAAAATTGGGGCTGTGAGAGACAATGGAAAATACCGAACCCTCAAGCTTCGATGCGTGGATGCTTCCCCCCAAGCATGTATCGGTATCGGCTAATATGCTCGTGGTACTTGTATCATCATCGACCCGAGAAAATTTGGTCAAGTCCGTCGGTGGCTTCACCCTTCTTTGGTAGTGCAACCTGTTATACCATTCCGGGTACGCAGAGACTTGTATGAATAGGACTGATTCTTTGGCTTTAGGCCGGCGATGTTGCATCATATCAGCCATCCTTTGCATGATTATGTCAATATGCGTCTTCGGAGTTCCACGTGCTGTCCTCCGGATGGCATTCTTTGCACTTCTATATCCCGGATTCGGCGAGCATCTAGAAGCGGTATAGTCGGTGAACTCATGATATCCATCCCCATACATGTTCCTTTGTAACTTTGTTTGATCTTTGGAGATATCTTGTATGCGATTGCGGTACTCTTTCGGTAGTGCCAAACGTCACTTGGCCATAAGTAGGAGGTGGTTGCTTTTCATGAGTCTCTACTTCATCTTTGTTAATCCCGGATGTTCTGTATCTTCGGGTTGCTTCTCTTGATATTTTGGAATATTGAAAAGCACCGGTCCACGAATTGGTCCCACACCATCTTCAAAATACTTATCGACTGTTGGCCGAAAGTATTAGCCATGATTACTCGGAAAGTATTTAGAAAGGCCGTATTGTGGTTCCCGATGGTATACGCCAAGGCTTTATGGACCAAATCTGATACCTTTTGAGCTTCTTCCTCTTGAGCAATCGGTTTGATGTGCAAGAAGAACCCTTGGCAATGGCGCTTACGAAAAACCTTGTTGCTCTTGTTCTTGGAGAAGGACATTAAGCATTTATGCTTGTATTGCTCGCATGCCTGCTCCTTTGTTGCTCTCAATTGGTGCGGCAATTCATCTAGCGTCACGTCCCGAACATGATTGTTATTGACGTCCGACATCTTGAATCGGGGAGATGGTCCCACCGGGCGTGCTAAAAAAGTGTGTTGGCACAAAATGCACCTGCGCCAAGCACACAAACAGCCGAAAAAGCGTGACTTCAATCGGACGGCCCGCACGGTTTGGAGATCCGGAAGCGTGCCGGTCGGTTTGACTGAAAACCGACAAGGGACAAAGCGTTAAATACAAAATCGGAACGTGTCGGATGAGACCCAGGCAGTTCCGTATATACGCCCCCGAAGCCACTTACGGCGACATACGGCTATAGAAGGCATGCGCCAACCATGCATGCAATTCATTCGGCTAATATGAAGGTGAAACACGTAGTGTATTGATTACCGAACGTACATGCGTAAGAAGACATGTTTGAACAAGTAAAAGCTAACTACGAGCTGAAGCATAACCAAGCTCGGCAATACTGGCCCGACTTCGGGGTCCATGAAGAAGGAACATACAAGTTATCACGAATAATCTAATCAAAGACCTGCATCCGCCGCGACGATACCCGATCCTATCGAAGTCTAAACGTTTCTAACGTGCAAGAACCCTCAACATGTAACAATCTAGATTGATCTAATTCGGCTACGTAAGCACACGATCTATTTATCATGATAATATAAGAGTAAAGAGCATTAGAGAGCAAATAGATCTTACAAAATAAGGAGCCGAAACCGATCAAATCTAGATTGGGCAAAAGAGTGTTACAAATAAATAAAATATTAAAGTCATGCAACACGTGATAACTTAATGAATCTACAAGATCTTGCCAAATCTAATAGAGCCGATAACTAATCCTTGAGCGGATCCTAGCTTTGCCGCATGACTCACGATCTAACCAAGAATCGATAACTATCCTGCCTCGCTAAGCTATCAAGCGGGCGCTGCCGCCGCGGCTATCTAGTCGAGATAGACAAAGCATAAGCAAAGACTTCTTGATCACCAAGTAGGCGCTTTGCCGCACGGCCATCCCATCGAGGCGAACAAGACTACTTGCATCAAAATCTAAATCCACCGCATGATACTAGACATGATAGCAAGGTTGCGGAACTTACGGAGGTCGACGGATCGATTGGCTCCTCTCGAAGAACTTCGGCGACACGACAAAAAGGACTCGAAACGTGGCACGGGGCGGTTGTATTGATTTGATTGTGAATATCCTTTACAATGGTCGAGGGTCTATATTTATACCCTGGACATAACATGAATCCTAAGAGATTACGACGTACACAATATGTTAAAGGTAACTCAAAAGTATGGCGAGACTCTTGCTATAATTCTCCTCGGAGTCCTTGATCATCACACTTTTCTCCCTCTATTCGGCCTCTTGCTCGCCACCTTTTGCTTCCCGAATGGAGCTACTGTCTACAAAGATAGCCGACCGCACCAATGCTTGCCGAATCACCCAGAGTCAATTGCACATACGCTTGCCGAATAGCTCAAAGTTAGCCGACCGCACGCTCATTTGCCGAACGCGTTGGATTTCTGCTTTCTCATAGACTTTACCGAATCGGCCCACCTGTCATTGGCTCTTACCAAAATCCAGTGTTAACAAGTGGAACAAATGTTGAGCAGGGCGATGAGGCATCGGCAAGGATGATAAGGATAGGCAAGGGGGAAAATTCATGTAGGGGTCTTCGTGATATCTAACAAGTCAGAGGTAACTACAATCTTAGAGAAAGTTTTCTTTTGGAAGACAGATATATAGAAACTGAAGAAAGACAAGAGTAGAAGGGGAAGGGGGAAGAGGGGTCACGTGTAGGATAGGTGAGGAGAGAAAAAGGCACACAAGAATAAGAGTGCATAAGAAAGACGAAAAGATGTTGTGAGCCTTGAATGTAATAGCATGTTTTTGACATAGGTTCTTGTGGCCTCTCGGTTTCTTTTGCACCCTGAACTGTAACAGCACTATTTATACAAGCTATTTTTTTCTCTGTCCTAGAGAAATGAACTAGAAGTCCAAAGAAATCACGTTCCGTGCCTCCTCTGATACATAGTACGGAGCCAGGCCAGATAAAACCCGGCCAAACAAGACATATTTGATTGAGTGAGGTGGGGGCAGCCGGGCACACGCGAGGAGGGTAAACAAAAACGAAATATGGTATAAATAATTATTAAAACCTGCATTTGCTTTCTATACGCATATATAGCCTTTCAAGCAAAGGTGCCGATACAGAAAGAGAACAAGGACACCAATAACCTTTTTTGATATTGGTGGCTTTTGAATCTTTGCTTCAGAACATGATAATGCAAGCAGTCTTATATATATGGATATGAATGGTAGTTGATGTCTTGGTGATGGCGACGCATGTAGCCGTATGTATCCCACTATGCAGTACTGTACTTGTGTGCATCGAAACATCCTGCGAGTTCCGGTATTGGCTGGTCGTGCGTACAAGTACAACATTCTTAGGAGTCTGTTTGGAGTTTGGATCAGATGGCATTTTTATCAATTTGATATCTTATTTATCTTGTTTGGTTAGCTCTCGGAATAAACCCGCAAACCATTCCAGCTGATACCATTCAAGCTGATCAAATATTATACAAAACAGTGAAGTATTACGGCTGACACCCTCTGTTAATTTCCAGTTTCTCGTTCCTCGCTAGCAAACATATATAAAGCAGGAAGAGGGGACTCTGGACAGTGACAAGAGACCAGCACCCAGATCCTGGTTCTATCCATCGCCAGCTGCTATAGTCAAAATAGTTGCTTGCATTCCACGATCGGGCCGAGACGAAAATAAAGGGGACAATTTGAGACGGTTCTCTCACTGCACGTCGGTGGAGTTAACTTGTGGTGACCGTCGACGTCACATATTTCCCGTTCCAGCTCAGCTCAGGTTTATTACCAACGAACGCAAGCAAGTAGCCCGACGTGTTAGGTCTACCTCGTTGCGCGGTTTGGTGAAATGTGTAAGGTGGCATGTCGCTGCGCGCTGCTGATCATCTGCTCGCTTGCCCTGCACGGGAACACACTCTGTCGTCCTCCAGCACACATGAAAAAAGAAGGTGCATGTATATCCTTTTATATATGGATTGCTGTTCTGTTGTTGCATTTGCGTCTAGGAATGAGAACAAATACACACACTGACACACTGCACACAAGGCTTTCGGTTGTTCTTATGGGAGCTAGCGAAGTTATGTTCGGTGTGCTCGCCTGCACTAGCTGCAGACATTGTTTGTGATCATTGATCAAGGCATTTCGTGTATGTGATCAAAGCCATTTTCAAGTGATAAACCTTTGCAAAAATCTGGTTTGTTTCTCATCTTATTAGATAATGATAACATAGCAGAGCTCCTGCTGAAATTTCTAAAAGAAAAGAAAAGAAATAGGAGCTAGCAGCCAGGCTGTGTGGAGGAGCAGTCGGAATTAACAGCTGAACGATATATAGATACGTCGCGTTCTAATCATGGGTTAGCTAGTCAGTCACGTCCCTCACTTCCTGCTACTGGTGGTGCTTGATATGTACTGCAGATAGTTCTGGAACCTTAAAAGAAAAATGGCCTTGGAACGCCAGATTGTTAGTAGCTAAGTTTCCCCCGTTTTTCACATTTTTATAATAAGGGAAGGCTAAGAGTAACTCGCAAGGGAAAGAAGCATATACAGGACCAAATGATCCAGTTTTAGACGAAGTGTATTTGTTTTTCCAAAAATAAAAAACAGTAAATTTCGAAGGTTGACATCACTGCCCAGCCCAAGAAATTGTATATGATCTGGGCCGGCTGGAAACACCACAATGGCAGGCTGAGCTAGAGCCCATGGCCCATGTGGTGGTGCGACCGTGCAAGAATGAATCATGTGTAATTCTCAAAGAAAAAACAAAAAAAAAACCCATCCCCTCAAAAAAAAAAAAAAAACTACCGTGCAAGAATGTATTTAATGGATATTTCATTGTTGATATGAAATAATAGTCAGATGATCCAATTTATTTATGCTCCAATTTTTTATTTTTATTTTTTTGGACGAGATGAAGTGGTCCAAGTAATATGGTAAATCTAAATGACTTCCACACAGAACTCTGATGATAAATCTAAATCTAAATGACTTCCTAAACCTCAGGGCTCACACTTTCAAAGAGTTAGAACAACTAACAGAACTACAGAAGTATCTCAGCAAAGGAAAGTGATTTTGGCACCGCTGATCTTGCTACCTCTTTATTGTTGAGAGATCCTGTTGTTCTTTTGAAGGGGAGAAAACCAGTGAGAATCTAAGTGCAAGTTCTTACATCCAAGGGACACTGTATTCCAAAACCAGGAAAGGTGGTGCAAGTTCTTGCATCGAAGAGAAACCACATTTCAAAATCGGAAGGTGGTGTGAGTGCCCTTTGTAGAGGAAAAAGATTGCCCATGCTCGGAACATGTTTAGTGCATCTAATATGACATACAAGAAAAGGTTATCTCATAATTCTGCTGGGATCCCCCGCTGCCATGCCTCACAAGGCTACCCACATGCTCAGCCATGATTTTTCTTATTTCAAACTTTGGACTCTATTTTATGTTTAGTATAGATTAACTTAGTTTGGGTGATGCATAATTCATCAAGAGTAATGCCGATCTTATCTATCAATGCACAGTGATGGCGCTGCTGCAATTGTCCTTGTCAGTGGAGAGAACGCCAAGAATCTTTGGCCTTCAAGTTATTGCAAGGATTAGAGGGTATGTTGATGCTGCACAGGAGATCTTGTTGTCACCACATTTAAGTGCTGCACAGTCTCGCGTTTGTGATTGTGAGACCGAGGGGAAGGCCGCCGGGCCAAGCCAAGAAACTGGCAGGTAGAAAGAGTACATGGGCTGATCACTCGGGCTCGATGGGCCTACCTGGGTTTCCTTCCAACATCAGATTTCAGAGCCGTTGGATCATGGATCTATCTCTTCCAGGCGGCGGGGACGAGAGCGACGAGCAAGTCGATCCGGCTGCGGGGACGAGAGCGACGAGCAAGTCGATACGGCGGGGCGGCAGCGGCAGCGATCATGTCTCTTCGGTCCTTTAGTCGCCTCCTCACCCGGAGACGCCGCGCGAAGGTGGAGTCGTCGCCGGGGATCGTCTCCCAGGCGGCCTCAATGTTGGTTGCCGGCAGGCCAGCACGCTCTCTACACACAATCGTGAGTTTCCTCCGTCCCCACCAAGTCTCAGATCGAAACACTCGCGACTCATGTTTCTTTCTCATACATATGGAAACAGAGAGGCGTCGGTGCTGGTGATAGCGCCTATGGTGCTGCTGCTGCTGCTGTGATCACGGCCGCGTTGACTGGAGGGGTAGGGATCCTGATCTTCAAGAAACGTCCAGATGAAGAGGATGATGGTATGAGTTGAAATTGCTTTCGAATTTCTGGTTTTTTGCTTTGTTTTGTATGTGACCTACGCATCATATGGAAGTCATGAAGCCAAGGCAGGAGGACATCAAGAAGGAGGAGGTGGACATCAACAAGGACATGGGGAAGCACCAGATGGACGTGGTGGAAGCAAAGTTCCATAAGTGGGTGGAGGAGATGGGCAGGGAATACCCGAACGAGGAAGAGAAGGCATACCGCTTTGAGTTCTTCAAGGAAAGGCTAAAGAAAATAGAGACTTTCAATCAAGGAAGAGTAAAGGATCCCCTCCCAAATTGTTTCGGCGACATGACAGATGATGAGATCAGGGCAAGGACGAATTGCCACAAGCCTCGTAGCAAAGAATATGAGGCATCACTGATGCGGGTAAACATTTTTTCCCTACTTAGTGAGAATTATTATCTGCACAATGATTGTCCTTCTTCTGGTAAACATGCACACTGTACTGATAACAACAACAAACGAACTAGAAGACATTCAAACCAACACCATAAGAATTACATACTCAGTCTTGTGGACGTTGATTTCACTGAAGGAAGCACAACAATTAGGCCAATCGAGTTATTAATTGAACGGCAGGACTGAAACTCAGATCAAACCACGTCTTCCTTCCCTACTTGGTCTATTTTATTGTGTTGCCTTTAGGTCATAGAGTCCTATATAGATGTTACTATAAATCTTAATATTTTGTAATTTACTCCGTCATCTGTGGCCTGAGCAACATGGATCAGATTGAGTGCCTTCGCCAGTAAATTGGTCCTTACTTTACCCTCCTGCTCTTACTTGTGACCAACATGGATCTGGATGCAAGGCATTTTTAAAAGAAGTATCGCAAAAAATTTTGTTTTTACCGCAGTTAACTTGCATCCAGATGCTGCTCTTTTTTATAATACATGCTGCCATAATGCCGTTAATTTGTAAACTTTCAACCATGTATGATTCTATGATTCTTTAGTAAAATATTAGTGAATCGCTGAACTGTATATATATCTTATTATGTTTGGTCTTGCCAACTCTGAAAATCCGAATTTGAGCCCTGTTTGAATCTGATCAAGAATCTCACTTTAGAACCCTCTGGGCAAACTAAGGTAAAATTAAGATTCTAAAGAATATAGCAAAAGAACATCAAGTTGATTGGGGTAAGTTGATTATATGTGGTACTGAACCTCATGTGCATAGTTTTATCTTGCATGCTTGATATCGATGGACCAATAAGATCTGTGTGGACTTGTATCATGCGATTATTGTTTAGTGGGTTATTCAATTTATGCAGGATTATCGAGGTCAAAGACTTTTTTTTTTCTAGAACACGCCTAGACGTGTAATGCAAGTCAAAAGACTCTTAAGCTAGGATGGCTTTAGAGTAATTTACATTTCCAGCCACTGTAGTCTCCAATAAGATAACTTTAACTTGCATTACTCAGATACCTAAAAACATCAGCATGTCTACCCTTTTCATATTAGTGCAACAATCTACAAAGAAATTAGTGCTGGTTCTCAAAGATGGCGCGGCGTGGCCTTGGTTTTCTAGTATGTCTGGAACTTCATCGTTATTACGAACTTAGATCTTGATATCTTGAAGCAACTGCATGCTTTTGCTGCTCTTTTTTTTTTCACGAAATTGAACCTGTATATGTTCTTGGGTGTAACAGAGCAGTGGTTCTCTCATGAAAACAGGATAATCGGCTTTTTATTTTTTGATAGATGAAGATGAAGATGGATGAGAGGATACTTTTGATTGAGAAGGAGAAGGCGAAAAGGAACATCAACTGCTCAAAGCAGTAATGCAGCTGGCAAATTCTATGTCCAGCCATGATTGAAGCACCTACTACTTCGGTTGCCACTGCCTCCATATGCTTGTTGGAATTGAGGCATTCCATAGTAGTCAACTTTATATGTATATATAGGCCCTTGTTCAGATCCCCTCCAAAGTCCAAAAAGTGCACAAGATTTCCCATCATATGAAATCTTTGAACACATACATGGAGTATTAAATATAGATAAAAAGTAACTAATTACATAGTTTGCTTTACTTTACGAGACGGATATTTTGAACCTAATTAGTTAATATTTAGATAATAATTGACAAATACAAACGAAATGACGAAAGGGCTACATGTTTTTTTTGTCACTCCCAACTTTCAGCCTGTACGCTTCAGCTAAAAAGCCATTTTAGCTTATCAGCCAGCAGTCTTTTTTTCTCCCAAAAAATCAGTTGTTTCAATAGTGTTTTGTCTTATCAGCCGACTTACGAGCGCTGGCCGCCCCTTCCCTCCTTCGGCCTGCACCGCAACTCCTCCATCGTGCCCATGGCCTCCGACTCCGAGGCCGCCCATGCCTCCAACAACGTCACTCTCACCTTCTCCACCAATAATCTCTCCTTTCTGCACAGCACCTCGCCACAGATTGGGCAAGCAAAGAATGATCCGGCCATGGTGGCACGGTCGTGAAGGCCGAGGCTGGTGCGGCCCCCACACCGGCGGAGAGGAGGCGCACTAGCCTAGGCCTCACACTGAGGCTACCGGATGAAACAGCACGTAAGCAAACCAACCATGTCCTCTGACCATTCTATTTCTAAAGTTAACAGTTACGTAACATTTAACACGTGCGCTGCTGATACTTCTTTATACCTTGTTTATAATTAAAATGTGACATATTCACCTCTCATCACACATTCATGGATTGCAGAGTGTTTCTTTTTCAATTGTGGTGGTGTTCACCCACACCACTGAAGCATATTATTATCATATTATAAAAATGACAAAAAAAATAGACAATGCCCTCAAGTCTAAAGAAACTCGACTGAAATTTGAAACCTGACTGAAAGTTTATGCTAGTGCTGGCAAAGATAAACATCCAATTGTTATGTGGGAGGTCAGTCCATGACCGAGAAAAGGACCAGGAAAAAGACAAATGCACCGGGCCAGGTAATGCCTCCAGTACCATTGGGTCCTTCACACCCCGGCTGAGCTTGGTAAATCCCCGATCTCCCCACATCGGACCCCAACTGTTCTTTATCTTCTAGTAGCGTCCATCCTCATCAACTCCGTATCCAACCAACAGAACAAAGTGACCATATACGGTGCCCTCCCCAATGTCGAAATCCTCGGGGCTCTAGAGTGCGATCTCCCTTGTGATTAACAAACTTGGCAGAGTGGCAAGGTATTAAGTTGAATTCATTGTACAATAATCTGTCAGCATGATAAACTTATATTTTGGGGACAGAAGTCACAAACCTGCCCGTGGCACAAATTGTGACTTCAACGGGCTGTGGGCTGTTTTGCAATAGCACGCATGAGCTCCCTTTCATCCCCTCAAACATAAACAGAGAAATACCCATTGATCCGCGCAGCCACGGGTTCATCCCCTCAAACATAAACAGAGAAATACCCATTGATCTGCGCGGCCACGGGAAGGCCCTTGGACCGACACGGGCCAGAGATACCGTGTAGGGAGCGTCTAGGATGACACCTAGGCTTCCCTGGGTGAACACCCATCAGACCCAAAGCAATCTACCCACTGCTGCGGAGAAAACCTGACAAGTTTCCTGGTCTTCATCTGGTACAAGCTCTCGGCGATGAATTGTTGCAATGGAGGACGAAAAAGCTTACTTGAACAACTTGTTAAGTAGCTAGAGAAAAAAAAGTAGGTAGGAAAGGTGACATTAAAAAGAGTATGTTATCTGGTCAAAATGTCAAAAGTCACAACAGTTCAATTCAGTAAAGTAGATACAGGTAATGACCCATGCATTGTTATGGGCTTAAATAACTTTTGAGGATGGTGTCATGCCATAGCTATCAAAGGAAATCATGCAAAACACGTGATGATCATGTCACTTTGTGGATACAAATGCAAAAACAAAACACAATCCAACCTACATATGATGTATTGCAAGCTAGATGTCAGCATGTCTTAAATTAATCCCCAGTTTGTGTATAAATCACATGCAGCTAAAGACTCAACGTGCCTTCAATTAATTCCATTGTATGCACCTGAAAAAATATCCATTACCACTAGTTTTTTATTCTTACTCTCACTTATTCATGACCAGGGGACAATGGACCGTTACAGAATAAAGCATTCATCACCAAGAGCCTAACTATCGCACGTGAACTCATCACCAAGAGACTAAACAAGATGAGGATGACATACACCGATCTTAAAACTCACGAAGAATATCAGACAAAGGCACATTGATTGATGTTGTTCAGGTGATTAACAATTAAAAGTGTTCATCATATTCATATTGTGATCAGAGTAAGCCCACAAATATTTATTGAAACGTATCACAATGCATTAATTTAGACAAGATGTGTTGATGTTGTGCATCAACGTGCAGGTACTAGACCGGAAACCAAAATCTAGGAGAGTGAAAATATGAGTCCGAGAGCAGAAGAAGGTAAGGAGTAGAGTGATAAGCTCCTCAGCTTCTCTTCCTATCCTCCTCCCCCTCTCCCCCTTTTACAGGGAAGGTGGTAGGGAGCATTTTATTATCTCCCTTCTTAGCAGGGATTGTATTTATAAAACTGCCACTTGGAGGCTTATAAATGAGTTTTAGTACTAATTTCAATTTCCTAAGCTATGTAATTGGGCTAGAAAACACTAGTGGGGTGCCTAACCTATAATGCTACGCCCAACTGTAGCTCCTCAGATATTTTGGTTTTGATCAATAGTATATGACCTAATAGCTGAACACAAACTGTGTGGACCAATTACAGCTCAGTTATTTCATCTATACATAGACATTCTAAGGACTACTTTTCCCTCTGGCTGGCCTCCATCTTGTCTTCGATGGCGTCGGTGACTTTGTCCTCACTCAACTCAGTCCAAGCCGGTGAAGTGGTTGACATGAAAGAATTGGTCGTAGAGGGGGATGATGTCGAGTGCCAGGCAAGCCTTCAGTCTTTCAGCGATTTGCTTGTCCAACCAATACGCTCTGCGCCAATCCCTCTTTGGCTGGCGCTTGTGGGATTTTTGTAAAGATGGTGACGGCGATCGCTTCGCTCTAGAATATTGTTGGGGTTGAAGTCGAAGATGCCAATTGACGGCTCCTTGGCCCTGAAGTGTTGGCGAGAATGTCGAAAGTGCCGACGGAGACTTGCTTCCTAAAATGTTGATGACATTAAAGTCGTTGTTTCAGCTAAAGGAGCGCGCTAGCGTTGGGCGGACGCAAGCGAACCATCTTTACTTTGTTATTTTCAATGCGCCAGGCTACCAAACACTATCAGTCATTTCGGTGATGTTGGTTGCATACTTGTATCACATAGAGGCCCACCACATTTCAACCTCTCGGACCGTTGGCTTAGCGGAAGCAAACTAGACACTACAACATGCGAAGGTCTGTAAAGATCTAGGCTACAGATAAGTTGCTCAACCGATCATTGCGCAAGATTTTTCTATCATATAAAATAGGTTTCTTTATTTAACTTGTTATATCTAGCCGTCACTTCTAAAGTCAGAGTAGAAGCGAATAATGCTCATTTTGAAATCAGAAGCGAATAGTGCTCACCTGGTTTCCATCAGCGGAAGGATTTTCCTTCAAAGGGGTGGTTTTCTTTTCTACTAAGCGGGAGGCCTTTCGTGAGCCGATGATATGGCCAAGAGACGTTATAAGTGGGGAAGGGGTGTTCAAAGGGATTTTCACCACTTGCTCAATTTGTGGAAGATGGCTTTGAAGGATCTTGGGACCTCTTACTTTGTAACGTGCGCTCTAGGCAGTGCAGTTTTCGGCAATCACGATGTTCACCTTCGGTAATGAAATATGACTCGTTTCGTGGCCGTTGCGAGGTATTAGCCTTGCAAGCACTTAACAGAAGAAGTTAAGGAGCAGAGTGATAAGCTCCTCAGCCATTCTATCCTCCTCCCCCTCTCTCCCTTTTATACGGAAGGTGGGAGGGGACATTTTGTTATCTCTCCCTTTGGCGAGGATTGTATTTATTACAAAACTGCCACTTGGAGGCTTATAAATGGGTTCTAGTACTAATTTTAATTCCCTAAGCTATGTAATTGAGCTAGAAAACACTAGTGGGGTGTCTAACCTATAATGCTATGTCCAACAAGATGAAGGTAACTAATGTATGCCTAGCATCACCAAGCAAAAGTACTCTTTAGGATGTAATCAAGAGATTTGTTTTCTATGGATTACCAAATTATGTAGACAATAAGCTTCAAAAGGCATTGAAATTCAAACATGAGATGGGTAACGAAGGATACTAGAAGTTCAAGAACTAGGATCACAAACCAGAGGCTAAGAATATGTCCATCATCACTTCTAGTTTATATATTAAGTAGCCAGAAAATAAAGTAGACATGAAAGGTGGTATTAAAAAGAGTAAGTTATCTCGTAAAAAGGTCACAAGTTACAAGTTACAACAAGATCTCACCACATAGAGTAAGAGCTGATTCATCAATGGAGTGACTGCTCCGGTCTCTTCCCAGTCTGACAAGTCAGGAAACTCATCATCTGCAGCAAACGTTAACAATTAGACACCCACACCGAATCTCTAATATACAAGTCAGAGTAACATATCTCTAATATACAAGTCAGAGTAACATTGAGGACAAATACTGACCTTTTTTGACCATGTATTCATCAAATTTGTCCCACCTAAAGGCAGGCTCTTCGCCAGTCTCCTGCTGACATGATGCTTGTTTTCCTGCTCCCATGGTGTAGAGGAAGGACGAACAAGCAATGGCCACGAAGGTGATGAGGATGGGGGGTGTACTGCACCGAAAAAAGAATTAGCCATGAAAGAAATTTGAACCAATAATGATCTGAGATAGTATATTAGTATATTCAACTTACGTTGGAATGGAAGGAGCGGGCCCTATTCCCCGCCACAGGAAGCTCGAATGAACTGATACTCTGCGCAACAGCACAGCGTGTGGGACGAATGTCACCTCACAGGAACCGTCAACGGCGAAGCTCCCTGAACCCATGATGGAGCTCCTCTGCGCTAAACAAGTGAGCGAGCCTACTGTGGGGATCGACATGATGGAGCACTCTCCTGCTCTCTCCTCCAGCTCTACCCTCTCGACACAGCTGCCTCCTGTGGCAGAACCTTCTAAATTATATGGCCCACAAGCACCTGACATTGTCCCTAAGACCTCCGTCGGCTATGCTTGTACACCACATAACTTAAAAACGTTCCGTCGGGTGCATCCCCGATAAAACCACGATTACTCCAGGATCGATACTTACGAGAGACATCACAAAGTATTACAACAGTTTTCATATACAAATACCGAGTAGCGGAAGACTTACAATAACTTAATTTACAAACCTTTTGCAAACTTATACAAACCAGAGTGTCATTATTACAAACCAGCGGAAGTACCATTATATAACTTTATTACAAACCACACAATGAAAGTGCCCTGCCCAGAGGCCACTCAATTCATTCCTCGTCAGTCACTTCTTCGACAACCGTCATGCAACAAGGGCCGTAGCACTCTTGCCCATGCGGTTCACCCGCAAGGGGTTGAACAAACCACGAGTACAAAAAAAAGTACTCCGCAAGACTTACCCGACCAAAAATTGGGGAGAAGACTCGGGAATCTTTGGCTAATGGGAATCAAGGTGAGGCTTTAGCAAGATCAAAAGACACCCTTTTACGAAAAGAGACTAAGTCAATCTTTACTTTAACAATCACTTGTCAAACACATACCGGATTCAAAACCTTTCATTCTCACACTTTCATTCTTACTACGATGCCGGGACTCGGATCAAGTCTCCCATATCGTGGAGCACCGACGATTCGAATCGCTTAATATACCCAGCTGGGGCTTCCTAGCCACACGATGTATGCAGGACCGAATATCTTACATACATCAACTCAACGCTTAGAGTTCTCCATACCAGAACGGGTGTACAGTACACCACCTCTCTACGGCCGCTCGGTCACTTCGGCGGTGCGCATCGTAGGATGGGTACACGCTACGGTCCGTTCTAGTAATGAATAGTCTAAGTGGAGCTTACCGCCATTAGCATGCGACTAGTACTATCCAATAACATCATGATCCCAGCGCCAAACAACGGACGGTCCTTAACCGACACAAGTGGACGACACTACACCAGGGCACTAGCCCTTCCTAATGCAAGTCACTCCACCGACGTCTCGAGTTACTCATCATCATGTTCTTGTTGTATACCATTGACCCCGTCGGAACAAGGATAAACAACAAGCAACATCAGATTTTCGTAAATTCCCTTCGGGAGTATTGTTATCACACCTTTAAAAATGGTTTATCAAAACCTACACTAGTAGCAAGGCTAAGCGTGTACTAAGCATTTTAAAATCAAAACAGGTATCCAGGGTAATATATCAAGGTACGGTAAATGCATCAAAGTAGGATATCACCCAACTCCTAACACCTAATGCATCATATCTGGAACATAAAATATAAAGCTTTTCAAAATACAAGGAAAGGTTTAAACGCATCCGGGGCTTGCCTTGGGGCTCGACGAAGTGAGGTTCAGGGATGGCACTGTCGGGATCTGGGCCAACCTCCTCGCACTGAACACCTTCTTCAAAGACAGGAGCGGGATCCACTCCTTCCTCGGACGGCACGACTACACGATTGAAATGCATGATTACGATGCAGTGAATAAAGAGCATGCGATAATGATGCAACGATCGTTAACCTATCTTGAGTACAACTTTCCTTCACGGTAACCTCGCACTAAGAAGGTATAACTAGCGTCGACGACGACGGACTAGCGATACGCAATCAACATGAAATGCCGAAGGTCATTAGGGTTAATGACCTAGGGTCATCACTCAACCCCAAAATCAAGCAGTCCTAATAGTGATTAAGGGTGATTACTAATTTATTAACCATTTTTACAGTTGTTGAAAGCCACTAATTAACTTGCTAATTAGAGATTAATTAAACCCTAATTAATTAAAGAATTAACTAATTAAACATGATTAAATAAGGTATTAATTAGGCGTAATACAAAACTTAATCAAAACAGGATCAAACTTTATAATTAAGATCATCATCACCTAATTAGCACACAAAATAAATTTCATAAATTTTGGACTTATATTTTAATTATTAAAAATCATGGAAGTTGCCTTTCTTAATTAAAAGAACAAATTAAAGCATAATTAAATTTTATTGGAAAATCAGAATTAGTATTTTTCCTTGACAGAGCATATTACAAGGAACACATACATATTTTTGTTGCATTTTTATATGCCCAAAATAAATTATTACAAAATGATGAAACTTAGCATTTAAAAACAAATAAAGAAAAAAGAAAAAACAAAACCTTCCCTTCGCGGGCCTTTGTGCGGCCCATCCGCACGGCCCGGCCCGCTTCAACGCGCAAGAAGGCGCAGCCCTCTCTCTCTCCCTCTCCGGGGCCGACGGGTTGGACCCGCCTGTCGGCCCCCCCCCTCTCCCTTCTTTCTCCGACGGGACTCCGACGGCGATCGACGGCGCTCTCGCCGGCGGCGACCCACTCCCGGTGAAACCCGACCCGTACCACCGTGCTCCCCTCACCGAGACAAACACAACAAGCTACTACACGACTACTCCGCGCTACCGGGGCACGCATGACCACGTGTCGCAGCTGCTCGACGGGCGGCGCTGGCGCTCGGGCGCCCCCGTTCCGACCGAATCGCGGCGGCCGCGGGCGTAACCAACCGGCCAGGGGAAGCATCAAGGAGGTCAGACGAACCTGTTGGTGGAGTTGGTTGGGCTTGGGATGCTCCGGAGTTGGCTGGCCACGGTGAGGTGAGCTCGGCGGCGCTTACCGCCGGCCGAGAGGAAGACGGGGGGGCTGCGGCTGCCCCAAGGAATTGGATGGCGATTGGTGGCTCAAAAGCGTCGTAGGGAAGTGGCGGAGGTGTTGACAAGGTGGCTGGGACGCTGGTGTCGCGTGCTGCGTGAATTGGGCGGTGATCGGAGGTCTGCCGGCGGTGAGCGGGAGGAAGAAAAAGAAGCGCCGACGGCCGGTGGGTGGTTTTATAGGCCAGAGGGGTGCTCGACGAGGTGGAGAGCGGGTTCGCGACGCCGATGAAGTGGTTGGTGGCGCGGGAAAGGCAGGAAGGCGGCGGAATTGCCACGGCGGCGGTCGGCCGGCCGGCCGGCATGGGCGCCGGGCGAAGCCGGCCCCCCCCCACATCTACTGTAGCAGGACACCTCATCCAATTTTCTTTTTCAAATTACTCTGAAAAAATTAAACTGTACACAAAAAATCTCCCAAAATATCAATTGTGCAACTTTTCATGCTCTACAACTTTCATTTAGCAAGTTTGGCCAGATTCCAAATAATTTTTGAATTTGAATTTCAAATTTGAAAAGGGGACAAAACCCTAACCTTTGGGATTTCAAAATTACTTTCAAATTTTGAATAAAGGATGAAAATATCCAAAAATAAAAGTTGTTCCATTTCTCAAGATCTACAACTTTCATTTAGGAGGTTTTTCATGAAACCAAATAATTTTTGAATTAGAGTTTAAAACTCAAAAGGGGGCAATTTCCAATTGAAACAACTTTTGAAATTACTTCAAATTTTATTTAAAAACTTAAAAAACTTTATATACCAAAGTTGTAGAGCTCAAAGAGATGCATAAACTGTATTTTTGGAGTTTTCCCAAATTTTGAATATTTTGAGATGAAATTGTAAAGGGGGCAAAAACACTTTGAAAATCACCCTTTTTGAAAGGTTTTTCAAATTGAATCTTTGGGCAATTAATTAATGATGATGTGGCACTTTTCAAAACCCAACCAATGGCATACTTTCAAAGTACAAAGTTCATACTTTGAAATGGTGCCAATGGTTAGCAACTTTTATTTATAAAATTAATTATGGTTAGCTCACCAAAATTGAAAGTGAAATTCAAATTCCAACACTTAGCCACTTGAGCTAGGGTTTGGGATTTGAATTCTAAATTCAAATTTGATTCTTTCTTGCACCTCATTTGATTTATAAAACTTGTTTGATGTGTGAGTCAGGGTTAGCCAAACACTTGCAAACATCAAGGTAGATTTTAATTGGTTGCTTTTATAACTAAAAGTAAACATGTGAGTGAAATGTAAATTGTAAACACATACACATGTGATATAAAAGAGCGCAAACAAAACCCTAGAATGGTAAACTCCTTTTTGTTGTTTGAATTAGGGTTCTCTAATGATGAATGCTTATGCAATGACGATGATGACATGGCAGGTTTAGGTTAACGTAACACGGAGGTGTTACATTACATCCCCTTAAAAGGAATCTCGTCCCCGAGATTCAAAGCTTAGGGCTAAGTAATAGAAAAGGAAATGTGTCAAGCAAACACATCTTACATGGTTTCATAAGGGAGGTAGAAAGGTTCATATTACAAGTCTCATATTTTTGGAAAGTCACAATCCTTAGAAACGAATCGTGACTTAGGAGAAGGAAGAAAGAAACTCCGGAAAGTGCTCATTCAAGAACTCCTCAGACTCCCAGGTTGCTTCATCCTCGAGTGTTGATCCCACTTGAATTTTATAAAACTTCTTTTATATGTCTGCGTGTAACTCGATCTTTACGGTCAAGAATTTTGACTGGATACTCGGCACAGGTCGAGATCGGGTTCAATGCGGATACCTTCGGGATCAACAACTTTGTATGCGGTACTCGTAAACACTTTTTCAATTGGGACACATGGAACACGTTGTGCACAAGGGACAACGGTTCAGGTAAATTCAAACGATATGCTACCTTCCCACATCTTTACATGTAATCTGAAAGGGACCAATATATCAGGGCGCCAGTTTACCTTTAACCCCGAAACGGTCGACACCTTTACTTGGTGACACTTTCGGATATACATAGTCTCCAATTTCAAACATCAATGGCCTTCGTCGCTTATCAGCGTAACTTTTCTGTCTGGACTGAGCTATTCTTAAGTTTTCTTGAATCTATTTTACTTTAGCTTCAGTTTCTTTAACTAGGTCAACACCGAAGAACCATCTTTCACCGGGCTCGGACCGGTTAAGTGGAGTACGGCATCGGTGACCATACAAAGCTTCAAAGGGTGCCATTTTAATACTCTCTTGATAAGCTGTTGTTGTTGTAAGCAAACTCAGCTAATGGCAGGCATTGTTCCCAATCGAGGAATATGTCAACACACAAGACCTTAACATATCTTCGAATCGATTCGGTCTTTCGGTCGACCATCGGTTTTGCGGATGATAAGCGTGTTGTTGCGTAAGCAGTAGTACCCATAGTTTCATGAAACCTTTGCCAGAAGTGAGCCATAAATTGAGTACCCCTATCAGTGACTATACTTTTTGGAACCCCATGCAGACACATTATTCGGTCTATGTATATTTGAGCATACTGAGGTGCTCCATACTTCTTCTTTACGGGAATAAAGTGAGCAGACTTGGTCAACCGATCAACAATAACCCAGATTGAATTATAGCCCCTGGCTGTTCTAGGCAAACCAACGATAAAGTCCATACTAATATCTTCCCACTTCCAAGCTGGAATGGGTAAAGGTTGGAGTTCTCAGCGGCTTTCAAATGTACAGCTTTGACTTTTTGGCAGGTATCACACTGTGCAACATATCGAGCTATCTCGATTTTCATTTTTATCCACCAGAATCTCTGCCTTAGGTCATGATACATCTTATTGCTACCTGGGTGAATCGAGAATCTGGTTAAGTGAGCTTCATCAAGAATCAACTGTCGGAGCTCAGGAACCTTTGGAACAACTAGACGATTTTTGAACCATAATACATTGTTGTCATCAAGGCGAAAGCAAGATGCTTGCCCTGATCTAACTTTCTCCCTAATATGCTTGAGACCTTTGCTTTCTCGTTGAGTTGTAATAATCTGTTCTTGAATAGAAGAGTGTACTGTGATATCATTCAGACTACCCTGAGAAATCATATCAATATTCAATCTTTCCAATTCTTGACACAAACTCAGATTCACTGGTGTGACAGTAAGACAATTGCATTGACTCTTGCGACTGAGAGCATCGGCAACTACATTGGCTTTACCAGGATGATAATGCACTTCAAGATCATAATCTTTGATTAATTCTAGCCATCTTCTTTGCCTCATATTCAGCTCAGACTGGGTAAAGATATACTTCAAACTTTTGTGATCACTATAAATATGACATTTATTGCCCAGCAAATAGTGCCTCCATATTTTCAGAGTATGCACAACTGCGGCTAGCTCAAGATCATGAGTTGGGTAATGCTCTTCATGTCGCTTCAAGCGCCTTGAAGCATAAGCAATAACCCCGCCTTCTTGCATCAAAACACATCCGATGCCGATGCGGATGCATCACAATACACATCGAATGGCTTTTCAATATCTGGCTGAGCTAGGATTGGGGTAGTAGTTAAAAGATCTTTTAATTTGTGAAACGCTTGCTCACATTCGGATGACCATCGAAATTTGGTTTGGTTCTTTAGAAGTTCGGTGATTGGCTTGGCTATTTTGGAAAAGTCAGGAATGAAACGGCGGTAGTATCCCGCCATTCCAAGGAAACTACGAACTTGGTGGACACCGATGGGTGGCTTCAATTAAGGATATCTTGGACTTTGCTAGGGTCAAGCGCAACACCCTCGGCGAGATAGAACATGACCAAGGAATTTGACTTCATCAAGCCAAAACTCACACTTGCTAAATTTGGTATAGAGCTGATGTTCTCGGAGACGAGACAAAACAATACGGAGATGTTCCGCATGTTCTTCTTTAGTTTTGGAATATATAAGAATATCGTCAATGAAAACCACGACGAAGCGATCGAGCTCGGGCATAAACACCGAGTTCATCAGATACATGAAATGGGCTGGAGCATTTGTAAGCCCGAATAACATAACAACATATTCATATAGGCCGTATCTGGTGGTGAAAGCGGTTTTAGGAATATCTTCAGGCCTGATCGAATTTGATGATAACCAGATCTAAGATCGATCTTGGAGAACACCTTGGCTCCCGCAAGTTGGTCAAAGAGAAGATCTATACGAGGTAGAGGATATTTATTTTTGATGGTCACCTCATTGAGTGGGACGATAGTCCACACACATTCTCGAGTTTGATCCTTCTTTTCACAAAGATAGCGGGACAACCCCATGGTGATGAACTAGGTCCGATAAAACCTTTGTCCAAACAATTCGGTCAAGCGAAGTTTTCAATTCGACTAACTCTTTTGGGGGCATCCTATAAGCTCTTCGGGATCTTTGGTGCGTGCCGGCTTTAACTCAATCACAAACTCAACGTCTCTTTTTCTGGTGGTAGCCCAGGCAAATCCTCAGGAAACACATCTGGAAACTCACAGACCACAGGTATATTTTTGACTTCTTGCACTGAGGTTGCATTAACTGTCTTAACTGTTTTCTTGGAAATCGGAAATTGGATAAGGAGTGGGGACTGGTTATCAGGTAGCAACAGCTTAACATTTCTATTCAGTGTATCTATCACAGCGCCATAATGGCGTAACCAATTCATTCCAAGGATCACATCTATATTTTGATCCTTCAGTACTATCAGATCCGTGGGATAGAGATACCCACCAAGAGATATAGGAATCGATATACCATTTCCCGTGTGCATATACGCCCTCCGGTGATTGCACCAAAAACTCATCTTTAATTTCTTTTATGGGGATTTCATGCTTTGTAACAAACGTGCGGTTGATAAATGTATGCGATGCACCGAGAATCAAATAACGTAATTGCGGGGGGTGGCGGCAGCGAGGGAACATACCCATTAAAACCGGCTCTCCTTCCAAAGCGTTTCCGGTGAACTTGATACACACGCCCAGTCTTCCTCCCGGCATTGACCTTCGGGACACGCTGTGAACTACCCCTATACGACTCGTGCTGGCGATCGCTAGACCCTTGCTGAAAATTAGAATTATTTCTTTTGGGATAGGGACAGTTTCGATAAAGGTGTCCGGTTTGATTGCAATTGAAACACGGACCGAAACCAGTGGGAGCATTTTGGGGAGCTGGTGGAGTTGTGTTTCGAACACCCTGGGTATTCGGCTGTTGAGGATAGGTTGTGGCAGTAGAGCGAGTGTACACCTGTTGCCTTTGGGCTTGTTGCTGCTGGGGTGGGTAGGGGTAGGATTGGTGGCTTTGCTGCTGCTGTGGATAACGGAATGGCTGGCGATGGTGCTGTGTGGGATGGTAGATAACCTTCTGGCGCTTTTGGATTCCGCCAGACGGTCGAGGAAAAGCATGTCGCTCTTCATTCTTCTGCTTCAACAGGGATCTTTCATAAGAGATTGCAATATCCACTGCCTCATAGAAGGTGGCGTTTGGATTGGTAGTGAGGTGGGTTTCAATATCACTTTTTAAACCCCTCAGAAAGCATTTCTTCTTCTTTTTTGTCAGTATCCACATGTTCTGGTGCATACTGTGATAGATGACTAAACGAGTTCACATACTGCACCACTGATCGTCCATCCTGTTTCAGAGCCAGAAATTCTTCCAGCTTGGCTTGCATCACCCCGTCAGGAATGAAATACTAACGGAATGCATCTTGGAATATGGCCCAAGTGACTTGGACTGGCTGGCGTGCTAGAAAGTTTGCCCACCATGCTGATGCAGGGCCTCTCAACTGTTGGGCAGCAAACTTGGGTTTCAACAGGTCTGGACACCCCTCTAACAGGTCAAACTTTTGATCTATCACACGAAGCCAATCATTGGCCTCTAAGGGTTCCTCAGCTCTAGTGAACACTGGCGGACGGGTTTCTATAAAGTCCGCATACGTGATCTCGTCGTGATCACGACGGCCACGATTCTCATAGGGTGCATCACGATTTTGCTGACTTATTTCTCGTAGCATACGGGCATTCTTAGTGGTGGCATGGACTAAAGCTGCCACAGCTTCAGCCAAGGACGGTGGTGCTGGTGGTGGCTGCGGGGCCTCACCCCTCTCTTGTGAAGAACCAGCGCGAGAGTGATCAGACATCTGTTATAGACAAAATCACATTTATTCACAAGCAGGTTTATTGAACTTTAAAACAACAGTACAAACCAGTCACACAGGGGTTCACTTATTCATATTACAGGTCCGCTCGTAGGCCGGACACACCCAGGTTGACTACTGAACATATAAGGATAGCTATTTTACACTCCTCTCTCAGGGAACTCAGACATCGGACTCATTGGCCGCGACTGACTCGTCTGCCTCTGACTCCTCAGTCGGTGTCGGGTACACCTCCGGTGACTCCACGGAACCCAAGTCGTCCGCGGCTACCTGCTGCTGGTACAGAGGATCGTGGAGGTTGTACTGATGATGGACCTCCTCGTGTAGTGCGGCATTGTAGGCTTGGAGATCATCTATCTATGCCTGTAACTCCTCAATGTAGTCATACCCATCGTTCCTCTGATTCATTGCACCCTGCAGCTCATACTGAAGACGAGCGATGGTTTGCTGGAGCTTGGTGATGGCTCGAAGGTCTGACTGTTCCTGCCTCAGCTGACCTTCTAGCTCGGACTTCACCTCGTCCCTTTCGGCAATTGCTATCCCACGCTCCTTGGTGGTGATAGCTAACTCAACAGACAACTCGGCTATCTTCTGCTTTTTGGTTTTCTTCTCAGGCTTTGGCTCGCTCGGTCCAGCCTCAGTATCATTGCGACGCGGTGCCAGCTGGTGACGTGGCACACCCATAGAACCGGTCATCTTGCGAGCAGTCTGCTTGGTACGGGCCATCCTGTAGAAAGTAGAGATAGAGTCTATAAGATCGAGAGCCTTAGAGTCAGCAAGAATAGGATTGATTTTACTTAGCCTAACCACTTTTTATCGGGGATACAAGTTTTAAACATATGAATTAAACATGATGCATGATCGAACCTACGGATCAAGCGAAAACTTTTTAAACTAACATAAGTATACTTTTAGTAATATAGGGCAAAAGAAAAACACATGATACTCCGCTTAAGACTTCTTTTTAAATAGCACCTAGAAAGGCTACTAGAAAGAATTAAGACGGAGCAGAAGCAATTTGGACCAAACTCATTAAACTTTTGGATCCAAAATATTTTGAAGTTTTTGAAAGGTAACACTGTGAGTATCTTTGTAAGTACCGCTCGATACCCTACGTGGCGAGAACCTTCTAAATTATATGGCCCACAAGCACCGACATTGTCCCTAAGACCTCCGTCGGCTATGCTTGTACACCACATAACTTAAAACGTTCCGTCGGGTGCATCCCCGATAAACCACGATTACTCGGGATCGATACTTACGAGAGACATCACAGTATTACAACAGTTTTCATATACAAATACCAGAGTAGCGGAAGACTTACAATAACTTAATTTACAAACCTTTTGCAAACTTATACAAACCAGAGTGTCATTATTACAAACCAGCGGAAGTACCATTATATAACTTTATTACAAACCACACAACGAAAGTGCCCTGCCCAGAGGCCACTCAATTCATTCCTCATCAGTCACTTCTTCGACAACCGTCATGCAACAAGGGCCGTAGCACTCTTGCCCATACGGTTCACCTGCAATGAGGGGTTGAACAAACCCCGAGTACAAAAAGTACTCCGCAAGACTTACCCGACCAAAAAAATTGGGGAGAAGACTCGGGAATCTTTGGCTAATGGGAATCAAGGTGGGGCTTTAGCAAGATCAAAAGACACCCTTTTACGAAAAGAGACTAAGCCAATCCTTACTTTAACAATCACTTGTCAAACACATACCGGATTCAAAACCTTTCATTCTCACACTTTCATTCTTACTACGATGTAGGGACTCGGATCAAGTCTCCCATATCGTGGAGCACCGACGATTCAGAATCGCTTAATATACCCATTTGGGGCTTCTAGCCACACGATGTATGCGGACCGAATATCTTACATACATCAACTCAACGCTTAGAGTTCTCCATACCGAGCGGGTGTACAAGTACACCACCACCTCTCTACGGCCGCTCGGTCGCCGGGTGCGCATCGTAGGATGGGTACACGCTACGGTCCGTTCTAGTAATGAATAGTCCAAGTGGAGCTTACCGCCATTAGCATGCGACTAGTACTATCCAATAACCTCATGATCCCAGCGCCAAACAACGGACGGTCCTTAACCGACACAAGTGGGCGACACTACACGGGGCACTAGCCCTTCCCCGATGCAAGTCACTCCACCGGCGTCTCGAGTTACTCATCATCATGTTCTTGTTGTATACCATTGACCCCTGGCCGGAATAAGGATAAACAACAAGCAACATCGAGTTTTTCGTAAATTCCCTTCGGGAGTATTGTTATCACACCTTTGAAAATGGTTTATCAAAACCTACACTAGTAGCAAGGCTAAGCGTGTACTAAGCATTTTAAAATCAAAACAGTATCGAGGGTAATATATCAAGGTACGGTAAATGCATCAAAGTAGGATATCACCCAACTCCTAACACCTAATGCATCATATCCGGAACATAAAATATAAAGCTTTTCAAAATACAAGGAAAGGTTTAAATGTATGGGGGCTTGCCTTGGGGCTCGGCGAAGTGAGGTTCAGGGGATGGCACTTGCCGGAATTGGCCAACCTCCTCGCACTGAACACCTTCTTCAAAGACAGGAGCGGGATCCACTCCTTCCTCGGACGGCACGACTACACGATTGAAATGCATGATTACGATGCAGTGAATAAAGAGCATGCGATAATGATGCAACGATTGTTAACCTATCTTGAGTACAACTTTCCTTCACGGTAACCTCGCCCTAAGAAGGTATAACTAGCGTCGACGATGACGGACTAGCGATACGCAATCAACATGAATTGGGCGGTGATCGGAGGTCTGCCGGCGGTGAGCAGGGAGGAAGAAAAGAAGCGCCGACGGCCGGTGGGTGGTTTTTATAGGCCAGAGGGGTGCTCGACAGGTGGAGAGCGGGTTCGCGACGCCGATGAAGTGGTTGGTGGCGCGGGAAAGGCAGGAAGGCGGCGGAATTGCCACGGGCGGCGTCGGCCGGCCGGCCGGCATGGGCGCCGCGGCGAGCCGGCACTCGCACATCTACATCGTAGCGAGGACACCTCATCCAATTTTCTTTTTCAAATTACTCTGAAAAAATTAAACTGTACACAAAAATCTCCCAAAATATCAATTGTGCAACTTTTCATGCTCTACAACTTTCATTTATCAAGTTTGGCCAGATTCCAAATAATTTTTGAATTTGAATTTCAAATTTGAAAAGGGGACAAAACCCTAACCTTTGGGATTTCAAAATTACTTTTAAATTTTGAATGAAGGATGAAAATCTCCAAAAATAAAAGTTGTTCCATTTCTCAAGATCTACAACTTTCATTTAGGAAGTTTTTCATGAAACCAAATAATTTTTGAATTAGAGTTTAAAACTCAAAAGGGGGCAATTTCCAATTGAAACAACTTTTGAAATTACTTCAAATTTTATTTAAAAACTTGAAAAACTTTATATACCAAAGTTGTAGAGCTCAAAGAGATGCACAAACTATATTTTTGGAGTTTTCCCAAATTTTGAATATTTTGAGATGAAATTGTAAAGGGGGCAAAAACACTTTGAAAATCACCATTTTTGAAAGGTTTTTCAAATTGAATCTTTGGGCAATTAATTAATGATGATGTGGCACTTTTCAAACCCAACCAATGGCATACTTTCAAAGTACAAAGTTCATACTTTGAAATGGTGCCAATGGTTAGCAACTTTTATTTATAAAATTAATTATGGTTAGCTCACCAAAATTGAAAGTGAAATTCAAATTCCAACACTTAGCCACTTGAGCTAGGGTTTGGGATTTGAATTCCAAATTCAAATTTGATTCTTTCTTGCACCTCATTTGATTTATAAAACTTGTTTGATGTGTGAGTCAGGGTTAGCCAAACACTTGCAAACATCAAGGTGGATTTTAATTGGTTGCTTTTATAACTAAAAAGTAAACATGTGAGTGAAATGTAAATTGTAAACACATACACATGTGATATAAAAAGAGCGCAAACAAAACCCTAGAATGGTAAACTCCTTTTTGTTGTTTGAATTAGGGTTCTCTAATGATGAATGCTTATGCAATGACGATGATGACATGGCAGGTTTAGGTTAACATAACACCAGAGGTGTTACACCTCTCTCCGCATCAACCCTCGATACAGCCACCTCGCTCCGCAACCCTAGGGTTTTTGATGGACTTTACTGATGAAGGGGCTTGTTCGGTTCTGTTAGACTGGGCCGGAATGAGCGGCCTGGTTCAAAGTCAGGTCTGACTTGGAATGGTTGTTCGTTTTGGCTCGGCCCGCCTGGAACGACCATTCCTCTATCTGACGAGTGTTTTACTGTATTCTACTGACGAGTGTTACGGCCACTAGTAGAATAGGCACGCCACCGTGCTCCCAGGTGGCCATCAAGGTGGTTCATGAATGGATTTTGTGGAGTCAAAATAATTTGGGAGACAATTCACATGGTCGTCATTACATACACGCGGTTGTAGTTCTTTTTTTCTTAGATTCACGCGGTTGTAGTTCTGATTATACATAAAATGGTACAAATAATATGATCTACAACAATGTTTTAGGTTACACATATACATATGATAGAGGGCACGCCCCTACACGTGCGTGGGCAGGCTATATATTCGTACACATAGAAAGCCAAATTGTAGTGCAACATATCCATGAATGAGTCCCAACTGAGACAATATATTTCAAAATCAATAGTGAGTCTATTTTGACAGCAAGAGATAGGCTACCAACTGACAACAATTCTTGCATCCAAGCCTTATACAAGGACAACCAAAATAGAAAAACATCTTGCCGGGATCGTCGCACGGGAGCGCGTGCGAGTAGGCGCAAGGGAGATCGGACGGGCGGTATGATGGCGAGCCGAAAAAATTTACCACACCAAGCGTGTGGGACGAATGTCGCCTTACAGGAACCGCCAACTGACAACTCTTTTTATTAGTTGTAGTAGATACAGTAGAAGTAGAGATTAGCTGGCGTTGCATTTTACTTCTAGGAATGGGATGGGAATACACACACCGCACTGCACAGGGGCTTTTGGTTAGCTAGCCAGATCTCTGCATACGATTCATGCACCAAAAGCAGGCAACCCATTGGGCCACGTCGCCGGCCGTTCTCGGCCGTCCGATTGGGCGGTCGGACGACCCAGATCGAGCTTCTCTCGGTTATTTTGTAAAAAGGCCCTCTAACTTTAGGTAAATCAACCCGCAGTCCTATCCCTTCTCTTAGATTTTCTTGCAAAAAAACCCTCAACTTTTTTCAAAACCAACTCGTGGTCCAGCCAGACCTCCTCCCATGGCTGGGCCTTTTTTTGGGCCGGATTTCCGCCCCACATGGGCCTCGGTGGGCTGAATGTGGCCCAACTCAGTTTTCCATTTTTTCTCAATTTATTATTTACATAAATCGGCTGAAATTTTATAAAAATCATAACAAATCAAATAAAAATCAAAAAATACCAAACCAAGTTTGTTGTACTCTAAACAATAATCTAAGCACATAACATCATATGCATGTTCTATTGTAATTTTTAAAAAAATACAGATATAAATTTATCTATAGTTTTCTAAAAATATTTAATAGAGTTAGTTTCTTTATTTAAATTACTACGTAAATCCCGTAATTCTTCTATCCAAAAATTTCAAAAACAAAACCTATAAATTTATACCCTTTTCCTTAATCGTTATTTCCTAATTCTGTTATTTAACGCTAACCCATAGTACAAATACTTGAATATAAATAATCGCGTACATACATATACATAGCATAATACTTCACTATATATGGTATGATATTTCGTACATTCATGTATATGAGTACATCATGTCACACATATAGATACTCCAAATGAATATACATAAATAACATAATATAGTTGCAATATACGACGTAAATATAAATATATAAACACACATACACACTGATCATACGCGTCAACGCCGCGACCATTTCTAGTTATATTCGATCGGTGTGCTCGCCTGCACTGGCTGTGTAGCGAACACCTGCAGCCATTGTGTGTGTGTACGCGCGTGCGTGCGTGTGACTAAGACTTTCCAAGTGATAAACATTTGTAAAATCTGGTTTGTTTCACTTCTTATATGATAATATAGCGGAGCTCCTGCTGAAATTTCTGAGAAAAGAAATATACAGAGGCGCTGTGTGTGGAGCACAGTCGGAATTAACAGCTGAACGGTATATAGATACGTCACGTTTTAATCACGGGTTAGATAGTCAGTCACGTCCCTCACTTCCTGCTACTGGTAGTGCTTGATATGCACTGCAGATAGATAGTTCTAGAACCTTAAGGGAAAAAAAGACTTTGGAATGCCAGATAGTTAGTACTTCTTCCGTCTCAAAAAGAAAGTTATTATAAAAAATATGCCAATTAAATTTTCTTAACTATATTTGTATAAGATATATGTAACATTTATATTTTCAAATAAATATATTATTAAAGTATATTCAACAATTTATCTAATAAATACTAATTATGTATGATAAATATTAATATTTTTATATATAACTGGTCAAAGTTGAAAAAAATATTAACTTCGAATACTAATTATGTTTACAAATATTAATATTTTTATGTATAAGTGGTCAACGTTCAAAAAATATTAACTTCTTAAAGCGAGAATATCTTCTATTTTAAAATAGAGAGTTTTCCTTCTTTTCACTTTTATAAAGGAAGGGTAAGAGCAATATTTTTCTAAACGCTAAACGGTATATAGTCGGTCACCTATCGTTTAGCTATTATTCTGCCTAAATGCTGCATAAAACAGGCTAACCGGTCCATTAATCAGTTTAGACGGATGATTAAACGGAAACAGTGTATCAACAGACTAAACGACTGTGTAGACGAACAGGGGTTAAGAGTGACCCGCAAGGGAAGAAGCGTGGGATCAAATGATCCATTTTCAGACGAAGTGTATTCGTTTTTCCTTAAAAAACAGTAAACTTCGAAGGTTGGATCAAGTGCCCAGCCCTATAAATTGTATATGAGCTGGACCGGGTGGAAACACCATAAAGGCAAGCTGCGCTTGGAGCCCATGGCCCATGCGGTGGTGCAAGAATGAGTCATCATCAGTACCCCAAAGGAAACTACCAAGTCGTTCTGGGATGGGAGCCGGAACCCAAGACACATGGTAAAAGACGCTGATACCCCTACGAATGAATGATTGCTCGTCCTGACGCGGCCTGCCATCGGCCGAGCGCCACCACCTGCCATGCACGGAGCACAGTGGAAGTAGCAACCCAGAGCGGGTCTCGGTTTTTCGAGCTTCGCGGCGGGCGCGATCGGAGCGGGCGGCTCGGGCAAAGCACCGTGCGGGCGGGTCGAGCAGCGCCGCGCGGCCAGACGGGTCGGGCGGCGCTCGTGGCCGATGGTGAGCCCTCGTGCCGTCGAGGCGGGCGTAGAGACCGCGGGCTGGGACGAAGCAGCACACTGGGCGGGACGAGGTCGGCAGCGTCGACCCCGTGCCGTCGGTCGGGCGTGGAGACCGTGGCCATGGAGGTGCTGGAGCAGCCTAGGGCCCTCACGGCGGTGGAGCAACGCCAAGACAGAGCCAAGCCGGAGCAGCGCCGGTGCCGTGGTGGAGTCGGGACAGCGCGCTTCTTCTGCTTGCCCAGGGGCCTCGTCCTCCAGCAGCACGGCGAGGAGGCTGAGCTCTACAGCGGACGGGCAGCCAACGCCATGGCGGACGGGGCAGCCAACGCCATGGCAGACTCACGAGCACCACGGCAAGAACGGAGGGAAAGGATAAGGCTCCTCCCAAGTCCCATAGTCTGTGTTTCTTTACCATTTGTTTATTCGTGATAGTGGAAGACATGATTTGATGGATGGCTGCTCACGCACGAAACGTAGAGTGGGACTCACTCTATACGAGCTAAAACGACATCCTTTCGGCGACAGTTTTTGAATCGCAGGACGAATTGTATTCTGGGACGGAGGGAATATCTATCTATCTATCTATCACCTATTATCACTATCACCTATCATCACTAATACTAAAAAATTAAAATTTCTCTCTATAAGTTTTTGTCCGGACATTCTATTCACACCAACCGTCCAACACTTACCCCCTTCGCTTTGTGTCCATGCGTCCGTTTTTTGGTTGACGTAGAGTAAACGTACGTAGGAGTCGATCTATCGAAGTTCGCCAAGGAGTCAACTCCAGTTTGCTTTGGGTTACTATGTTCGGCCGTGTTTTTCTTTTGTTCCCACGTGCACCACCTCTAAAGCATCTCATATTTTTTTATCTATTATCTATTACTCTTCTACCATCTAATAATAAAGAGATAAAATTTCTCGAAGATACAGGTTCCGACTCTAATATCATTTTCGAGTTGCCAAATTTGTTTCTTGGTTGTTCAAATTAGAATTGAAACTGAAACATCTCGGATCAGAAAATCCTGTGGTATTTGTTTTTTCTAAAAAAAAACCTTCCTTTTCCTTCCTATCGAGCCTGCAACTGCATCGGAGTAGCACCGGCAACGTGGACTCCTAGACATGGTGTTGCTTCTTGGTGTCCAGATATGCCAATGCCCAGAATAAGAGCATGTCGGCGATCAGCTAGCTCCACCTAGCTGGCTATGGTGCCTTCGGTGTGTGGGTGCTCTACTATTGGCCGTTGAGCCACAGGGTGGCCTGGAACACAGAGGAGGAGGAGGAGGAGGAGGTATGGATTGGCTACCTTGGGTACGCATCCAGACGCATCCTGTTGCAGTCCTTCGTCACGAAGACAGGCCTGCAGATGGCACCGTCATGAAACAATACGTAGACATCGATAGACACGTCGAGAACATGATCTATCCACGTCCCATACATGACATGCCCTCGATGAGCTCCGCAATGTGACACCTGGTGTTCATATTGCTGTCTAAACATGAGTCTGCCATGGAGGGTTCAACCCAAATAGTGTTTAAGTTTAGTTGATTTATTAAAATTGGACAAATTGCAATTAATAAATCCAAAAAAGATAATTATTGTTCGTTATTGGCATGAACACCAAGTATAAGATCTTTCACTATTTTCCATTGCATCGCAACAGACATTTTTGCTAATCATAACAATTAATAATTAATAATACCTTGTCATTATCGCCCCGTTTCAGAAAAAGAAAGAAAGAAAAACGCCTTATCACGATGACACGATCTTCGCTCAAAAACAAAAAATAAAAAATAAAAAAATCTCATCGTGACCGCTGATGGGCGAGTTCGTTCCGTTCCGCTCCATCCCGTTCCGTTACGTCTTGTCTCGTCTGCCAACGCACCGCGGCGTGGCGATGGCGTGGTGGAGCCTCTAGAGAAGCGAACCGTGCCCGTCTCTCCCAATCCACTCCGTACTCGGCCGGCGCTCTCCTCCCCCGCCGCCGCCGGAAATCCGAAGAGCAAGTGGTAGCCAACACACTCGCCACCCCCTCTTGGCCCCTTCGCCCGCAGCTGCCTTGGCATAAAATCGACGAACTCTGCTTCCTCTTCTCGCTCTCGCTGTCGCAGCTCTCTGGGGTGCGCTCATCGCCGGCGGCAGCGACGCATCTTCGCCTCCGGCTTCCTTACTATAATAAACCCATCGATCGATCATGGCGTCGTCGAGCACGGCTGCTACTACTAGTGATGCCAGCCAGGGCCTCAAGGCTCGAGATGTCTGCATCGTCGGCGTCGCCCGCACGCCCATCGGCGCCCTCCTCGGGTCGCTCTCCTCCCTCCCCGCCACCAAGCTCGGCTCCATCGCCATCCAGGGTACGCACTCGCCGCGCCACTCTCTCGCCTCCAACGTTTTCGGCTACATCAACCATGATGGCGTCATCCATCACCAAATTGCTGGTGTTGTCCCTCCCAAATCGCAGGGGCTCTCAAGAGGGCGAAGGTCGACCCGGCGCTCGTGCAGGAGGTGTTCATGGGCAACGTCCTCAGCGCCAACCTTGGCCAGGCCCCAGCAAGGCAGGCGGCCCTTGGCGCCGGCTTGCCCAACTCCGTCCCCTGCACCACCGTCAACAAAGTTTGCTCCTCGGGAATGAAGGGTACTACTGTACTACTAGTACCACTACGGCTAACTAGCTCTATATTTTGTATATTGATGAATTGATTTTCGATTTGCCTTGCAACGTGAGAGCCTTATCCTGGAACGTTACCACCGACTTGTTGCAGCTGTCATGTTTGCCGCGCAAAGTATTCAGCTGGGGATCAACGATGTCGTGGTCGCCGGCGGCATGGAGAGCATGTCAAATGCCCCCAAATATGTGGCTGAAGCAAGGTTCGCTACTATTCCCAAATCCCAAGTCATGTTATAGGCTAGAATGCCTTTGTAGTATGCGTCCTCTGTTGTAGCTTGTGCTTAGAGTGAGCAGTGAAAATAAAACGCAGACGAGGATCGCGGTTCGGACATGATGTCCTGGTTGACGGCATGCTCAAGGATGGCCTGTGGGATGTCTATAACGATTTCCCCATGGGAATGTGTGCTGAATTGTGCTCAGACCAGCACTCCATCTCAAGGGAGGAACAGGTTGCTGCTGTTTCTAAGCTTTATTTATGAATCACAACCTGTTATGTTCTATCACCCTCTGTCCCAAATTATAGGTCGATTTGGCTTTTCTAGGTACATAGCTTTTGCTATGCACCTAGATATACGATGTCTAGATACATAATAAAAGTTGTGTACTTAGAAAAAGTCAAAATGACCTATAAATTAGAATAGAGGGAGTACTTATTAGCAACTAATCTTGTCACTGACTGACTCTTTCTTCTAGGATTCTTATGCTATCCTCAGCAATGAACGTGGACTAGCAGCTCGGGACAGCGGTGCATTTTCGTGGGAGATTATTCCTGTGCGTGCATGATTTTGATTGACCACAAAACTCATTTTTGTGTGTTAGACTTTGATACTTCAGCATATGGTACCAATCTCAAAGGTTTTGTTGTTTCCCAGGTTGAAATTTCTTCTGGTAGAAGCAAACCACCAGTAATTGTGGATAAGGATGAGAGTCTTGCAAAGGTAATCTGGTCTTGCTATCAGTGTTGATTTTGATTGTTGCAGATTAAAAAAGAATTGTGTAGTGTTAGTATGAAAGTGACTGACCATACACAAAACCATCCACATTTAGCAGTATCCATTACAACAATTAACACAATTTATTTTCCTCTTCAGATTTGACATTATTCCTTTGGTGTGCCATATGTGTAGTTTGATCCACTAAAGCTGAAGAAACTTGGGCCAACTTTTAAGGTGAATGGTTCTGTGACGGCCGGCAATTCTTCTAGTATAAGGTTTGCTTCCTTGTTACTCAGATCAGCCCTCTTTAATCTATATAAATAACATGCTGCCAGAGTCAATGGTATACCATATTCTAAAAATGTAATAATTGCATTAGCAATTTATATTTGAGATTAGTACTTGTAACCTGGACAACCTCTTTTGGTATTGCTATGATACTCTTATAGCTACTAGCCTACTAGAAACAAGATTACCAGAAATGCTGCAGTACAGACAACAGGTAGATCTGAGTTAGTAATATCCTGTTAGTTGTAATTATTATGCCTTAAACTATAAATAAGATAAGATACGGACCAATTAGATTTGCATATATTCTTAGTTGAGCTTGTCAGAGAATATCTCTTATTGAAGGCGACTCATCAATAAGCAATATTTAAAATGGAGACCACTCTCTCCTATAGACCCTCATGGATGAAGCTGTCTCATGCCTCCCTTGTTTGTTGGCTGTACTCCTGTACCGCTGCATTTGCATGATCAGAATACCTTTTGTAGACAGTGAAACCATGAGAAATTTCTTCACCATTGAATTGGCTATAAAAACGAATGTATTTAATGTATATTTCATTGTTTATTTGGAATAATAGTCAGTTTGCGTTTAGTGAATGAGGTAGGATGTTATGGTCCAATTTTTTGGATTGGATGGAGTGGTCCAACTAGTATGCTAAATCTAAATGACTTCCACAAAGAACTCTGATGATAAATCTAAAGGACTTCCTAAACCTCAGAGCTCACGCTTTCGAAGAATTAGAACAACTAACAGAACTACAGAAGTATCTCAGCAAAGGCAAGTCATTTTGGCACCGCTGATCTTGCTACCTCTTTATTGTTGAGAGATTCTTTTGAAGGGGAAAAATCAGTGAGAATCTAAGTGCAAATTCTTGCATCCAAGGAACACTGTATTCCAAAACCAGGAAGGTGCAATTTCTTGCATCGAAGAGAAACCACATTTCAAAATTCGAATGGTGGTGTGAGTGCCCTTTTAGAGGGATGCACCTGAGCCTATGCATGGTGGGCTGGTGGCGGTGCAAGTTCCCATAGGAGTTAGTTGCAAAAATGCTGTTGTTCATGCTCGGAACATGTTTCCTATAGAGTATAGTGCATCTGATATGAGATACAAGAAAAGGTTAGCTCATAATTCTACTGAGCCATGATTTTCCCTATTTCAAACTTTGGACTCTATTGTTTATTTATGTTTAGTGTAGAATAACCTTGTTTGGATGATGCATAATTCATCAAGCGTAATGCTGATCTTATCTATCAATGCACAGTGATGGCGCTGCTGCAATTGTCCTTGTCAGTGGAGAGAAAGCCAAGAATCTTGGCCTTCAAGTTATTGCAAGGATTAGAGGGTATGCTGATGCTGCACAGGTAACTCTTGCATGACTCCTGTCCTAATACATTGTTTGAACAAGTTATGTGTTAATGAAGGAAATTATCGTTTTTGCTAGAACCAATATCTATTTTCCATTCAGTGATGTGTCACTGGAGTCTTAGTTACCTTGAAATCTCGCTTATTGTGATTTGTCACACTGAGCATCATTTTTGTCTCTGTTGTGTGCACTCCTTTCTAATGTAGGCACCAGAGCTGTTTACTACAGCTCCAGCTCTTGCTATTCCAAAGGCTATATCAAATGCAGCTCTTCAAACTTCACAGATTGATTATTATGAAATAAATGAGGCCTTCGCTGTAAGTTCTTGGTCTTTCCAGTTTCAATAGTACTTACAGCGAAGCACAACTCTAGACTTAACTGTACTTGTGGACATTGCCAGGTTGTTGCTGTGGCTAATCAGAGACTTCTTGGTATCCCTTCTGTGAGTCACTGATTTTTACTTGTTTATATAATTCAGCATTAGTATTTGTATGTCTCTGCATGATCTAATAAATATCTCTGTACATTTAGGGAAAGCTAAACTTAAGTGGTGGTGCTGTTTCTCTGGGCCATCCTATCGGCTGTAGTGGTGCACGGATTATAGTCACTCTGCTTGGGGTATGTTTCCGACCCATGTATAATTATGCTTTACTTACTGCAAATTTCGTCTTGGTGCCTGATATATCTCTTTCTTATCACATTTGCATCCAACCAATCTTTTTTTTTCATCAAAATTTGAAGTGCATACAGTGGCAGACTAAGTTTTGCATCCTTGTACCAGAGTAGATCTAGATCCTTCATGTTCCTCTGATACAGGGAAGCAAAAATTGCTAGTATAAGTAAGACTTGACCTGTTCGATATTTTGAGCTGACAGTGTTTCGGCTGCCGTTTCCTTCTATTCAGTTTATTCAATTCTATGTTATCCTTATCTGTATGCCAGGTTATTGTATATTTCCCTGTCACGTGTTATCTTCTAAACCATCATGTTTAGTACTCTGGAATGCAAATTGGTGTGGTTCGAAAATTCTGAGCAACCCCTTTTCACTTTAAACTTGAACAGGGATAGACATCCCCTTGATTTTGTTCTTAAGAAGTTTGTGCCTGGTGACAGCAGTTTATCTACCCCTGAACCTTAATGGTCTAACCAATGTAACTTAGGAGAAGTCAGCAACCCCTTTTCACTATATCTGCATCCTATCTCCAGCGTAGCTCCAATTTTCATGTTTAGTCTAAATACAAAGCACCTAGAATCAAAGAGGTTGAGAACTTGACCTGTAGAAATGGACAGCATTCTTCTTCTATGCAATTTTGTTCATTTGTTTGTATCCGTACATTCCTTTGAGTTTGTTATGTTTTGCTGTCATTCTTTCTGAATCGTCATGTTTAATACTTTGGATTCAACAGTGTCGTGGTGCTAAACTTCTAGCTTTCTTGGTCTGCAGGTTCTTAGGCAGAAAAATGGAAAATTTGGTGTTGCTGGAGTTTGCAATGGTGGTGGCGGTGCTTCAGCCCTCGTTGTGGAGCTCATGTAAGCTCTTCCCGTTTTTATTGCTCAGACTTATTCCCCTGGAAAAGGAAAAAATCTTCAGTTCTCTATGCTAATGTTCCATCTGCTCGTCTATGGAACAATAGAAAACACTAGTTAACAAAGTGTAATTATCTCCCTACTCCTTACCATTTTAATACTTATTGTGCTAATTGATTTCCAACCTGCAACCTTTAGAACCTTTGCTCATTACATCAGAAGCTACTTAAAGAGTTATTTGAGCTACTTTCTTAGCGTCTCTGACATGATGCAGGCAACCTTCTTCGCATATTCATTCATCTTTGTGAAGTTGGTGCAAGCAAATTAGCAAGACATAAATTGTAAACTGTGTTGTATCTTGTCATTGTAGGGGGGGATTAGTTCGCGTTGTGTGGTAGATGAAAAACTGTAAAAATAAGGTTGTGCTGCTCAGCACGGGGCATTATCTTGTACCTTACATGAGAAATATAGTCGTATATGTATATAGCAATGGAAATAACAGAGGCCTGGAAGAATAATGTACAGACACTGATGCGGTCACCATTATATCTCTGATGAAAATAGACATGGGTAGTGACCAATCGTTATGGACATTATTTTGCTTTACCATTTTATGTGAGCTGAGTACAGTTGCAAGAAACAAGATCTTTTTAAAAGCCTTCATAAGATTGCTCTAACGTGTACCCCAACATAAAATGTAATCATCAGGTCTGGACGTATAACACACTCTTGTATCCTGTATCCTGTGGAGCAGCTTCCATTTTAGGTAACAAAGCTACTTAATCCAATGGGAAGATTCTGATGACAAATTATGAGCTGCTGATAATTAAGATAAGGTTAAGAGGCGTAGGTCAATGATTAAACGCACGCTACAAATTGGCCCAGGCGTGCAACTGAAGCATTGCAGATTTTTTACTCCGCAAAGAGCAGGCTTTTTAAACTGGCACAAGCAATGCTGTTTGCGGATTCGTAGTAGCCAGAAGAAGCATTGACCGTCGAAACTCGGCAGCAAAATAACATTACTCTGCCACTCTGCCAGAAAAAGGGAAGAAGAAAAGAGTTAGAGACCACAGTCCTTGAAAGTTTTACCCTGTTTGGAAGCACTCGTGCCCAGCAAAAGATCAACCGTGTCGTACGCCCATCGCCCACTAAATCCTACTGTTGATTACAGCACAATTATCCTGTCAACTCAAGACAGGACACTGTCATCCACTGAAGCAATTGCCGTGTCGGTCATGGCATGCGTCACAGGAACAGGCGCCGTTGCCTTGCACACGCCACATGAACCCACGATGATGATTGGTTAGGTGGGTGGCCGATGCCGTCCAGTTATTATATATCAGATATTTCAGATGGGTATACGGAGGGGTATGGTAATGGGGGTCTCCATGAAGCATCTTTCTTCGTTTCCGGGACAAATCTGCGGCGTCCGGCCTTTCGCCTGCACTGCGAGTCTGCGACCCACCTGTAAAGGACGGCGATAAGGGCCATCCCCAATTGTGGATGTCCCCTGCCTGATCTTGCCATCCCTAATTTCTCTTCGCTTCATCACACCCAGCAAATCCAGAGGAAATAAATAAACGAACCTTAAAAGCGCGATGCTATTTGACGTTGTTTCCAAGCAGTTCAAGATTCAGAGATGTTGTCCACACGCCCTATTTTCTTCAGGCTACGAGCCAAATTTCGTGTCGACATCAGAAGTCAGTCGTGTTCCATTTTCTCCCATCTCAATTTTTTTAGAAAGTTATCCCATCTCATTCAGGCGCACGATTGAGTTGATGCTGACGAAATTTTTCGGCACAGTTCCTTGTCCCTGTCGGATCTAGAGACTAGTGAGGCGAATTCGCTCGGTGACCCAGATTCCAAACAGATTGGATACCCAACCAGGTAGCCAAGAAGCTGATGCACATCTTTTTCAGATAACGATGTAAAAAAGAAAAAGGACCTAAAAGACACACATCTGAATATAAATTTGCCCAAAGGCTTAACTCGAATTAAGCGTTTCTTGTCAAAAACCCTGATTTCAAAGGCACTGCTGATTACAGTAGTATTGCAAATCTGGAAAAATCGATACAGCAATTCACTAATAGGGACTAAACGCAGCAGTCTCTCTTCATCAAGCCTTTGCACAAGCAAGCAGACCTCAGCACATGATCTATGTTAGTGGTAGAAGACAGGGATGACGAAAGAATAATCACAATTGATCCACTCAAAAGAATTACATGAGATACGCAAACGCCCTAGCTAGTTAGATCTATGAATTTATGATGATGAGGATTACAATGGCCTCGAACCAGAGGCATCTAGACCTCTGCCCTGGCTGTTCCAGCTGGACTGACTGAAATCGGTCATGAAATCTTGGCTGCCAAACGCCATCCGCTGAAACAGCCTGATCTCGGCCGTGTTCGCAACATTGAACATCTCACTCTTGCCTGGTTGAACGCCATTAGTTAGATCAACGTCAGCGAGACTATCAAGCACTCGCACAACCTGAGAGGAGGCAAGGGGAAAAAATGTTAGGTTCTGGTCTGTCTTGATGAGACGTGCATGCACTCTTTTTTATCCTTATACCTGACTCATCCTTGGTCTCCTGGATGCTGAATGTCGAATACAAGCTGCAGCAGCTTCAATCATACGGAACATTTCAACTTCGTTATAGTTCTTGTTGAGTCGGGAGTCCACCAACTCCCCAACATTGCCAGTCTCAAGCGCTTGTGTAAGCAATGGCCTCGCCTGCAAATAACTATGCTGTCACAAAAATTGCTGGTCCACATGGTTTACCATTATTATTTTTCCAGAAAAATCATGATTCAAGAATGGGATTTGAAGATATCAACATAGTGAATTTGGGCAGGATACACTTTTAAATCCCATACTGAATTGATAATTGGTGAATAAGTCTACTTAAGATTTTGAATTATGCAAATAACCTAAGATATGCTTTGTTTTCATTTGCTACTGAAGGGTAAGAAAACTGGAAACCTTTTCATGAATCAAATTATACACATAGCTTACCCACTCAACAAGGCTCTCATCACCCAATGGCTTCGATGCATCCACAGGCTTTCTACCAGTAATAAGCTCCAAGAGGACAACACCAAATGAGAATACATCAGATCTCTCAGTCAACTTGCCACTTGACGCATACTCTGGAGCAAGATACCTAAATAAGAAACATGCGTCAGATTACAAGCAAGTTTTAACTGTTCTCTTGGACTTGTCACTATTTTACTAACCCAAAGGTCCCCATGACTCGTGTAGTTACATGAGTGCAAGCATCCATAGCTAACCTTGCAAGACCAAAATCGGCAACCTAGCAAATGGGCACCAGTGCAGTGAGTGTTAAATCCATTATAAGATGTTACTGAAATTATACAGAAAGCATTCTTACCAGTGCTTCAAAGTTATTATCCAGTAAAATATTAGAGGACTTTATATCTCTGTGGATTATTCGGGGATGACCTGCCAAGGAAAACAATTAAGTAACAAAACATGAGAATAGCAAATTATCAAACAAAAAGAGGCGAAAGAAAGAAAAATGTCATTACAATCTTCATGAAGATAGGCTATTCCACGAGCCGAGCCAGCTGCAATTTTAACCCTAGCTGGCCATTCCAAGACTGGTACTCCACGTCCTGTGATGACAGATCAATACAGGCCCACATTAATTGTTTAGTTCAGACAAGGAATTACTACCTCTGTTCCACATAGCCAGAACTGCAATTATTTTGGAAAGGAGGTGATACAACAATGCTATTGAGCAATATATAAAAGCAGAACATACCATGAAGATGGTGGTGAAGTGTGTTGTTGGGCACAAAATCGTAGACAAGCAATCTCTGGTCATCAGAAATGCAATACCCTACAAGAGAAACTAGATGGCGATGATGCACACGACTGATAATGTCCACCTCAGCATGGAACTCGCGTTCCCCCTGTCCACCACCATCTTTCAGTTTCTTAACCGCAACCTCTCTTCCATCAGCCAAGCAACCCTTGTACACTGATCCGAACCCACCTTCCCCTAGCAGGTTCTGAGCTGAGAAGCCATTTGTGATCTGATACAATTCCTCATAAGTGAAGAACCGACAATTGCCCATACTGAATTCTAGCATTGAATCTTTTGATTCAGGACTCCCAGCACTGAAGTTTGTTTTAGCAGAATAGCCTGAACAAGAAATGATTTTTAGTTAAGTTCATCAACCAGGAACGTATAAAAATGGAATTGGTGCAAATGCACTTGACCAAATTACCTAGCACTTGTGTAGGAGTTGAGGCAGGCGAAGGCATTACAAAGCCAGTATGGTATCCATGAACTCTCCTCCGTTTCTTCTTGTACCAAAATGCAGCTCCAACCAAGCTAAGCACAAGAATGGCAACGACTACACCAATGCCCGCCTTTGCACCAGAAGACATTCCACCACTATCTACTGAGGAGCCGCTGCTCTGCGAAGCTGGACTCGACGACTTGTTGGAACTTTGGCCCCCGGTTGTTACCGGGCTAGCTGGATCAGTTGCCGTTGCTGGGGCTGGCACCGATGGAGTACCACCAGAGCCTGGTGTGGACGGTGTCATCCCTGGAGGTGAGGGGACAGAGGGAGTGGGAAAAGGATCTGCAGATGTCGGTGAGGGACTGGTCGGAGAAGGTTTGACAGGAATTCCAGAAGGTGGTGGTGCCAGGGGTGGAGGTTCTGTCTGAGGCGTTCTTGGTGGCTGACGCCGTGATGGAGGTGGCTGCGCTACTGTCGGTGGCGTTGGGTCAGCTGGCGGGCTGGGCGCCGGCAGATTGGATGGGGGTGGCGACGCGGCCGCAGGGGGCGTATAGGCGAGGCCTTTGGCGGGGCAGCAGGTGTAGGCGGCGGGGGTACTGCAACCTGCGGCGAGGGTGGGGGCACTACGGCTGCTGGGGCGGGTGGCGGAGAGGCAACGACAACTGGCGGTGGTGGCACGGCGTCCGGAGGAGGCGGAGGCAAGGAGGGCGGTGGAGAAGTGAGCAGTGGCGGTGGCGTGGATGCGGAGGGAGGGAGGAGGCGTGGCCGGCGACGAGGGAGGGTCGGCCGGGGTAGCATTGGGCTGCGTCGCTGGCGCCGGGGTAGCAGGCGTGGGCGTGGTGGTTGCCGGCGACGGGGTTGATGTGGAAGGCGGCACGGTGGCCCTGATGATGCCCGGGGAAGGCGAAGGTGAGGACGCCATTGGAGCCCAGCAGCAGGCTAGAAAGCACTACAGTGCCGGCCGTCACAGCTCAGCTGCTGCCTTGCTGGTGGAATTGGAGGAGAGAACCATGGCACACGCCGCAATCCAAGGAAGAATCGAGCCAGTCAGCGAGACAATCCCGCAGATTCGCGCAGGAAGCAATCGAAATTCCGCCTCTTTCCTTCCTTCTCCCTCTCGGGTCTTTGGCGGCGAAGAAGAACGCGGAGGAGGTGGAAATCTCACCTCCAGCACCGCAAGAGAAGCTTCTCACTCAAATCCGCACGCACAAAGCACTGCATTCGCTAAAAAAGATAGCCTCACTTAAACACCAAAAGCTGATGGGCAGAACGAATTCAGACGATCCAGAAACTGAGCCAAGATCCCACCTTGTTCCACTCCACGCGGAGCTGCGAAGGAGAGGCAGCAGAGGAAGACGGAATTCCGAAGGAACGGCGGAATCTTGGGGGTGCCGGAGGCTGAGGCGGCGGACGCGGTGGGTCTGTCAGATCCAGCAGTAACGCGGTAGCATTGAAGGCAAAGGAGGAGGTAACCGCAAGAACAGCGAGGAGGAGAGCAGCAAGCGAACAAGAAGGCAAGAAGGACCTCGCTCTCCTGTCTCTCACTTGTTTCTTTCCCCTCTTTCCTTTTCCTTCCTTCCTGTCTTCACCTCCTGCCCTCCTCACCCCGAAATCCGACGCATGTGACTCTGTACGACCTTTGCAGAAATTTCTCCTGCCCGAGTGGGAATGAACTCCGATTTCCACCCGTCTCTTCTAGACGACGGAGAGAGGAAGAGGATCTATCGTGCACTGTCAGTGTGTCACTGTGCCCGCCACGGTGGGTAGGAAAAAAAGACTACCCTCTTTTTATTACCTTGGCCCCTGGATATTTCAGGAATTAGCCCTTCTCCACCAATTAAGTGAGCTGTATGTGTTTACATCTTTTCACATTTCAGTATTGCTTTAATCTCGATATATCCTGCGCATCTGGCTATTTCAGACTAAAGGAAGGATTCCTGTTCACCTAAACGGCATCAAGAGGAAATTCTTAGCAAGCAAGTACTATTATTGTTTATATAATACTAGTACATCTAATTTGCTATCGGGGACAGTCTCAATGGTAGTTTTTCAAAGCATTAATTAGGGGCGACAAGTAAGTAAACTAGTGAT